>OZ024821.1:45559455-46159455 GCA_964016985.1 Anodontia alba | reverse complement strand
TGGCATTTGATCTGGCTCTACACCATTTGCAAAGGCCTACTGTCCTTTGGACATCTCTCAGAAAGACATTTTTTTGCTTGGGGTTTTATCTTAAATGAAAATATTTTGTTCTGATTGACTATATCTTACCAGAAACCATTTGTCTTTTCTGTTTCTATTTTTTGTTCTCAAATATGCACCCTAAAATTAAATTTATCGCCAAAAGTTGGTCTGACCTAAGCAATTTCTATAGTAAAGTGATTTTTTGAAATTTTTGTCTTAGTAAATATTTTTTACTTTTCTTTGCTGAATTTGAATTATTGATGTTTCACAACAATATTGTGAAAATTTCAGAAAAATTGAACAAGCAGAACTTGTTGAAAATCTGCCTCCAAGTTACATACCCTACAAATTTCTGCATAATTTTCATTCATTTTTACTATGGGAAAAAGTGAAAATATTGGATTTTTTAAAAACCACTGACTAGAATAAAACTTTTTGCACATAGGTAGTTATGACAAATAGTTTTGCATTAAATCATGACAAAAGTTTGCAAATTTACTTCTTCTGTTTAAAGCGCCGAGCAAAAAACGACTTTCTGAAAGATGTCGAAAGCAAAGTAGCTGTCTGTCTAAATACTTGTAGCAGACAATATTCTAATTGTTTGTTATTACCATTGTCCTGCTGAACCCGGGTATACCCTGCCTTTGCAAACAGTGTAACTCCAGATCAGTTGGCTTCTGAAGACGCCAACTGATCTGGATCTGCACTGTTTGCCATTCAGTGTGAATTTATATCAACAATCTGGATCAAGGAATCTGACTGGCTGACAATTAGAAGTGGGTGTAGCATTTTAATTTATTCAGCATGACAAGGGTTAATATCTTTCAGAGATAATTGCGCTTGACCTTTCATGTGAATTGTCTGCTAGGCAGTTATTTCTTATGAAATTTCAAGTCTTATTTTCTCTGAACAAAAAAAAGAAAGAAAGAAAATTTCATCTGAGAAAAATAAGACAAATATTTCAAAATCATATTGTCTGCTGTTTTTTTCACACAGCATGCTAAATGTTAATGGTTAAGAAAACTCCCATGAAGCTGTTATTTTGTATTTATTATTATTATTACTTTTTTTTTTGTTTTTGTTGTTGTTTTTCCAAGAAGCTGACTATTTTTATCTCATAGTTAATAGCACTGTTTTCAAAGCATATTAAGCATAATTATGAACAACAACAGGTTAGAGTCATTTACTGCATTTCAGTTACTGTTTGTCATTTATGACAGAAATAAAACACCCCTAAAACATGATAAAAACCCACTGAATTAGATTTGATACATATCTTATCTTAAACAGTTAATTTACACCAGCCTGATTGAAAGCTTGCCTCATTAAAGCTGATGGATAGAGACAAATATATAATGTAAAAAACAAATGTTTATGAGTACATTAATGTTTATGAGTACACAAAATGAGCCAAAGATTTTCTTCTTAAGTGTATTAATTAGCAGGCAATTAGAAAGAAAAGCTTGCATCACTCAAGTAATAAGCATAAATCATTTTTTTTGTTAAGTTTTTGGAACATCTCTGTATCTTGAAGACTTGAAGGGATGTACAGACTAATTAGGTCATGAAAGGAAATTATTATAAACATGCAAAATCTAGGAAAAACACAATCAAAACTAAGGAATGTGTATGCATTTTGTTGCTATGACGTCTGGTCCGATTCAACATTCAGTAGATACGACATTTGTTTGACTACGACTTTCAGTCAACTACAACATTTCAACTCAACTGCAATATTATAAGCTATCCCATGAGGTAGTCGAGGATAGTATGATTGTCAATTAATACCATTATAATCTTTATGGCACCATAATATTTCTTGTCGATGGCCTCCAGTATTCAAAAAACTAATCAAGATTGCCTAGGTAAATATCCTTAAATAAGAATATGTTACAGTAGATTAATTTCTTTGGTGAGTTCTCATCAAAATAATTTAAGTTGTCAAATTTGATGGAATGTCATACCTGACCATTTTTTCGACCAAACGTTACACTCATCGAAAGGTCATATGGACCCAGTGTCGTACGTATTATAATTCAAAAGGTCAGAAGGACAGGTCAATCTGGTCAGCCTATATGAAAGTCTGTCACATACATGTAGTTTATATTGTCCTTGGCTGGACTAGTCTTAGACTGATAAAAAATGCTACACGTAAAATAACAAACAGTTCAAACTACTTGTCAAGGCAATTCAAATACGTATCCACAACATATGCTTTTATAACAGACAGGATAAAAGTACAGGAATGGTAATCTGAAGACTCAAAAATTGCTTAATTGTGTACTGATAGGGGTATGTTCAATAATTATGTCAAGTATGACTTCTAGTATGAACTATCCATCAAATGATGGCAACCATTACAAATGTATTCACAGCCATTAACAAGGACAAGATAATGTAATCCTCCATTGTTTTAACCTTTACCACTGCCTGGGCTAATTCAGCAGATGACAAACTGATGATATTTATTTTTCTTATTTTTCCCAGAAAACAGGTTTTGATATTTGATGCAAATTGTCTCCATTGGAGACAATTTGCATCAAATATCAAAATCTGTTCTCTGGAAAACATATTGAAAAATATTTCAATGTAGTCTGCTGAAAATTTTACCCAGAATGCTAAGTATTTAAATATAGAGCTGGTTACCATTTCCTTTGTGATGGTTCCCATTTTTCATAATTCACTGATTTGACCCTTCACAATTATTTCTGCATTTGCAGTTTTAAATTAGTGTTCAATCAGATATAGCAGATTTCTGTCAAGTAGAGCGGACATCCATAATTGTTTCTGTATTAACTTTCTGAGCTCCTAGAACCAGTGGCACCACTGGGAAAACATATGAGCTGCAGCATGGTAAAACATACTTCTGCATGTATCTTATTTCTACACCTACCTTCTGATGTGTGCCCAACAAAGACTCAAATCAGCCTGCACATTTTGCACAGTCTGTTCAGAGTCTTTGTTGTCTGCGTGAAGAAACTTTGCGTCACTGGCTGTCGGAAATCTGCCCAGTAAATAATCTGATCAAACTGCCAGAATGCACACGCTGATCTGAATTTCTGTTGGGCACCCATGTCCATGGGTATGTTTTCTCAAGTTGTGGCCCATATCTTGATCATATTATCTGAAAAATTCTCCTGAAGTAACATTTACAATTCAACCAAGAAATTTGCAGTGATTACATCATTACCAAATAGGGAAGAAAAAAAGACACTTTTTGGCACAGTTTAGGTTAAATCCTGGTAGTTTTTCTCTAATCTATGCAAGAAAGATTATACTATGAAAGAAGATAAATTCTGACAGTGTGTTTCATAGAAATCCCTATTAGGATAATATTTTTTATCCAAGTTTTTACGAAATTTTATCTTATATAATCTTCTCATGGTCCATTAGCAATTCAAATGAGCACCCACAACAGATAACAGTGGAACCTCCATGAACGATCATCTTCAGCCACCTCCATATAACAGCTCATATTCTGATTTCCCAAACTGGGCCCAGTTGTTCAAAGCTAACGACGTCGTTAGTTAACGATTCGTTAAAATTTACATTGAGTGATACGCAAATATGCTGAAATTTTTTGCTGAAAAAATGTGAGTAGCTTTTGCAGTGCAAAAAATATCAGAATATTGTATATTAAATCTGCTAAAACAGTTAACGAAATGACCCTTAATGAGCTTGTTAAGCTAACGACGCTTTGAACAACTGGGCCCTGTTGTTTTACTATATTATACTAAACCTCTCCACAACAAAGCCACCTCTCTACAACAGCCAATGTATACCTTCTCATAGGTGACCACTGTAGAGAGATTTGCACTGCATATGTTTTGTGGAGAAACAAATAAAAAACAAAGCATATAATTAACTCTTAAAGTGCCAAACAAATTTGCAGCAGACAACATTGTCAATTTTTTTTTCATTTTTCAGAGAAAATATTACACTTGACTTTTCATGTGTCTGCTAGGCAAAAAACAGATTTGTAAAAAGCTGACTAATATATGTATGTAACTCAGTGGACTTGGAATATTTGATGATAATTCCAGGATGATTTTTCTTATTTCTCCATAAAAATGTATGTTGTGGATGCTCATTAGAAGTGCCTCAGTGAGGCACTTCTAATGAGTACCACAACATGTTTAGTGGAGAAATTGAGAAACTTATCCCAGAATTATGATCAAATAGTCCTCTATGTATTATTGCAGTACCTATCTAGATGAAGAAACATGTTTAACCAAAAATACTGATATACTGGTAGCTTATTTATTAGCTTATATTAGACTCACATAAAACAATGTCTTATTTACACCACAACCTCTTTATAACACTATTGTTGGGGTCCATAGCATAAACCGTGTTAGTTAAACAATAGTGTTATATCCAAACGAAAATGCATAGATTATCTTGAAAAATGACCATTTATGGTCATTTTTCAATATAATCTATACATTTTTGGGATCCATCTTTGAACCGTGTTATATTCAAAACCATGGTATAACAAACAGTGTTATAAAGAGGTTGTAGTGTACTTTGAAAAAATACATGCATACAAAAATCAGAATGTCATGGAGTTTAATAGCCCAGTCAACACATTAAGGTCATATTGAGCCGGTCAGTTTACCTAATCACTTTTCCTGGGCAGACTTAGTCCTCTGAGTGGCTAACCTGAGTATTTGTGCACTTCTTTCATCACAAAACTGACAACTGCTCTTCTTGAATCAGCAAAAGGAAGAGAATGATTATAGAAAATATTTCATGATCAATCTCCATGAAAGACTGCAGCTGGATTGGTGCTTTAAAGGTTAAAATACCTGGCTTATAAAGCGCCTTGGAAAGCTTTTTGCATAGGTTCCCAGCATTTGCTTATCTGCAATAAATTAATTGCTTTTCACTTTATGATTATTGTTCATGGCTGATTTCAGATCTAATGATGATTTCAAAATCACCCAAGGCATTTATTAGATGCATTATGATGGATCATAAAAAAATGCAATTCCTGCACAATAATGGATTAAGCATGCAGAAAACATCTATTTCTTAGCTTCAATTAAGCTGCATTTTCTGTTTTTTTCTAATGTACTTTTACCCTTAAAGTCCCAAATTTTAATATTAGCAATCAACATTTTAAACAGAATGAGAGCTTTTAAAGGGAGGCAACTCTATCAAAATAGTTTTTGTTCTCTTCTGAACAGGTTCTATACTAAAAGGAAAGAATTTGCTGCTATGAGGAGCAAATTCTTTCCTTTTAGAGTAGACCCCTTTTCAGACAGGCTCAGATGTAGAAAAGTAACCCAGAAGACAAAAGTTACCTCCCTTGTAAAATGGTAAAAAATTTACCAAGTACATGTTTACGGAGAGGATTCATACAAAATGTCAAATCTTATTACTTCAAAAAAAAAAATAAGGATGTTGTGGTATGCATTCTAAGATTTAAAATAGGAGAACAGTAATAATTACCCTGAAAATATTAATTATAGTATGGTTGTGTATCTAACATTACCAGGGCATCCAGCTGGTGTTGACTTACAGTTGGGCAAGGCTTCTTATCCTTGTAGCAGGTAAGGGTAGAGAAAAATGTTTTTTATTTCTTCGGTTTCTTCCCTTTCATTCTTGTTCCCTGTCCCTCTCTTTCATCTCCTCTACTATCTATTCTACTTTTTTTTCTCCCTTTCTCTGGGAGACTACAAAAAATGATCCACAAGGGTTGATGTGTCGTTAAACCCCAACACAATCAATCAATAGCTTTTGCACGAAAAAGCAAAAATTCATTGATTAATTGTATATTAATATCTTTTCCTTACTCTACTAATCTATTAATACAGGATTTGATCGACACATTGTGTGCTCATACTACTCATGAACACCCGCTAATCTCAGTGCAGGAAATTTTTACCCTTTGATGTCTGTTATATATACAATTCCACAGAAAAATCTGTTTCTATCAAAGAATTCAGGGAAGTGGAAAAACAGATTTACTACAAGCTGACTGATATATGTATGTAACTCAGTGGAATTGTTAAGGAGGAATATTTTATGATAATTCCACGATAATTTTTCTAATATCTCCATAAAAAAAATTGATGTTGAGGGTACTCATTAGAAGTGCCTCAGGGAGGCACTTCTAATGAGTACCCACAACAAGTGTTTTAATAAAGAAATTGAGAAAATTATCCCAGGATTATCATCCAATAATCCTCCTTAATAAGTCCTCTGTATATTATTGCTGTACAGCTCTAGATGAAGAAACATGTTTCACCAAAAACACTGATGTACCGTTTGCTTATATATTTTTTATGAAAACATATAATTTGCTGTGACATTAGAATTGCCTCAACAAGGCAACTGCAATGAGTACTAACAGCATTCATTTTCATGGAAAAATAACAAAAATATTTACATGGATAATCCTCTTACCTGGTAATAATCCAATAATCTTCTTGTAAAAATTCAATATCATAATGTTACTTGGGTAAAGCAAAAAGGGTAATTTAGCAAAAATCATCCAGATTCCTGTTATGAGAAATCAACTAGTAGTTATGACCATAACTGTTTTGTGGTACATGATGATAATGGTGATCTGGGCCCAGTTGTTCTAAGCATCGTTAGCTTAACGAGCTTGTTAGAGGTCAAAATATTAACTGTTCTAGTAAGTACAATATCTAATTCATACGTATTTTTGCTGAAAAAATGTGAGTAGCTTTTGCAAATGCAAAAGCTACTCACATTTTTCAGCAAAAATATAAGCATATATGCCATATTTGATGGTCAAAGTTTTCACGATATGTTAACTAACGACATCATTAGTTTTGAACAACTGGGCCCTGGTGTTTTACATCCCTTTCAACATTATTTAAGTCATATCAAGATGATGGATGGGTGATAAAGAAAGGCTCTGCAGATGTGCAATGAAGTGCCATACAGTCATGAACTGAATTCTGCCTCCAGCAGGTTTTGAATCAGGGACCTCTTAACCTTTGTCCTGCTGAATAAATTAAGAGTCCATGCCCACTTCTAATTTTCAGCCAATCAGATGAGTCCATGCCCACTTCTAATTTTCAGCCAATCAGATTACTTGATCCAGGTTGTTGATACAAATTAAAATACTGAATGGCAAACTGCAGATCCAGATCAGTTGGCTTCTTCAGAAGCCAAATGATCTGGCTCTCCACTGTTTGCAAAGGCAGGGTATATCCGGGTTCAGCAGGACAAAGGTTAAATTAATCCAGGAGTTGGGGTGCTAACCATTTAAGGCACCTGGGTGCTTCACTGTCCACTATGAACAGTACCTAATAGAATGACACTTCAAGAGAGAGCACTCAAGCTTTGAATTTCTTCCCAAAGGCAGACCACTCTAGAAGAAAAAAATCTGATAGACTCTTGCACACAAAGCCCTTTTAACAGTGGGTTTACTGTATTTACCATATGTATTTGGACAGACAGGCCTGAGCAAACAGAATAGACCCTGATGAGAATGTGGTGTGTCATCAGGATCAACATTGCTTGCCATTGATCATCCAGCAATTTTTGGACACAACATCTGGTAGTAAATTATACTTGTTAAAATTTTAGAACAAATATGGTAAGTTGAGGTGTCCAAATACTTACGATAAATATGGTACATTTACAGCAATACTTTGGAAAGGGGGACAAAAACTTTCAGATCAAAGTGATCTCCCTTGGAGGTGTATTTGTACAGCGAACCCTCGTTACAACGACAGCATTTGTTCCCAAAAATGTTGCCATTATAATGTATTTAATTGTTGTTGTAAAGAATCCTTAATGGACAAAATGATATGTAAGAAAGGCCTTGTTTTATTCTTATTTCCTCATAGAAGATATATTTTGGATATTTGTTAGAATTGCCTCTCTGAGACAATTCTAACAAATATCCAAAACATATTTTGCTTGAAGAATTTATGCAATGTTTTAGCATAATTTCTCATTAATGGTCACCTTTTGAGCAAAGCTTTTGTGACATTCAAATTGTCATTATAACGAATTTTGTCATTGTTTCGAGTGTCGGTATAAAGATGGTTGACTGTATATCAAAAGCTAAAAAGCCATGACACATACATATTTACCCTAAGTATTTAGACACCTCAACTTCTTACCATATTTGTTCTAAAATTTGAACAAGTACAATTTACTACCCACTGCTGTGTCTAAAAATTGCTGGATGAGTGGCAAACAGTGTATCTGATGAGATGTTGCATTCTAGTGCATCTCATCTGGGTCTACACTGTTTGTTCAGGCCTATCTGTGCAAATACATATGGTAAATATGGTATCTGTGTGCCCTTATCTGAGAATAAGCAGTCAAACCAATGTTAAGTTATTTAGCACCTAAGAAAAAGCCAAGTGGTTGCTTAAGACAGGTGCTTGCTTAATACAGGTAAACTGGACCTGAAAACTGGTCTTTAAATAGGTGACTGCTTAATACAGGTGGCCTTAAAGACTGTTTTTACAGTTAATACAGTTAATAAGTAGGTGAATAACAGATAATGGTACTGACTTATTTTGTTTGTTTGTTTGTGTTGTGAACCCAATGGGGTCATGTCGAGCATGGTCAGTTTACCTAACAACACTTTTTCCTGGGTAGTACTGACTTATTTACCTCACATATTAGAAAAGATATGCCTGATCAAACTACGCAGACCCAGATCAAATGCATAAGAAGCAGTTTGATATGGATCTTGCACTGTTTACCATTCAATGTGCTGATCTTTTAGACACATCATCTGGCTTCGTACAGATCATTTAGTAAGGAGTTAAGTGTCCAAATGTTTGGGGTAATCACTGGAAAAGGCAAAACAGAAGTATAAAGGACTATTATGAAGCCATAAAGCATACTATTAAGATTTTCTGTGTATGTGAAGTCAGAATTACAAAAGGAACCTAAATGATACAATAAGACAATAATCACTTCAAATTTGTCAGGTAACAGGAAGTTAATAAGAGCCAATACTAGAACAAAAAGTACCAAGTTTACCTTAAGTATTCGGACAGACAGACCTGAGCAAATAGTGTAGAACCAGATCAGATGCCGCAGAATGCGGCATCTGATCAGGGTCTACACTGTTTGCCACTCATCCAGCAATTTTTAGACACCCTAACAGGAAGCAAATAGTTTTGTTCAAGGTTTAGGAGTAAAGCCATAATGGTGTCCAAAATACTAAGGGTAAATACGGTGAGAACAGCAACTTCGAAGCAGGGAATATTAAGAAGTTCTGGTAATTACTATAATTATGTACTTTCTTTACAAATGTATTATTGTTTCTGTACAAATCATTCATGTCATTGAGATGCACAGAGAAAAAGGGACTTCAGGGCTTATGTGTACAGTAAAGGCCCAGATCAGCCTGCACATCCGTGCAGTCTGATCAGGGACTTTTCTGTCCACTCGCATTATTACTTTTTAAAATAGTATAAAATTTTATTATTTAAAATCAGAACCAATCAAACTGCACACCTGTGGAGGCTGCTCTAGGCCTCTGATGTCCATTTCAGTCCTTAAGTCCAGTTTTCTCATAGTGGGTACAATCATTACGAAAACACGCCTATATAATTTTGACTTATACATAGTAAACCTGGGGCTTACAGGGGTATACATTATTTTTCTTATTTTTGCTCAAAAACATGGATTATGGGTACTCGTTAGAACTGCCTCTTCAAGGCAGTTCTAACGAGTACCCACAATCTATACTTTTAGCAGAAATATGAAAATATCAGAGTTTTTATCTGAAAATTTTTCTTTTTATTTGAGGTGAAATTTTCTATATATTTGAATAGGTGTGTTTTCGTAATGTTGAGTAATAAAAGAGGAAAGCATTTCATTCATGTTTCAAGTAAGAAAATTCATGTTTGGTTCCCATTCTAGATCTGAGAACCAACTGCTTCTCATCTGCAAACATCAAAGTCCAAGACAGCAGGTTAGCCATGGTTTCCTTTAGTCACTGCACAGGAGGGGAGGTCAGAAAATATCCAAAATTTTTTATCTTTCCCAAAAATGTTAAACATTTTCAAAACTTCTTTTTTTTCTTTTTCAAGTATTCCCCACCTATGTCTATACACTTTTGCCATCTTCATGGGAGCTTTTGTATTCCCTTTGTAAACCATCAAGTAAACCTACTACTTAGGTAAGGATTTACAGCTAGATTCAAAGCTGCCCTTGTCTCTTATTTGTTTCCAGCAAGCCTTTTTTTCAGTTCTGGAAACAAATAAAAATCACAGAGGACAGGGTTTGGGCTGTACGGAGAGTGGAATAACAATTGCCACTTGAAGGAGTTGCTAAGTTCTACTGTCGATGAGGCAGTATGACAGGGGGCTTTGTCATGAAAAAGGTGGACATTTTTCTGGGCTAGCTGGAGATGCAACTTTTTCAGTTTTTCTTTGAGTTTTTGTACTTCTGAATAGTATCTAGCAGTCAAGTTCAACCTTTTGGTCTGAAATGAGCCAGTATTATCCACAATTTACCATATAAATTGGAACAGGCAGACCTGAACAAACAGTGTAGACCCAGATCAGATGCTGCAGAATGCAGCATCTGATCTGGGTCTACACTGTTTGCCACTAACCCAGCAGTTTTTAGACACATCAACAAGTACTACACTGGAACTGTTCAAATTTTAGAACAAGTATGGTAATGAGTTAAGGTGTAAATCCCAAAAAGCAACCAGTATAACCTTGACAGCAGAAGGGGAGTCAGCTTAAACTTCTTGAGAAGTGGGGAACCAGCTTGTTTCATGATTGCTCTGAATGAGCTTTTGTTTAAGGTTCAGCATAATGAACCCATATTTCATCCCCAATGATACAGTTCAAAAACTTATTTGCAGCATGGTTATAATGTCCAAAATGTTCTTTTGCTATGGTCAACCTGGATGCTTTTTGGTCTTCTACTGATCAGCCGTTTCGGCACCCACTCAGCACTTACCTTGCTCATATCTAATTTTCCTGTAAAATCTGATGTGCCGATGCTTTAAGACTGCCCCTTGTATATTCTTGATAGTCCAAATACAGTCAAACTTTAATGACTTGAACATCTTTGGGACCATAGAAAATTGTACGAGACATGGGTAGTTCGAGCCACTGAGGGTTAATCATGGTGCAAGGTCAGGAGGCAAATAGCGATAATTTAGTAAAATATTTTCGATTTTCTACACAACAATTGTATGTTGTGTGTACTCATTAGAATTGCCTCAATGAGGCAATTCTAATGAGTACACATAACATACAATTTCATGATAAAATAAGAAAATTTCCCTAAATATTTTTTTCTTGTGTTAGCGAAAGAATTCCGTAGGGACTCAAAAATGAGTTCGAATTAGCCATGGTAAACAAGCAATCAGTGTTCGAGCAATTGAGATTCGACTGTATTATCCAAGTTGAGACTGCACATTGTGGAAAGACACACAAATACACAGACTGGTCTTGCACTTTATTGTTTTTGCTACATTTACCATATTTGATGTAATTACCAAACATGCCCCAATAAGTATGCAGTAATGGCAAATCATTTCATCTTGTCTTACGACTCATCCTATGAGTAATCATAGCTCTTGATAAGAGGTTTTTTTTTTTCAATCCATAAGTATTGATATTTTTCTTATTTCTCCATGAAACGTGTTGTGGTACTCATTAGAAGTGCCTCTGAAGAAGCCAACTGATCTGGATCTGCACTGTTTGCCATTAAGTATGTAAATTTATATCAAGAATCTGGATCAAGCAATCTGATTGGCTGAAAAATTTAAAAGGACATGGCATCTTAATTTATTAAGCAGGACAAGGGTTAGTAGATTTTCCTCCATTTTACAAGGGAGACAATTTTTGTGACTTCCTTTTTCCTTTCCTGCACACCAATCACTTTCTGAAGAGTGGTCTACTCTAAAAGGAAAGAATTTGCTCCCATTGGGAGCAAATTCTTTCCTTTTAGAGTAGGCCCCTTTTCAGAAACAAGTTTTGAAACAGTCACCTCTCCTGAAAGTTTGTCTGTTCCCCTTAACCCATTAAAGACTGAATAAACTCTCCCTCACTATATAGTGGATGAGTCCATTTAAGATTTTAGGTATTGTAAGGCTTTATGGTGTAGTTATTCCTAAGGAAAAATGGTTGAACTATTTGCAAACAGTGGAGACCCTGACCAGGTGCCACTTTCTACAGCATCTGATCTGGGTCTGCTTTGTTTGCCAGTTACCCATTTAGGGGTCTCTAGTAGTCTTCAATGGGTTAACAATTGATTCGTTATCTGGAGACAATTTTAATGAAATGGCTTTCCCTGCTTTCCAGGGAAAAAAATAAGAAACAAAAAACACCCACTTGTAATTTGCTGGCAATGTCAAAGTAAAACATGAAAAAAAAATCAATTACTCAGCAGTCCAAATAATCACAGGAGATCCTGGAAGCAGAAATTCTCAACAGACTTTTTACAATTCTTTATGCCTTCAAGAACACTACAAGGACTAATTAAAATGTCAAGCCGTTTGGCTCCTGGGTAGGCTGGTTTTACTATTCAAGAAATATGTTATGATATTGATTTTGTCTTGTTCAGAAAGAACTTAAACATTCAGGGCTTTAAAAAATCCAAATTTAAATAACAGCCGATAATATTTTGAAATAAATTTCTCATTTTGTGAAAAAAAAAAACACTGTAAGAATTGTGAGAGTCACATGAAATAAATGTCAAATCTTTTTTTCTCAAAAAATAAGAAATATATAAAAAATTTGTCATCTTTTATTGTTGTGATAAGCACTCTAAAGATTAATTATATTTCACGCTTCCTTAATCTTTACTGCTCTATGGGCAAGTTCGGCAGATGACAAATTGATGATTTTAAAAAAAAAAATTCTCAGAATATAGGTTCTGATATCTCATTCAAACTGTCTCCTTAGGAGACTAGAAATGTGTCCACTTAAATGCAAATTGCTAACGCCTGAAAAACTTAAACGCACATTGCTAACCCCTGAAAGCATGACTATAAAGGCTGGTCACTTAAGCTACATTTATACATTACATAAGGACTAAGTGGAACTCACCACTGTGTAGTTTCCAGCCTTTATAATCATGATATTATTTGGGTTTTATTTTAGTGGATTATCAAACAGGATTATAAGAATAAATATTTAGTCACTGGAGACTGGAGCCCGCGCTGAAGCCAGTCTAGTCAATGTTATTTGAGAAAGCAAAAGAATTGCAGTCATAATGCAGAAATGTAATCAGTTCCTGAAAATTTCCTCCTAACCCCAGAAGATTAAAATAGGGGTCAATTAAAGACAACCTTAGGGTCTAAGCTCAAGGCCACAATTTTGTGCCTGATGAGTTTCAAATTCCAAACCCTTGGATTTCAAATCAAACACTTGTACAACTTTCTTTTCTACTGTATCAATGTATCACCACTGCACCAATGCAAAAATCAGTCATATATTCTTTGGATTTACTTGGTCTCCAAGACTTCTCAAAGCCTTGGCTTATGAACGGTACCTTTTATCTACCTCCCTCTTATTATCAACCCAAACAAAAAGTATGATTAACGACTTTTCTGAAACTTTTAGATTTGCAGACTGAATCCATTCCAGTAATACAAAATTTACCATATATATTGGAACAGGCAGACCTGAACAAACAGTGTAGACCCAGATCAGATGCTGCAGAATGCAGCATCTGATCTGGGTCTACACTGTTTGCTACTAACCCAGCAGTTTTTAGACAAATCAACCGGTAGTACTCTGGAATTGTTCAAATTTTGGACAAGTATGGTAATGAGTTAAAGTGTCCCACTATTTAGGGTATATAGTATATACAATATACAGCTTCAGATAACATGATAATTTGGTAGGATGATCAAAATTAGAACTTTTTATTATTTTTACTCTTAAACATATCTTACTGGAACTAACTGCCTCTGACTCCAAGGCAACTCCATTGAGTAACTGCATGACACGTTCTGGTGCAAAAAAAAAAAAAAAAAAATGTGTTCCATATCTGGACATATAGTGTCTGCAGAATTAAGGAAAATCTGTAAAATTATATTAGATCTAGCTTATGATTCAACATCAATCTTAATTTATAACAAATTAACCATCTTTTCATCTTATCAACTTGTTTATCTTTTCATCCTATCTAATTTCTAGCACCCCAGTGACCTTGATTTTAATCCTGGGTATTTTCTTGAAAAGGGTTCAGATGTTCACTTGTATAATAATTACATTTGCCAGTGCCCCAGTACACA
Organism: Anodontia alba; assembly: GCA_964016985.1. NCBI lineage: Eukaryota > Metazoa > Mollusca > Bivalvia > Lucinida > Lucinidae > Anodontia > Anodontia alba. Next base: position 46,145,195 of record OZ024821.1, on the reverse strand, counting down.
GAATACTATCTTTTTTAACCCTTCTCTTGCTGAACTTGACATGCCCTGTCTTAGCAAACAGTGTAGATCCAAATCATTCTGAAGAAGCCAACTGATCTGGATCTGCACTGTTTGTCATTAAATATGTGAATTTCTATCAAAAATGCGGATCAAGTAATCTGATTGGCTAGAAATTAGAAGTGGGCATGGCATCTTGATTTATTCAGCATGACAAGGGTTAATATAACTCTTCTGTGAGGATCGGAAGCAAAAAAAAAAAAAAAAAAAAAAAAAAACGTTCTCTAAACAATGGTGTTGTATCCACTCTACATAATCTATACATTTTTGTCTGGACATAGTTTTGGCAAGGGTGGACTCAGAAAGGGTTTGGGGATTCAGTTGACCCCTCTCCCAAACCCCCCCCCCCCCCCACACACACACACACACCCCTTTGACTCAAAATTTCATTTTCATGAGAAATTAGGGATTAATCTGTTAAATTTGGGATACCGTATTTACCCTAAATATTCACACACCCTTACTCTTTACCTTTAACCCTTGTCCTGCTGAATAAATTAAGATACCACACCTACTTCCAATTTTCAGCAAATCAGATTACTTGATCCAGTTTGTTGATACAAATTCACATACTTAATGACAAACAGTGCAGATCCAGATCAGTTGGCTTCTTCAGAAGCCAACTGATCTGGATCTACATTGTTTGCAAAGGCAGGGTATATCCGGGTTCAACAGGAGAAGGGTTAATACGTCTCTTAAACAAGTCCATTTTACCACCTATGAATGTGGATAAAATTGCTGGGTGAGTGGCAAGCAGTGTAGACCCTGATCAGATACCACATTCTGCAGCATCTGATCTGGGTCTACACTGTTTGCTCAGGCCTGTCTTTCCCAATATGTAGATTAACTCTAAGTTTGATAATATGATCCGATCAAACCACTCAGAAATCATCCTGGATCAGTCCCTGTTTGTATCATGATCTTTAAACTGTGATGTATCAGAAATCATGCTATAATGAGCCATGTTATAAAGAGGTTTGCTCAGGACTGTCTGTCCAAGTTCATGTGAAGAAAGATAAAAGGAAATATATACTGCATGCATATAAATCATTTCTCATCAGCCCTTGATTTTTGTAAACATAGAAACCATTTAGCTTATTCTTTAACATTCTATATGTGAATTCAGCAGACAAAAAATTGACAATATTATTCTTATTTTTCCAAGAAAATTGGTTTCCAGATTTCATGCAAATTGTCTCCTTAAGTGAAATGTCAAATCTTATTTACTGGGAAAAAAAGAAAAATATGTCCAAATGTCATCTGTTGCAATTTTTACCCAGCATGCAAAGCGTTATTGATTCTTCTCTTGTCCATATACACTGATCATCATTATAAAGCTGGAGACAAGGCACATTTTTTTTCAGCCAAAAAGTGCTAATATTTTTCTTATTTCTCCATGGAAACATATGTTGTGGTACTCATTAGAAGTGCCTTTGCAGGATGCTTCTAATGGGTACTCACAACATATGTTTTTGTCGAGAAATAAGAAAAATATTATGTGGATACACCCTTTTACCTGGAGCTGTGATCATGTATGTCTATACTGACCATTAATATTATGGCTGTACTGGTCCAATTAGCCAGTAAATGCTGGATCTGAGGTTCATCTGAGGTGACAGCTAATAGGGCTCACATACTCTAGAGAGATATAAATCAATGGTTTAATTAATGAATATTTTGTTTTATAAGGCCTGAGAAAACTGGATAGAATATCTTAGCAAGTTTTGTTGTTGTAAAGTCATTGCTATTAATACAAAGTTTATTTAACAGATATGCATGTACCTCCAAGGGAACAAGCTAACATAGAAATATTTCCATCTCTGGAAGCACTTTCTTTTCTCTAAGAGAAACCCTATTTAATACTGAAAAATGGGACTGCCTAATACTGGTCTTATGAGTGGGGCCATCTTAATGTTGACTATGGAATAATAAGAAACCATTTTGGACTGGGAAAAACTGCTCTTAATAGCAGAATGGTTTTCATTTCAAGTGGTCTTAATAGTGGAAGCTTTTGTTTCCCAGTCAGCATTCTACGTAAATCTATATCGGGCCATCATCGGCCCGTCAGGGTAGCTGACGGGCCGATGACGGCCCGATGTAGATTTACGTAGAATGCTAGCTGGGTTGTTAATGTTTAGGTTCTATGGCCCAGTCAACCCAATGGGGTCATGTCGAGCACGGTCAGTTTACTTAATTAAGCATTTACTGGACAGGCTTAGTCCTCTAACGGTTAACCAGTATTGTGCACATTCTTTCACCAGAAACCGACAACTGCCCGTCTTGAATCAGCGGAAGGGAGAGAGTGACCGTAGAAAATATTTCATGATCAATCTCCATGAAAGAATGTTGCTGAACTGTTGTGGGATGAACCCGCAACCTTCTGATCACCAGTCAGACGAGCATCCAACTGAGCCATTGAGGCCGGCTAACTTCCTATCTGCAAGAGTAGTCCCCCTTTGCAGTAAAATCTTCCAGGAGTTGTATATAATTCAACTTAAAATATCTTACAAATTCTAGTTTTATCTTGAGTCTCAGCTTGCAAAAAGAAGGCTCTCTCAATCAAACTTAACTAAAAACATGGCAAAGCATGATGCCCTGCCATTGGAAACAAAAACGATGTCTGATCAGGACCTCCATGTTACACTCAAAGAGGAAAATCAAATAATAATGCAGAAGTATTCTCAACACCTGAACTGCTCATTTCATCAAACCAGATCTACCGTATTCAATCTAATTACCGCACATACCCCTATAAGCGCACAGTCAAGAAATTCCAGACTTCAGATTACAGCTAGTGTAATTTTTCTTTACTTCTTGTTAAAAGCATATGTTGTGGGTACTCATTTGAATTGCATCGACTTGTCGATGCAATTCAAATGAGTGCCCACAACATATGCCTTTATAAAGAAAATCAGAAACAATCACATAATCATCATCAAATAAGTCCTTTTTCTGATCTTTTTTATAGTGTATCCTTAGTAGGTAGATACATATTTTACCACAAATGAGTGTTCCCAGTAATTTTGAAAAACCTAAGTGCACAGTGCGGTAATTAGGTTGAATACGGTATTTCAACTAGACCTCATGTTATCAGGCTTTAGGCTTTAAAAACTCTCTGGGCAAATTCAGCAGACAACAAATAGATGATATTTTTTTCTTATTTTTCCAAGAAAACAGGATTTAACATTTCATGCAAATTGTCTCACCAATGGAGACAATTTGCTTGAAATATCAAAACCTGTCTCCTGGGAAAAATATGAAAAATATTTCATTATGTCATCTCCTGAAAACTTAACCCGGACTGCTAAGCGTTTGTAGCAAATGTATTTTAAAATGTCACAAAGTCTGTTGCCTGGGAGATATTCGCATTTTTCTACAAAATGTGAGATGTTAGAGTATTGTTTACACTAGACAGTGCCAGAAGAAAATAAAATATTTGTCTCCCATGGGCGTAGGCAATCTTAGAGTTTGCCATCGCTCGTGACACACTTTATGAAACATCATGTACTGATCCAATGCTATTTTCCATTAAGCTCAATGTTATATTATAACCAAGTATTAGCTTTCACAAAAAGACTGGACTATGCTTAGCACAAGCATAGACCAAGCTTTTTTGTGAAAGCTTATACTTCTTAAACCATAGTACTGGTATTCTGTATATGAAAAAATGCCTGCAACAAACTACACTGCAACCCCCTCTATAACCATAGCTCCAGATAAAAGGGGGTATCCACACATTATTTTTCCTATTTGTCCACAAAACGTTTGTTGTGGGTATTCATTTAAAGCGCCTCACCGAGGTGCTTCTAATGAGTACCCGCATCATATATTTTCATGGAGAAATAAGAAATCTATCAGTACTTTTTATTAAAAAAATTTTGCACCTTAACTGGAGTTATGCTACTGTAATAACCCTAAAGGAAATCAAAAGAGTGCCTTTTACATAGGGGTGGCTGTTTTTGGGAGGTGATTGTTGCTAAAGGGTCCACTGTAGTTATGTTTGAGCCACAATGCTGGGAAAATGAAATGCCAGCAAATACTCCAATCAGCCTGTGCATCTGTGCAGTCAGATTAATCTTTGCTGAGCTATGTTTGTTTTCTTCAGATGGACATCAACAATTCAGATTAGGCTGCATGGATGCTCAGGCTGATCTGAGTCTCTGATGGATGCATTTTCTCTCATTTTAATATCCTCTTTTTTTTACCTTAAACCTTTCCAGGTGGAATTAATTGAGATGCCACACCCATTTCTAATTTTCAACCAATCAGATGAATTGATCCAGATTGTTGACACAAATTCACATAATTAATGACAAACATTGCAGATCACGATCAGGTGGCTTTTTCAGAGGCCAACCTATCTGGATCTACAGTGTTTGCAAAAGCAGGGCATATCCGGGTTCAGCAGCCTAGGGTTAAAGATGGCAATTTTATTCACACTCTCTTCAAAAGAGGACAGTTTCCAGTTTCCAAAGAGGATAATTTGAATAAAATGTCAAGGTTTATTTTCAGAAACAAGAGGACCATGATGGTCCTATATCGCTCACCTGACCAAACAGATTTGCATATTTACTGTTTAAGTTTCAGCCAAGTTCACTGCTCTAGGATTTTTGTATAAACTTTATAGCACTAACCACCCCCACCCCCCTCCACCACAACCCCCGCCATGTTTTTTTTACAAATCTTGACGACTTGAACTGAATCTTAAAAGAGGGTCACCAAAGGAACATTTCTGCCAAGTTATATTGAAATTGGTCCAGTGGTTTAAAAAGTTTTATATAGCTATAAAGCCCTACGCCCTAACGGCCATGTTTTTTGACGAATCATGAAAGCTTGAACAAACTTGGTAGAGGGTCACCAAAGGAACATTCCTGCCAAATTATATTGAAATCTGTTCAGTGGTTTCTGACAAGAAGATTTTTTAAAGTTTTCTATTTAGATATATAGGGAAAATAAGCCCCACCCCATGGCAGCCATGTTTTTTGACGAATCATGACTGCTTGTACAATCTTGATAGAGGTTCACCAAAGCAACATTCCAGCCAAGTAATATTGAAATCGGTCATGGGGTATGTGACAATAAGAATTTTAAAATTTTCTATGCAGATATAGACGAAAAATAAGCCCCGCCCACCTGGGGACCATGGTTTTGACATATCATGAAGGCTTGAACAATCTTGGTAGAAGGTCACCAAAGCAACATTCCTGCCAAGTTACATTGAACTCGGTCCAACTGTTTCTTACGAGAAGATTTTTCAAGTTTTCTATATAGATATATAGGGAAAATAAGCCCTGCCCCCTGGTGGCCATGTTTTTTGACGAATCCAAATGGCTTGAACAATCTTGGTAGAGCATTACCAAAGGAACATTTCTGCAAAATTATATTGAAATCGGTCCAGTGGTTTCTGACAAGATGATTTTTTAAAGTTTTCTATATAGATGTAAAGGGAAAATAAGCCCCGCCCCCTGGCGGCCATGTTTTTTGACGAATCCAAATGTCTTCAACAATCTTGGTAGAGAATCACCAAAGGAACATTTCTGCAAAATTATATTGAAATCGGTCTTGTGGTATCTTACAAGAAGATTTTTAAAGATTTCTATATAGATATATAGGGAAAATAAGCCCCGCCCCCTGGCGACCATGTTTTTTGATGAATCCAAATGGCTTCAACAATCTTGGTAGAAGATTACCAAAGGAACATTTCTGCAAAATTATATTGAAATCGGTCCAGTGGTTTCTGACAAGAAGATTTTTCAAGTTTTCTATATAGATATATAGGGAAAATAAGCCCTGCCCCCTGGCGGCCATGTTTTTTGACGGATCCAAATGGCTTGAACAATCTTGGTAGAGCATCACCAAAGGAACATTTTTGCAAAATTATATTGAAATTGGTCCAGTGGTTTCTGACAAGAAGATTTTTAAAGTTTTCTAAATAGATATATAGGGAAAATAAGCCCTGCCCCCCTGGCGGCCATGTTTTTTGACGAATCCAAATGTCTTGAACAATCTTGGTAGAGGATCACCAAAGAAACATTTCTGCAAAATTATATTGAAATCGGTCTAGTGGTTTCTGACAAGAAGATTTTTAAAGTTTTCTATACAGATATATAGGGAAAATAAGCCCCGCCCCCTGGCGACCATGTTTTTTGATGAATCCAAAAGGCTTGAACAATCTTTGTAGAGGATTACCAAAGGAACATTTCTGCAAAATTATATTGAAATTGGTCCAGTGGTTTCTGACAAGAAGATTTTTAAAGTTTTCTATATAGATATATAGGGAAAATAAGCCCCGCCCCCTGGCGGCCATGTTTTTTGACGAATCCAAATGACTTGAACAATCTTGGTAGAGGATCACCAAAGGAACATTTCTGCAAAATTTTATTTAAATCGGTCCAGTGGTTTCTGACGAGAAGATTTTTTGAGTTTTTAGTTAAAAAATCTATTTTTAGCTCCTGTGACCTAGATATGCAATGGACCGGAACCATTTGAACAACTTTGAAAGAGGATCAACCAAGGATCATTCCTGTGAAATTTGGTCAAAATCCAATCAGTGGTTTAGGAGGAGATGTTGTTTAAAGATTGTGAACGGACGGACGGACAGACGGACGACGACGACGACGACGACGGACGGTGAGTGATCACAATACCTCACCTTGAGCCTTCGGCTCAGGTGAGCTAAAAAAGGGGAAAATGTTTAAACTGAGTTCTGCAGATATATAAATTCAGCAGGCAGACAAATGTTAATTGCAATGTGAGTTTGACAGCAGCTGTTTTCTGACATTGCTTCCAGCACATAGCAAAAATCTACATAACAACCTAATTAAACAGTGACAGCTGTCTGCAGGCCTGCCTGTATAGCCACTAGGTCTGTCTTCCTTCTTCTTTTATCCTGCTTACCATTTTTACCGTAAACAGTTGGACATTTATGTCTGAGCAAAAATTGTAGACCCTATTCAGATGCTGCAAACATGTAATCATATCAGAGTCTACACTGTTTGTCTTTCCATCAGTACTTTCAGGCATGTCTTTGGTGGTCATACTACTGTTGAACCTCCTCTAATGCTATTCTCTCAACAATAGCCACCTACCGATATCAGGCATTTTTCTGAATACCCAAAGTACAGTTTTATTATACCACATTCTGTTTATATAATACTACTGCAGGGTTCAAAGCAAAAACTGTGAGAGCTACACAACCTTGTTGCATCAAAATAAAAATGCATAGATTATATATTATTTACTACTACTGCAGGGTACCAAAGCAAAAACCATGAGAGCTAAACAACCTTGTTGCATCAAAACAAAAATACATAGATTATATAGAAAAACCAGACACCACCCCGCCCCTCACCGAAGGTACAAACGTACATTTTCTCAAACTGAAGCTCATACAAAAGAAACCAGAGGTTCCAACCACTCTTATCCTCAACAAATCCACATCAGTGCAAAAGGCAATTTATCAGCATAAAAAACAGGAGTTGTGTGGCTCATCAAAAGGTACACTTTTGCAAATATGATTATAGACACAAGCTTAGAATCAGCCTATAGCCTAACCCACTGTACAGCCTATAGCCTAACCCACTGTACAGCCTATAGCCTAACCCACTGTACAGCCTATAGCCTAACCCACTGTACAGCCTATAGCCTAACCCACTATACAGCCTTTAGCCTAACCCACTGTACTGCCTACAGCCTAAACCACTATACAGTCCAATCAAGGTCTATGCCCATACAGATTCAATGTGTACAAAAGATCTGTGGATCATACCACAGCTCCGGATAAAGTGATAAAATTGTAGTGGTAGTTTAGATTTTTTTCTTTTTTCAACATTTTTGAACTCACAGGAATATATTGTGTAGACTGGCTCCATTTGTTTCTGCACTTGTCTTTTTATGTAATTCTGTTAACCCTTGTCCTGCTGAGCCCTCATATACCCTGCCTTTGCAAACAGTGTAGATCCAGATCAGTTGGCTTCTGAAGAAGCCAACTGATCTGGATCTGCACTGTTTGCCATTAGGTTTCTGAATTTGTAGCAACAATCCAGATCAATCAATCTGATTGGCTGAAAATTAGAAGTGGGCATCTTAATTTATTCAGCATGGCAAGGGTTAAGTTGTTTGCATATGCCCAGAACATCCTTTTTCTGTAAGCCATGGCCTAATTCTATAATAAAATTGGTTTTCCCCTGGTGATTTCTAAGCGTACGAATGTTTTTTCTCTTTATCCATGTGCCAGTTAATCCAAATATTGATTGTATTTTGTGCTGTAGTGCCTGACCTTTGTTAAACATCTGCTCGTGAAGTATTTTGTGCGTCACAATCAGTAATCATACAAATCCTGATCTCAACATTTTCAAAAAGGGAAACAGAAAAAAGCTTACAGACAACGAAAAACATTATAGACACAGAAAAACAAGAAGAAAAGCCAAAAACACTTACAGATATACTTAAATTTGCCAATATTTTAACACACTGTAGGGGTAATGTTTAACTCTCTGCAGGCTAGATTAAAATTTCAGCAGACAATATTTTGAAATATTTTTTTTTTATTTTTCACAGTAAATAGGCTATGACATTTCATGCAAACTGTAGTTTGCAAGAAATGTCAGAGCCTCTCAGGAGACAATTTGCATAAACTGTCAGAGCCTTTATTCTGGGAAAAATAAGAAAATTATTGTCAATTTCTTGTATGCTGAATTAGCCCAGAGTGCTAGGTAAAAAGCATAGTTTAAACTCTCTGTCTCTCTCTCTCTCTCTCTCTCACTCTCTCTCACTCCCCCCTCTCTCTCTCTCTCTCTTGCTCTCTCTCTCTGTGGTATGTGTGTTTGTTTGCAGACATATCAGGGCCTTCACTATCTACATACGTTCTAATATCCCTTTAAAAATGACACTCTCTACTTGGAATTGAATGTTTCTTGAATTTAATACTTTGAGAATATATCTGTTATGTCTAGCTGATGAAATAAATGCAAAAAAACAACAACAAAAAAACAGTAGAAAACAGATTTCACTTCAATCAATACCATATTTACTCCTTATATTCTGACAGAAGATGCTGGGCAAACAGCATAAATCCTAATCAAACTATTCTCCAGGAGCAACTTAACCAGTGTCTACACTGTGCGCTACTGTCATTAGATTTTACCATAATAACCCTAGGTATTGGGACAGATAGGCCTTTGCAAACAGTGTAGACCCAGATCAGATGCCGCAGAATGCGGCATCTGATCAGAGTCTACACTGTTTGCCATATACACAGAAAAATTTTAGACTTATATATAGGTAGTAGAATGGACTAATTCAAACTTTAGGACAAGTATGATAATGGATAAAGTGTCCCAATACTTAGGGTAAATATGGTAGATATATCAGAAAGTACAATGGGCTTGTTCAATTTGTAGGATGTGAAAAAATAATATTACTTGAGTGAAAAAACAACATCTTATCTAAAGTGATGCATGTGAGTGTCCATCTTATGTAAGTACCGATTAACTCTAAAAGTGCTAAGCAAAAATTGTAGCTAATTACAGTCGACTCTCGTTATCTCAAATTCCAACGGACTCTCTGAAATACTTCGAGACATCTGTAGCTCGACATATCAGAGTTGCGGAATCGAGGAAAACAATAGATGGAACACCCACATTTAACAAATGAATATGCAATTAGACTCCTGAAGATAGAAATATATATAAAATAATGTGGAAAAGAGGAGGAATTGCTCCTTAGGAGCAATTTCTCCTCTTTTCCACAATATTTTGTTACCTGTTCTTAGATTTCCATGTCCAAACAGGGACCAGAATTTCACTTCGATATAAGCCGATATTCGAGATAAGCGAGTTTGAGATGACAAGGGTCGACTGTACTTCTTTTTTTAAGAGAAAATAAGACTTGGCATTTCATGTGAATCATATGCCTGTCAGATGATTCACATGAAATGCCAATCAATATATTTTCTCTCAGAAATAAAAAAAATAAAATAAAATGTCTGCTGCAGTTGCGATTAGCATTTGAAGGGTTAAACCTGTTCAATTAACCATTAGCCCATAAAAAAGAATCCCAATTAAGATAGAAAATAGCAAAGTGAACACAGTATGTCTTTCACATGAAATGTTTGATGACATAATGACAGCCAACTTTTCAATTTTCAAACATGTTTTGACAGCCAAGAATCATGCCTACAATGTTCCCCATTCTACTCTCAGACAAGCCTGTTCTTTATCAATCTCTTCTATCTGATCCACCTTATTTCCAGTGGCAGTCTGCCCAGTACTCCAACTGTGCCAACCAAATATTTTTCATTATAAGATCCACATCATGAAAAAAGAACTGCATTATACCATGAGCAGTAAAATTTCCAAACCAGCCTGCAATTTTGCACAGGTTACTCAAGGTATTTGATTTTTCACAAAAGAAAACTATAGTAATAACCACAAGTATTGGGACAGACAGGCCTGAGCGAACAGTGTAGACCTAGATCAGATCAGATGACACAGAATGCCAGTTTAACCTAAGTCTACATAGATTGCCAGTCATCCAGCTGTTTTTGGACACACAAACACAGCAGCAGTAGAGTCATTTAAAATTCAGGGCCCAGTTGTTCAAAGGGTCGTTAGCTTAACGAGCTCGTTATGGGTCATTTCATTAACTGTTTTAGCAGATTCAATATACAATATTCTGATATTTTTTGCTGAAAAAATGTGAGTAGCTTTTGCACTGCAAAAGCTACTCACATTTTTTCAGCAAAAAATTTCAGCATATTTGCGTATCACTCGATGTAAATTTTAACGAATCGTTAACTAATGACATCGTTAGCTTTGAACAACTGGGCCCTGGACAAGTAGAGTATGAAGTTAAGGTGTCCCAATATTTAAGGTAAATGTGTATGCATTGGCTTACCATTCATTACGCACATTACGCATGTGCGTAACATGTGTAAGAAAAATATTTATAATAAAGTGGCATTAACATAAAATATTTTGCTTAGGGAGCAAATTCTTTCCTTTAAGAGTAGCCTTTACTTTGGAAGCGATTCTAGGCATAGTTTTTTAAGATTTTTGCTTCCATACATAGGGAGCAAATTCTTTCCTTTAAGAGTGGCCCCTATTTTGGAAGCAATTCTAAGCACAGATAGTTTTTAAGATTTTCCTGAGTGTGCGTATAAATAATTCCGTTCTGGCTATGTCGCTGATATGCGAAGAAAAAAAAATTGTGTTTGTACTAAGCAAAGGTGTACTGATGCACAGGGAATGATGGTGCCATATACGATGGGTATGCAGAAGTGCCATATACGATAGGTATACAGATCCATATTCTTTTTTTTATTTCTCCAAGAAAACTTATGTTTTAGGAACTTGTTAGAATTGCCCGAATGAGACAATTCTAACAAATTTTAAACCGGAATGTGGGAAAACTTCCCAGCAAACACACAATGTCATTACAACATCACTGCAACGTCACGACGTTGCAGCGACGTTGTAATGACGTTGTTGCTACGTTGTGTGTTTGCTGTCTTACCTCCTGACATATGTGCCCAAGAAAGACTCAAATCAACCTGCGCATCCCTAGAACCTTCCTTCTCCAGAGGAAGAACTAAACTTTGCATCCTTGGCTATCCAAACTGTGCCAGTGAAGATTTTGATCAGACTGCACAAATGTGCAGGCTAATCTGAATCTTTGCTGGGAGCAGCTGTCAGAAGGTATGTTATCAGATATTGCAGCTCATATATTTATTTTGAGCAATTTTTGTTCGTTTGTGTTCAGGTTTTACGGCCCAGTCAACCCAATGGGATTATGCTGAGTGCAGTCAGTTTACCTAACCACATGTTTACTGGGTAGGCTAAGTTCTCTAAGATGTTAACCAGTATTTGTGTACATTCTTTTGCCAGAAACTGACAACTGCCCATCTTGAATCAGGGGAAGGGAGAGAATGACCCTAGAAAATAGTTCATGAATGAAAGAATTTTGCTGATCCAGCCAGTCGAACCAGCAACCTCCTGAAAACCAGTCGGACATGCATCCCACTGAGCCACCGAGGCCAGCCTCCATGAAAGAATGTTGCCGACCCGGCATGTCCAAACCCGCAACCTCCTGATCACCAATCGGATGTGTATCCAACTAAGCCACCCAGGCCTGTTCTCTTTTGAGAAATAAGAAAACTATCCACATCTTTTGGTTAATAAAGGGTCTTGCTTAGAGGCCATCTGAAACTTCAATGTAATATGGTATATGGTTCAGTCTTCCTTTGAAACATCTCATAGATCAGAATTAACCTTTACCACACAACTGGCTAAATCAGAAGACAACAAATTACTGACATTTTAATTATTTCTCATATAGAAAATAGGTTTTGACATTTCATTCAAATTGTCAAACCTATTTTCTGTGAAAACAAAAAGAAAAAAATATTTCAAACACTGTCTGCTGAAATATTTTCCCAGCATGCAAAGCATTAAAGTGCAAAAGGCAAATTACTCAATGCTGACAAATGTCTAAAAACAATTTGAAAATAAAAACAAACTAGCATTAAGACAAATTAATTCTGCTAGAATAAGATGGAAGCAAAAAAACAAAAAAGCAAAAAAGGAGACAGACAAAGATCTGACTTTTGAGATATATCATATTTACCATAAGTATTTGGACAGACAGGCCTGAGCAAAGAGTGTAGACCCAGTTGAGACACTGCAGAACATGGCTCCTCATCAGGGTCTACAATGATTGCAAGCAATTTTTAGACACAACATTGGGTAGTAAATTGTACTTACTGTAATCGACCTAATTACCGCACATGCTTCTATAAGCGCACAGTCAAGCAATTTAGTAGCTTTAGATAACAGCCAGTGTATCTACTTCTTTATAAAAACATATGTTGTTCCTACTCATTTGAATTGCCTCGACAAGTCGAGGCAATTCAAATGAGTACCAACAACATATGTTTTTATGTAGAAAATCAGAAAAATAGTGCGTAAGTATCATAAAATACGTCCCTCATGAAGTTCTCTGCTGATCTTCTTTAAGGGTACCCATATTAGCAGGCTATTTTACTACAAGTTTTTCTAGTAATTTTGAAAAACTGAAGCACACAGTGCCATAATTAGAGCAAATAGGGTATTCAAAATTTCAGAACAAATATGGTAAGGAGTTGAGGTGTCCGAACACTTAGGGTAAATACAGTACATCAATTAACACTATCCACAAATACCAAATACGAGGGATGTTCGAAATGAATTGCTTATTTCTATCTGGAGACTTCAAATTTCAAGTTAGCCCAAAAGTACTCATTTCATGCCCTCAAAGTACTCCCCGTGGCTAGAAATGCAAAGTTTCAGCTGATGTATCCACTTTTTGAAGGCGTCACGGTACGCTGATTTGGGCACAGTAATAAGGTACTGATGAATGGCAGATCCAAGTGCCTGTTGGGACTGGTATTTCCACCCAGCAAGGAATGCTTTCAATTTTGGAAACAAAAAGAAATCACATGGGGCAAGGTCTGGGGAATACGGGGGGTGAGGCAAAACAGTTACTTTTTCTTTCTTCAAAAACGCCGTAACTATTGCGGAGGTATGAGCTGGGGCATTGTCATGTAGAAGACGGACATGTTTAAAACCAGTGGCAGGGCGTCGTTTCTGATAATACTTTTTCAGTTTCTTCAGTACTACGTCTTTGTAGTACTTTCCGGTGATGCTTTTGCCCTTTTTCACTGGCACTTTTATTGCGACTCCTTCACCAGAGAAGAAGATTGCATACAAAACCTTCTTTGTACTCAAAGAATGTTTGGCAATTATTGGGCGTTTGCTGTGTTTAGTGGCCCAGATCTTATTGCTAACCTTTCTGACGGGCTCAAAATAATGGACCCAGGTTTCATCACCTGTGACGACATTGGCAAACTGCTTTTTGTCATATTTTGGAAACATTTGAAGCAGCTTTTTGGCCACTTTAACCCGTTGCCTCTTTTGCTCGTCAGTCAACAGATGTGGCACCCATCTAGCAGAAATCTTTCTGACTTTCAAATGCTTCTTCAAAATAAGGTGAACCATTGATAGTGATATGCCTACCTTTCGTGCAATATCACGAACTGTAAATCTGGCATCTCCTTCAATGATTTCCTTTATTTTGGAAACGATTTCTTTAAGAGATGCAGATTTTGGCCTACCTGATTTCGGTGCATTTTTGATGGACTCTAGACCAGACTCAAATTTCTTTTTCCACTGCCGAACTGTGTCATAAGACACACAAGAAGGTCCAAAAGCAGTAGAAATTTCAGTCATCAGCTTCTTCATAGAACAACCAAGTTTTGAGCGAGCTTTGATGTAAGCCCGTATTTCATCTTTTTTGTCGATGCTTCTACCAACCATTTTTACTGCAGTGGTCAATGACTGCGTGTATTTAAATGGCAAATTTTATGTCTTACACTTAGTCTAACATGTACATTTATACACCATTGTGTAGATATTGAATAGCCCTATACAGGTATGTATTGGTTTTTATCGTGCCCCACGTGGATATTGAGCTAGAGGACAATAAGCAATTCATTTCGAACATCCCTCGTATATGGGTCACAATATGCGAAAATGTACCTTTGGGCAGACTCAAACCAGCCTGAGCAAAAAAGCAGCCTGATCAGAGTCTTTGTTTGTTTGTTTGTGTTGAGGTTTTATGGCCCAGTCAACCCGTTAGGGTAATGGTGAGGGCTGTCAGTTTAGCTAACAACAAGTTTTCCCAGGCAGGCTTAGTCCTCTAAGCAGCTAACGAGTACCAGTTAGTCTCTAGTAATTAAATACTTATTTTTATAATCTTGTTTGATAATCCATTAAAAGAATACCAAAATAATATCATGACTATAAAGGTAGTTACTAAAACCAAAATGATATCATGACAATAAATGCTGGTCACTAGTGACCAGCCTTTATAGACATGATATTATTTCAGTTTTATTTTAGTGGATTATTAAACAGGATTATAAGAATAAATATTTAATCACTGGAGACTGGAGCCAGTCTAAACTAGTACTTGTGCACATTCTTTTGCCAGAAATTGATAACTGCCCTTCTTGAATCAGTGGAAAGAAGAGAATGACTCTAGAAAATATTTCATGATCAATCTCCAAGAAAGAATGAAGGACCCAGTGGGGATCGAGCCTACAACCGCCTGATCACCAGTTCCACGCACATCCAGCTGAGCCATCGAGGCCGACTCAGAGTCTTTGTCAGGCACTCTTTGGATAAAAAAGGATTAAGGTTTCTACACAGGGCAACAGTGATTGCTGATCAGACTACAGGGATGTGCATGCTGATCTGAGATATAGCTGGGTGCACATGTCTGACATAGACTGGCTCCAGTCTCCAGTAACTAAATATTTTTTCTTATAATCCTGTTTAATAATCCACTTAAATAAAACCAAAATAAAATCATGACTATTAAGGCTGGTCACTAGTGACCAGCCTTAAAAGTCATGATTTATTTTTGTTTTTGTTTTTGTATTTTAGTGGATTATCAAACAGGATCATGAGAAAAATATTTAGTCACTGGAGACTGGAGCCAGTCTAATGTCTGAAAGTACATTATCTCACATTATACTGCTGAAATTGGAAGCAGTATGAGCCACAAAATTGTGGCTCAAACTGCTTCCAATTTCAGCAGTCTGAGACAGGATCCAATTTTTAATAAATACAATACCCACTTTAATCTATCACTGATGACTCTATTTTCTTAAGATTAATGTGAAAATAGCATGATGGAGTCAAAAATGGAACTTAAGTAGTTTTAGTTTCCCCTTGTGATTTCATTAACATCCATTAATTTACTGAATCAATGCCTTTAACCCATAACCTGCAGCACATAGCATTTTAAAGTATTTTCTTATTTTTCAAAGAAAATAAGGCTTGTCTTTCATTCAAAGTGTCTTCTTTGGAAATTGAAAACAATTTGACTGGAATGTCAAGACTTATTTCATGTGAAAATCTGGAAAATATCAGCAGTTTGCACTCTACTTATTTAGTTTACAGGTTAAAGTTGGAACTGATTTTTTTCTGAATAATTTGGACAGGGCACAGAAAAACCTACATTACAGTATATTTAAATAGCAGAAAACCATGCAATTCTGTGCATCTGCACAGTCTGATCAGGCCTTCAATACCTTTTCAACATTTGGAGTCTGTGGCATCCATACATTGTATGAACAGTAATGAACCTGAATAAATGCCTGGATGCACAGGCTGTGAGTTGCTACTAGCATATTTATGGCATAATGTTTGTAGTTTTTCAAGCCCCTATCTTTATTGATTTTAGTATGATATTTTCACAATCTATTTGAAAACTAAAAGCCTAGAATGTATGATTATTCAAAGCTGTCAGACATCTTGTAATGTATCAGTCTCTTCATCTTAAGGGGAATGGATATACTTTCAGGGGAATCAACTCTATCAAAATTGTTTCGCCTCCCTTCTGAAAAGGGTCTGCTCTATAAGGACAGGATTTGCTCCCTTAGGGCAAAGACATGTTGTCTCTCTTGCAAAAACAGCAGAAAATTTAGTTGACTCCCTTGCAAAAGTGGCAGAAAATTTACCAAATGGATCAAGTCTCCTTAACCCTTGACCTGCTGAATAGTTAAAGGATGTCACACCCACTTCTAATTTTCTGCCAATCACATTACTTGATCCTGATGGTTGCTCTAAATTCACACACTTAATGACAAACAGTGCAGATCAAGATCAGCTGGCTTCTTCAGAAGCCAACTGATCTGGATCTACACTGTTTGAAAGGCAGGGCATATCTGGGTTCAGCAGGATTAGGGTTAAAATGAACTTTGTGTTTCCACCTAAAAATTACTTGTTTGTTAGGGTAGGTATCATAACAGGTTTTAACTACACCCGAGAGTAACCCTTGGAATCTTAAGCAATACCACAGATTGCAATCAGGCTTACAACAATGCTAATTCTTATAGTCAACAAGTGCTAATCCCACCCTTCTGCTCGTACATTAACCCTGCCAATCACAACTACAGCAGACATCATTTTGAAACATTTTTTTACCATTTCAGAGAAAATAAGGCTTGACATTTTATGTGAATCATATGCCCAGCAGGTGATTCACATGAATGTCAATCCTTGTATTCTCTGAAAAATAATTTTAGAAAATTAGAATGTCCTCCTCTACAATGTTGCTTGGCACTTTAAGGGTGACAAAAATAATTATTTCAGTGCCTAAGAAAACATATGTAGGTATAATCAGCATTCCCACTAAACCACTGCAGAGTTTTTTGTTGTTGTTCTCTTCACCCTCAAAAGCTGCTTTATAGCCCAAAAATTGATTATTCTACTATACATTGGGGGTACACACAAATAAGAAAATAAAGCAAACTTATAACTACCCCTAGATTCAAAATGTAGAGGGAACCCTGTACTAATACCACGTTAACCACAAAGACCTAGATCAGCTGTAACAGTTGCCGTATTTAGCCTAAATATTCAATCAGATATGCTGAACAAAGAGTGCAACCTCCTAAAGGAGCCTTCAATGCATACCATTCAGACAAATATTAACCCATTTACAGTCTAGCAGTTTTTACCAGATTCCTTGAAAGAAAGGGGTTTCTTAGCCCACCATGACCCCATCAAGAATCCCATTAAAATCATTCACCATGACATGTTATCTCCCTCTTGGAGCTAATTTATGAGTATCATTCTGAAGTTAAAACCACATGATGATAAACAAGCAAATGGATTGAACTGATCATATGATTCTGATTATTCTGATGCTGTTTCTGCAAAATGAATTTCACAAATGGCTTTTGATCTAGACATTTGAGTATTAAGTTGTGCAGACCTATCCTGGTTAAGAGTGTTTCACAGATATTGTGGGTTTACCAGTGCCAGAAAGGTGGAAGAGACATTTGCATGTAATGTCAGTACCTGATTTTGCCAATTGTCTCCACTGGAGGCATTTGCATGAAATGTCAAAATCTGTTTTCTGGGAAAAATAATAATAAAAAGAAAATATTTCAATATGTCCTCAGCTGAAAGATTTACCCAGTATGCTAAGGGTTAACTTTAACCACTTTCTGGGCAAATTCAGCAGACAACATACTGAAACAGTTTTCTTATTTTTTATAAAAAACAGGATTTGACATTTCATGCAAATTGTCTTTATTAGAGACAATTTGAGTGAAATGTCAAACCCTTTTTCTTTTGAAAAAACAATCCTTATACATGTATTTCCCAGAAAACAGGACTTGACATTTCATGCAAATCAGAAAATAGGTCTTGATATTTCATGCAAATTGCCTACATTGGAGACAATATGTATGAAATGTCAAACCTCCCTTCTGGGAAAAATTGTCTTTTCTTCAGCTTACTTGAGCTATGCTCAGGTCGAGCTATAATGATGGACCTTTTGTCGTCGTCTGTCTATGCGTCCGTTAACATTTTCAAACAACTTCTACTCTGAAGCCACTGAGCCAATTTTGCTTTGTTTTCATATGGAGCCTCCTTAGCTCGGGAGAACAAAAGATTGCGAAAAAGGTGGCGGTCCATTGACCAAGATGGCCGCCATGTCCATATATTGTAAAACCTTCAAAAATCTTCTTCTCCAGAACCAATGTGCCTTGGAGGCTGAATATTTGTTCAGGTCTATCTTCGGGGACGGGAGGTCTACTAAAGTTGCTAAAATGATGGTCTTACATTGACATTTGATCTTTTTATGGTGAGGTCAAGTTTGCTTCTCTATGCATTCATATTGGCCTACATTTGTATGCGAAAAAATGTTGAGAATTCCAAACAACTTCTCCTCTGAAGCCAATGCTGCTCTAATGTCATTTGGAGCCTCCTTGGGATAGGAGAACGAATGATTGCTAAAATGGTCATTGTCCATTGACCAAGATGGCTGCCATGTCCATATATGGTAAAAACCTTCAAAACTCTTCTTCTCCAGAACCAAATAACCCCTGTGGCCTCATCTTTTACACAAATCATCGTGGACAGAAGGTCTACCAAAATTGCTAAAATTATGGGCCCACGTTGATGTTTAACCTTTTTATGGCAAGGTTGCATTTGCTTCCCCCAAGCATTTGTACGGGACCTATATATTATATCGGAAAAAATGTTTAGACTTCATAATTTGCGCTTCTCCTCTAAAGACTATGATCCAATTGAATTGAAACTTGATGAGGAGCATCGGAGTGCCATCTTGAAATCCATTTTCGACAACTGTTCCCAAACCTTTGGTCCAACTGAGCTGAAATTTGCTCTGTAGCAACGGGACGACTTCTGGATCGAAATTAGCTAAATCATGTTGATCCAAAATCCAAGATGGCCTCCACGGCCACCATCTTGAATTTTTTTTTTTTTTTTTTTTTTTTTTTTCTGTTTTGACATTTCGCAAACCACAAGGCGAAATAGGTTGAAACTTATAAAATAGCAACAGGTTGACAAGTAGGTAAAATAGCTAAAATTATGCCGATTGGAAATCCAAAATGGTCGCCATCACTGCCATTTTGAAAACCAATTTTTGACAGTTGGGCTATCTGAAAATAGCTAAAATTGTGCTGATCAGAAAATGTATTTTTGACCATTCCTCGGAAACCACTCTGCCAATTAAGTCGATACTTATGATAGAGTAATATGCCAACTAGTAGATGTAAAAGAACTAAAATCGTATGGAATGGAAATCCAAAAAGGCCACCACAGCCACCATATTGAAGGGCGAATTTTGACGTCTGCTTCTGAACCATTTGGTGATTTGAGTTGAAACTTACATTGTAGCAATAGAATGACTTGTAGATCAAAAGCAAATAAAACTTTGCTGATCAGAAATCTAAGATGGCTGCCACAGCTGTCATCTTGAAAACCAGTTTTTGACATCCTCCAGAACCATTGGGAGATTTGAGTTGAAAATTTCACTGTGGCAACAAGATGACCTCTAGATCGAAAATAGCTAAGATTGTGCTGATCCGAAATCCAGGAAGGCTATCACAGCCGCCATATTGTTTTTACGTGGCTTCTCTGAAACTGCTTGAGCAATTTTCACCAGATTTCACATACGGCTTTCTGTCAAAACGGTATTGACAATTTGTTTGAATGGTTCTGTGCCATTGAACAAGATGACCGCCATGCCCAAATATGGTAAAAAGACTTACAAATCTTCTTCTCGAGAACCAAGAAAGCTTTGAAGCTGAATCTTGGTATATAGCATCGGGAACTCAAGGTCTACAAAGTTTGTTCAAATACTGAAAGTCTACTAAGTTTTCCAAATAAAGTTCGTAGGTTGACCTTTGACCTTTTTACAGCAAGGTCAAATTTGTGCCCCATACATTTATATGGGGAAAATGTTGAAAAATCATTTTCTCAATGAAAAATGAAGACTAATTGCTGAAACATACAATGTGTGATTAAAGTAATAAAACTGTAGCTACTGTCAAAATTTTGGAGGGGTAGGGAACGGGGGTCCTTTGTCCTTGGGCTATATACATGTATAAAATTGTATAATCTTTTAATGTCTTCTTCTTTGAAACAGTTTTCTCTAGATTTCACATGGATCACATAGGGCCTTCTTTCTGTCGAAAGGATATTGACAATTTGTTTAAATGGGCCTGCACCATTCAACAAGATGGATGCCATGCCCATATATGGTAAAACACTTAAATTTTTTTTTCTCCTGAACTCAGAAAGCTCTGAGGCTGGATCTCGGTATACAGCATCAGGGACTCAAAGGCTACTAAGTTTGTTGCAATGATGATACTAGGATGACCGTTGACCGTTTTTGGTAAGGTCAAATTTGTGTCCTAGTTGCTGTGGCAATACTTGAAGAAGTTGCATGGCATTTGCAGATATGCAATAGCTGTTTTTATCAGGTGAGCGAATTGTGGCCCATGGGCATTTAGTTTCCAGAAAACAGGATTTGACATTTCATGGAAATCCATTGGAGACAATTTGTATGAATTTGAAATGTCAAACCTGTTTTTTGGGAAGAATAAGAAAAATGATTCAGTATGTTGTCTGCTGAAAATTTTACCCTGAGTGAAGTTCTAGTACAAGTATTAAGGATTAATCTTTGCCAAGTTTGAACAAGCATATTTTACTGCTTGTTGATATGTCTAAAATAATACTTGATGAATGGCAGTGGTATGCAGTATATCTAGGTCTACTTTTTTGCCCAGGCCTGTCGTGTCTGAATATTTAGTTTCAATACGGTAATTTAACTTTTACCACACACTGAACAAATTCAGCAGACTACAAACTGATGAAATTTTTTTTTATTTTTTTCCCAGAAAACAGGATTTGACATTTCATGCAAATTGTCTCCATTAGAGACAATATGCATGACATGTCAAAACCTGCAGTCTGGGAAAAATATGAAAAATATTACAATATGACGTCTGCAGATAAAATTTTACCAAGAGTGCTAAGAATTAAGCAACATCCCATTAAATGTTCTCTTTAAATCTTTCACTACTACATACAGGGAAAAAAGCTGCAAACAATGTAGACTCTGATGAGATAGCTTTTGTCAAATTTTCTTGTCTAACAACCCTTTTGACATAACATTTGAATGGCTTTCACCTGTGTCTGACCATTATGTTACTGGAAGTCAAACCAGCTGTCAGGAGTCTGCAATCAGAAAGTTTATGACTATAATAAATTAGCTCTACTGCTGAGATGTAGCGGTAAACCTCATATTCAGAGAACAGCCAGTTGGAGCAAAATTCCTGGGCTAAACTGTAGACCTGTTTATGCCTGGCATCCCATAAAAGAGACAATGGCAAACAGCATAAACCCAGATTAGATGCTGCAGAATTTGGCATCTGATCAGGGTCTACACTGTTTGCATTAAGTACAAGAATTTCTACAAAACACAGCAGTAATAAAAACCACCCAGACACCCCTGCTACTGGAAATGTACATGTCCTAAAAGCTGAGGTAGGCAAGTCTACTTGGCTTTTATGGGTTCAACATTCTGCCAACAAGTTTAAGACATACATGTTCTACCAAAGCTAGCCTAGCTACTAGGCCAATATATAAGTATGTTTGTCACTTTTTGTTTACTTATTATTATTTGTTGTTTTTTTTTGTTTTTTATTTACATTCTGCTTTTTGATTCAATGTTTAGCTAGTCTATGGGTGAACTTTTCTTCTGTGGTTGTATCCAGACAATATTATCTATAGACTAGCCACAGAGCTCAATAAGCCAAAAAATATATATGTATATTTCTAAGCCTTGGGCAAGGCTATACCAAAGCAGTCAAACAGACTTGTTCAAAATCTGGGATAAGTATTGTAAAGCTGTCCAAATGCATCAGTAGTTAGAGTAAATATTTGGAAAGACAGACATTAACAAACAGTGCAAACCCTGATCAGCCTGCTAACATGTTTAACTCTTTGCATACTGGGTAATTCTGCATGCTTTTTTGTCTGTGGATGTTTTTCTAAAATTAACTTTTTCAAAAAAAATCTTTAAGGAATACCATTAGAGTGTCAAACAGTTTGAATCCAGATCAGACCCGACATTTTGTCGGGCCTGATCTGGGTCCAAACTGTTTGCAAGGGTTATCAGCAGATGACAAAAGTCACCACTAGCAGGGAAAGAAGTAAAATTTTTCAAAAATTGGTATAAGTGCCGTAAGATGTTAAGCTGTCTGAATATTTGGGATAATTACAGTACGGTATAAACCTAAATATGTGGACAGACCTGCTTGAGCAAATAGTGCAGACCCAGATTAAAATGCTCAGAGTCTGCTCCTAGAACAGCTGTTAGTGTCCATGCTGTATGCCATTCTTGCATACCCACAGCATTCTGCCGAACCAGACAAATGAGAAAACTCCAGCGTATGTATTTTAGTGGGTTGAAAAAAAAAGCCCTTCTCAAAAAAATCATATATGTGGAACAGTTTGGATAGATGCAGCAATGTCAGAGAATCTAACTAATCTTTTTTATTTAGCGTAACAAACATTTTCTACTCAATATCCTTTTGTACAGAGCTTTGATACAATTACAACAGCACTGTAATTCTATTCCTCCTATTTTACCACAACAATTCTGTCTCTCTGTGATGATTATAAAGTGGGGTATTATGCAAAGACAGTCGACATTACGAAAACACGCCTATTCAAATATACTGAAAATTTCACCACCAAAAACTGAAATTTGTTTGATAAAAAATTCTCATATTTTTCCTATTTCTGCTCAAAACATAGATTGTGGGTACTCATTAGAACTGCCTCACCTATGCAGTTCTAACGAGTACCCACAATCTATGTTTTTGAGCAGAAATAAGAAAAATAATGTATACCCCTGTAAACCCCAGTTTTACTATATAAAAGTGGGGTTTAAGGGGGTCAAAATTATATAGGTATGTTTTCGTGATGAGAAATGAAAAAGACAGTGATACTGTGTTCTTCTGCAAGATGTATTAACAAGAAACGGTATGTTGGTCTGATAAGATCAACTTGTGCATACACAATTCATCCTCATCTGTTTTAATAAGATCAGGCCAGCTTATCAGCAGTTTCATTCATATCAAAATAATTGGCAAAACAAAAAAGAAATAAAACAAACATTTCAACCTTTTTTCCTCCTGGCTAATTCAGCAGACGATATATTGACCATATTTTTCTTATTTTTCCAAGAAAACAGGCCTCTGACTTTTTATGCAGATTGCCCCTGTCAAAGCCTATTTTCTGGGATCAAAATGTCATCTGCTGAAACTTTTACCCAGCATGCAGAGCATTAAGGGAAATTTATACACTTTCATGGGCAACAACTCTGTCAAATGTTTTTGCTCCCTTCTGGGGACTGTCCACACTAAAAGAAAAGAATTAGTTCTCCTTGGGAGCAAATTCTAAAGAGGAGCAAATTCCTTCCTTCTAGAGTAGATCCTTTTCAGAAAAGGGGAACAAACTGTTTCCTTTTATAGAAGACCCCTTTCAGAAGGGGACTAGCGTACCAGTATGCAAATGGTAAGTCACAAAATTTGTCTCCCTTGTCAAAAAATGGCATAAGATCTACCAAATATCATCTTAAAGTTTAGCATGCTGGGTAAAATTTTCACCAGATGACATACTGATTTTTTATATTTTCCCAGAAAACAGGATTTGACATTTCATGCCAACTGTCTCCAGAGACAATTTGCATGAAATGTCAAATCCTGTTTTCCGGAGAAAATAAGAAAAATATCATCAATTTGTAATCTGAATTTGCCCAGGGAGTGATAAAGATTATGTCCAGTTCCCTAAAGGTAGTGAAATGGCATGAATCATGATAAATCTTTATACATTTACATTCATGACAGTCCAACTGGGAATCACAGCATCTAGAATACATGGATATCCCAAGTGCAGGGCTGTAAAAATTTATACTCCAGCTTTCCACAGCAAGAAAAATGGGAAGATTAATGAATATTTCATTAGCATTTCTTCAGTTTCAGTACCCAGAAGAAAAGATTTCTACAATAAATGTGCACTTTAATCTGAGGTCTAGATAAAGAGAGCATTCACATGATAAATATTTTTACCATATTTACTCTAACTGGGACACATTAACTCCTTACCATACTTGTCTTAAAGTTTGAACAAAAGTCCACTTTACTGGTGTGTCTAAAAACTGCTGGATGTGTGTGAAAGAATGCAAACCTAATCAGATGCAGTGCTCTGCAAACCATACTTTTTTCATAATCATTAACCCTTGTCCTGCTGAACCCGGATATATCCTGCCTTTGAAAACAGTGTAGATCCAGATCAGTTGGCTTCTGAAGAAGCCAACTGATCTGGATCTGCACTGTTTGTCATTAAGTATGTGAATTTATTGCAACAATCTGGATTTAGTAATCTAATTGGCTGACAATAAGAAATGGACGTGGCATCAATTCATTCAGCAGGACAAGGGTTAATTAAGAATGCCTTGCTGAGACAATTCCAGTGAGTACCTATAAAATATGCTGAGGCCCAAAACTAAAATAATAATCCTTTAACGCTATGTGCTGACCATGAAAATGAGTTCACCAAAATCTAATAAAGTTTTCAAACTGTCTCAGAAATTTACTAATGCAAATTTTGATCTAAATCCACACTTTCCCAGGGATGTAATTATGGGTCAGATATCCACAGAATGCTTACAAGCAATCTTTGGAGTAATGTGATCTTGAAAATGAAGTCAAGGTCACCAAAATCTAATAATGGAGCTCTCAACTATGTCCAGTTGATACATCCCTGCAAGTTTGATGAAAATCAGCCCATCACTTAGAGAGACATTGTGAACAAAAGAAACCATCATGTCAACACTGTTGCCAATGGCAATGGAACCTAAAACAGTATGTGCCCCTCAGCCTCTGGTATTAGGACATAATGAATAAATAAGCAGACAGCAAAGGTCCTGATCAGACTGTATAGATGCCCATGCTGATCTGGGCTTTCACTATCTGCATATAATTGGAAGACATATTTTCTTATTTCTCATGCACAGCTCATGTCATTTTCAACCTGCCACTGGAAAAAAAAACAAAAAACAAATGCAGTATAAACTAAGGGAGGAAAACCAGTTCTGCATCATAGTAATAATCACACCAGTTATGTTTCTTTCATTATACCTAATGAATTTCAAGAGAAATGCAGATGAATTTGAATGTAAACTTAAATGCACATACTGACATAACAACACAAAAAAATGCTATATGCCCCCACCCCAACCTGTCTTCGGCAGGCGGGGGCATAAAAATAGCTATTTTTGATAAAGCAACTCTGCAACACTGGCTGACAACCACTGAAAGCAAAACCAAAGGTGAAGATCAAGTGGTAAAGATTAGACAAGCATTGCATTCCGATTTGTTTTTACCTGTTTATTTCTAAACTTGTAATTTTTGTTTAAGGAAAAATTGACCACTCTCTTTTTGGCGTGGGTAAGTACAACCTGCAGAGGGGTCAAGTATATGGTATGGGTATTCTATTACTACAAGTCTTACCTTATGGAAGATAATGGATTAATATAAAGCTTATTTGCTTACTACACATGCCCCCTGCACCCCGCAGCTCCACCCCCCACCCCCCCCCCCCACCCCCCCCCCCACACACACACACACACACCACACACACACACACCAAAACCCCAAAAATGTACATGTTAAAACAAAACCTGTCCTATGGCATGTATCAACAACAATGTCTCTGATCAGTTTGCACATTCACACAATCTGATCACATTCTTTGTTGTTCTGCCACATCTACTGATTGATTAGTTAGATTCATAACCCATTTCATTCAGGAAACCCCTAAAAGGGTAACTAGCAAACAGTGCAGACCCAGATCAGATGCCACAGACTGTGGCATCTGATCAGGGTCTACACTGTTTGCATTAAATTCAGGAATTTCTATAAAACATAGTCATAATAAAAACTAACCAGACACCTTGTAGTTGGAAACAGACCAGTCCAAAGACTTGTGGTAAAAGAGTCCAATAGATGTAAAAGAGTTAAACTATGATGACCCTGATTACAAACATGCTAAACTAAATCTTACCTTGAAATGCTAGAGCCTTGACCTTCCAGATGGTGTCAAAGGTAGCAAGATGAATCAGCTTGGCAACAACCTCTTCATCTTTGATCTCCAGGTTACCACAGGTGATACATACTTCAGAACGTACAGACACATACTCATCCTCAAAACACTTCAGGAAGGCTGGCAGTAGCTTGGCAGTCATTAAACCTGCAAAATACAAGTTAAACTTAACATGGCTCCAGATAAAAGAGGGTAGCCACAGAGTATTTTTATTTATCTACAAAAACATATGTTGTAGGTACTCATTAGAAGCACCTTTGCAAGGTGCAGCACATTCTCATGAGTACCCATAACATATATTTCATGGAGAAATAAGAAAACTTCAGCAAAAGTTGTTAAAAGTTACCACAAATATAGGATCTTACATGATTGATCATTTAATATGAATTTATGAAACCGGTTGGGTAATTGCAGTATTTTTGAGCCTCCAGGCGAGCAAAATACAGAAATTACCGAAGAAGTTTCATAAATGTCATACTAAATGACCACGAATGTAAGAGTCTGTTTATCACATGACCCTTCTGACGACAAAAATGTGCAACATATATAAAGATAGGGGCTTTCCATAGCTTAACAGGACAACTCACTACCAAAGACTCAAAAGTACTACACAACAAAATATAATTCACATAATATTTAAAATGTACCGAACAAGAAACAAGACAAATATGCCATTTTTAACTTCATTAAAGTGCAGGATATAATGATAACTTTTATTTGAGCTCATGAATATTTTATTTGAACAAATCAATTTAAAAATAAATATTCACTTCAACCTCATTCAAGCGATAAACATCACAGTCAACGTCATTCAATCAGTAGGGAAATCCCTTGCAGTCAGCTGTTGTATTAAAAGGTCATTGACCTTGATCAATACAGTTTTTACGGTGGCTGACACACCCAAGTAAATGACAGCTTTTCAAGAATATAAAACATTTTAACTGTAGTTTGGATTTTAATTTGACACATTTATTGAATGTCAGAGTCTTAAGTTATTCTCTAATGCTTATTTGGAGGTGACTGTTTTACGACATTGATATTGAAAGTGCCTCCTAATATGTTGCTATAAAACATTGAATTTAAACCATGAACATTTCTGAAAGCCATGTTTTTCACATTGTTATTGTGTTGTGTCTTCCCCTTCCATCAATCTGAACTTTATTGTTCATCTCAAAACTGAAGGCAGGATCTGTTTCAAAGGTGAAAGTTGTATTGGTGCATGCCATCTTGATTGCTATTAATATGCGGATTAATACGAATATCAATGAGGGTAATTAGGCTAACCAATGGGAAGCCTTGCAGGTGTTATTACATGTGTGGTCATATGATTTTTATGACATGGGTTAGTTCACTGAATAACTTGACAGTCATGTGATAAATATATTATTTGTCCTATAAACCATTCATGTTGTGTTGCAAATATTAAAACACAGAACAGTTTAAATGCAAGTAAGCTTCAATATGTGAGAATGTGCTTTAAGGAAATATGCGGATAGGGTAGGCCCAGATCATCTTGCACATCCACAGTCTGATAAACACCTTGGTAGTCTGCTTACAGAATCATTAATTACTGGTGAATATGTATAGCAAAGGTCTTACTAGATTGTATGGTTTCACTGGCTGATCTATACCTTTACAAGGTTAAGGGACTGAAGTGAAGTGGTGATATTCACTAAGACATCTTTTCTTATGGTCTTAATTGAAGCAAACACCAGCTTAGTTTAAAAACAATGTCAGTACATCGACTTTCAAAGATTGGTCACATCTGAGAAAAAGGTGGGTACATTTACTGAGGAAATTTTAAATCTGAGACCAAAATTATCAGTGTAAAATAAAACGGCATTTTGATTTTGAAATATTTTGTCACAACAATACCTTCCACAAGCATACAGGCCAGAAATCATACTAACCTAACTGTCCAACTTTACTGATAGCTTCCAGTTTGATTCTCTCATTGCCCTCTAAAATGCGTACCCGCAAATCATCATGCACATCTCTACCATGTCCAGTTTTCCCAAGACACTGTGCAGCAGATTTTCTCACTTCAGCATGCCAGTCATTCCACATCAGGTCTGACAATTTGTTTGTTATATCCTATTTCAAGCACAAAATATTTGCAAGATTTCAAATTTAAAAAGTTTGAAAATACAAAATAAGATAAAACAAGAAGTGTCAATAAGCAGTGCTTATTAGATATCCCCAGCATGGTAATGACCAGAAACCAAAAAATAATGGCTGGATGAATATACAGACGGACAACGTGAAACATAAACTCCTTGACTAAACTACTCCCACAGACACAGTTTGCGAGAACTGTCACAGCTTCAGGGGATCTATTCAGAAAAAATAGTTTGTCCGTCATTACTGACAATGACCAATCTTATCCCTTGTCATGATGAATGAATTAAGATGCCATGCCCACTTCTAATTTTCAGCCAATCAGATTACTTAATCCAGGCTGTTGATACATATTCACATACTTAATGACAAACAGTGCAGATCCAGATTCAGTTGGCTTCTTCAAAAGGCAACTATCTGGATCTACACTGTTTGTAAAGACAGGGAATATCCAGGTTCAGCAGAACCAGGATTAATCAAATTGTGAAGTGTTACTGTTTGAGCTTTCTAAGATGGCTGCTTTTTGTGTAGTTGCTTCTTAAAATACTTAGTGGGATGGCAAAAGTATAGACGAAAATCCGTTTGGTAAATGTCCTAAAATTTCATATACCAAAGTTTCTGACAAAATGGCATATGCAAAAAGCACAGACCCAGATTAAACTGTTTCTGAAGGAGCAGTCTGATCAGGGTCTACACTGTATATCATTCCGCTAAATATTTTAAGAAGCAACAGCATAAAAAGCTAAAATTTAGGCCAAAAGAGTAAAGAATAAAGTGTTAAAAATTTTAGGACATTTATTCTTAGATGTATCAGCAGAACCATCTTGGGTTCAGTTTTATTTGTTCTTGTAATACTTTTCATGTACCTACCATCCCAAAAGTAACACCTAAATAAGTAAACGAAAAAGTTCAAAGAAAACATTTGATAACTGGGACACAATCAGTAGAGATCAATGATACCTTGTTAATATCTCCCCGTAAAGTTGGTAGAATCTTACAGGCTATAATCTTATGTCTCCAACTGCTGCTGTTGAGCTGCTCTGCAACCATTGAATGAACCAGATTCTGCGAAAAAAAAAAAAAAAAAAAAAATACTGTATTTACCATAAATATTGGAACACTTTATCTACCTACCATACTTGTCCTAAATTTGAAAAAGATCATTATTCTACCCGTCGATGTGTCTAAAATGTTGCTGTATGTATGACAAGCAGTGAGGACCCTGATCAGATGCTGCAGAATATCTGACCTGGGTCTACACTGTTTGCAAAGGCCTATCTGTCCCAATACTCAGGCTTTATTACAGTACATGTATTTGGAAACTTTATCACTATTAAGGTGTTATCATTCATTAAATGATACAATCGTGCATTGGTATGAGGTGTGTATGATTTTGTTTCTTTGTTGTTGTTTTTTTCAATCATGCAGCCATATCTGGTCTCTACTTTCTATTTCCCAACATTTAATATAAGCTTGAAACCCAACTAACAGTTTCTTTTTGGCCTTTAATAGTGCAATTTGATATTTTTCTAATTGTGCCATTAAATATAATTTGTGTGCACTCATTAAAAGCACCTCTCTGAGGCACTTCGTATGAGTACCCATAACATATGTTTTCATAACCCTAAGTATTGGGACAGACAGGCCTGAGCAAACTGTGTAGACCCTGATCAGACACTGCAGAACATGGCATCTGATCTGGATCTACACTGTTTGCCACTCATCAAGCAATCTTTTAAACACATCAGCAGGTGGTGGAGCAGACCTTTTTTTTAAAATTTTAGGAGAATATGGTTAGGAGTTGAAGTGTCCCAGTATTTCGGATAAATATGTTAAGATAATATTTATCTAAGTATCCCTTTCATCTAGAGCTATAATATAGTACCTACCGATGTAATACTTAGTATTCCCAACATTGTGATGCCTCTTTCATGTTTCACCGTATCCTCAGTTGTCATCACCTGCTTCAAGATCTCACCAATAACATCAGACTGACACACACCAAAATGGGCAAGACACTGAGCAGCTGCCCATCGATCAACTGGGTTCTCACTCTCCAAGGCTTCATACAGGATCCCTTCAGCCTGAATAACAACAAATGGAGAAACTGCTATGTATAGAAGACTTAGCCCTTTCCACCCTAAGGACCAAATCAGATCCCTATCCAAACAGTGCAGATCCAAATAAGAAGGCTCTTAACCCTTGTCATGCTGAATAAATTAACATGCTACTCCCACTTCTAATTTTCAGCCAATCAGATTACTTGATCCAGCTTGTTGATATAAATTCACATACTTAATGGCAAACAGTGCAGATCCAGATCAGTTGGCTTATTCAGAACCAACTGATCTGGATCTGCACTGTTTGCAAAGGCAGGACATGTCCGAGTTCAGCAGGACAAGAGTTAACAAGCTTTCCCATCACAGTTCCAGATAAGGCATTTTTTCAACCAAAACTACTGGGCCCAGTTGTTCAAAGCGTCGTTAGCTTAACGAGCTCATTAAGGGTCATTTCGTTAACTGTTTTAGCAGATTCAATATACAATATTCTGATATTTTTTGCTGAAAAAATGTGAGTAGTTTTTGCACTGCAAAAGCTACTCACATTTTTTCAGCAAAAAATTTCAGCATATTTGCGTATCACTCGATGTAAATTTTAACGAATCGTTAAGTAACGAGGTCGTTAGCTTTGAACAACTGGGCCCTGATATTTATCTTATTTCTCCAGAGAAACATTTGTGAGTATTCATTAGAAGTGTCTTATCGAGGCAATCTTATGAGACGCCACCACATATAATAAGATATAAAATATAAAACATACATTTTGGGTATTTATTAGAAGTGCATCACTGAAGGGTTTCCAAATAAAAAAATATTTTTGTGGATAATCTTGTACCTGGAGCTACAATCATCAGGCTCTGCACTGTTTGCCATTCTCCTTTTGATTATGATAAAAACTATATTTTAACCTTTAAGTCACTGAGTCAGATATGTTTTATTCTTTTCTACCCCTCCCCTTGACCCCTCCTCTCCTCCCTCCCATAAGAAAATAGGATCTTATAGTACTACAAGCTAAAGATACATATTTTTTTGCTGCAATCAACCAATGGGGTTGGGATACAAACCCTCACAACACTACTTATGGTAGGCTTTTCACTTACTTTAAAAGGATTGGCCCTCCATGAGAAAAGCTTGAAGGTAGTTCTATTACATGGGTCCAGAAAAAGGAAATATTCAGAAGACAGGTTATGTAACTTTTGCACACACACAAAAAAAAAAAAAAAAAAAATTCTACTCATCTTCCTCATTGTTTCAGTCTTGGTGAAAAAATACAAAAATTGTCCAAACCCTTAAAACCACCAATCACAATACTATTAATTGACATTCACTTTTTTTTTTTTTTTTTCTTTTCTGAAAATACAAAAGAAAAACCTATAAAGTTGCTCTTGGAAACAGACAACATAAAAAACGAAAATCAAAGTCTCAATTTAACTGACTCATCA
This sequence comes from Anodontia alba, assembly GCA_964016985.1. Taxonomy (NCBI): domain Eukaryota; kingdom Metazoa; phylum Mollusca; class Bivalvia; order Lucinida; family Lucinidae; genus Anodontia; species Anodontia alba. The sequence goes on along the minus strand of OZ024821.1, from coordinate 46,112,984 downwards.
TATGACAGCACTGTAGTTTGCAGGGCTGCATATGCCCCATAAGACTTGGCATTTCATTTGAATCATCTGCCTTATTTCCTCATGAAGCTTTTTTTTTAGAAATTCCTCTGTGACAATTTTAAATGATGCTTTAAGATTAATGTGGGAACAAAGGAGGAACCAGCAAACCAAAATAAAACATTCAATGAAGCCGAATCAAATGTATTTGTTACCTTCTCTGAAGGGCGGCTGAGTGAGTAGAGTGTTATAGCTGCAGCCTTTCTGACTTTATCAACAGGGTCATCTAACAAACATTCAAGAGCTATAAACAGCCTTTCTGGCAAGTGGTCAGACTGCTCATCCTTTTCATAGTAATCAAGCTGAATTCCCTGGTCGGTAGGGGGTTTGTACTCGGCAGCCTTGGCACATGTGGCTATGGCTTTGAGCCGGACATGTGACTGGATGTCTGCCATGTCTTTAATCAAGTCATCTGGGTTACTGTCAGCATACTGTCCTGACAGATGCCACTTGTTCCTCCACTCATCAACTGTTCAAAGAAAAAAAATAGCATTTAGCATATTGGATAAAAATATCAGCAGACAACATTTTGAAACATTTTTCTTATTTGCCAATTCATGCAAACTGTCTCCAAAGGCATGAAATGTTGAAGTCTGTTTTCTGGGGAAAAATGAGAAAAATATCATCAATTTGTCATCTGCTGAATTTCCACATAGTGTGCTATGTGTTATACAGAATAACAGTGAAAATATATATGATTAAACACAAATACTTCAGTTAAAAAGTATTACTGAAAATGACTCAGTTTTTACATAAACATGTACATGTATTACATATTGCTGATTTCCATTTTGGGTTAAATTTGAAACAGAAGAAAAAGCTTCTCATTAACTTTCAGAACTGCCAAAATCTGGATAAATGTCTTAAAATTTCAAGCACTTTATTCCATTTTACTGCATATGACAGGATCGTCTGTGTAGAAATAATCAGTGCTATGAGTGTTTGTTTGAGCTTTTATGGCCTAGTCAATACTGTTAAGGTCATGTCAAGGCAGTCATTTAACCTACACACTTTTTCTGGGCAGGCTTAGTCCGCCAAGAAGTTAACCAGTTCTTGCACATACTTTTTCAGTAACTGACAACTGCCCTTCTTGATTCAGTGGAATTGGGAGAAATGATTTCATGATCAATTGCCATCATAGTTATGTGGCCAAGCTGGAATTCAAACTTGCAACCCCTGGATCTGTAGTCAGACATGCTACCATTTGCGCTATGGAGACCAGCAATGCTATGAGTGAGCTGCTTATCTTATAATGGTATGGTGAGGGTGGTGTGGCAGGCCCCAGGTTTCAACAAGTATACAAAAGTGAACTAAAACAAAAGATGAATAACTGTGTTATCAGACAATATCTGGCCCCGAGGTTATAAAACTTTTTTCATGCTCAACTCAACTGAGCATGAAATTTTTCATGCTAATGAATCTTAAATTACTAACAACTGCAAATTCTTTCTTGTTAAACATAGTTGAGCATGAAAATTTCTCTACTAATAAATATGAAAATGCCAACTATCGTTGGCATTTTCATATTTATTAGCAGAGAAAATTTCATGCTCAGCTGAGTGGAGCATGAAAAAGTTTTATTATCTCAGGGCCTGGTATGTGATGTGAGCCTGCATTTACCATATGGAATTCAGCTTCAACCAAAAATCAAATTTTCATTTTACAACGAAAAACACTTAACAAATGAATGGAACGTTTCAAAAACATTGTAACAACAACACGGGCTGCCAAATTAGAAGGACCGAACAACAAATTTGTCAGAATTAACAAGATTTTTTAAAACAAATCTTTTTATTCCATTCCAATAAATCTGAGAATAATCAATCAAGTTAAAGCTTTGAGTTCATTTCATGAAGCTAAGCAATGACAGTAATTCTGACAAATATTGACAAAACAGTCCTAAAATCTATCAAGAATCTATTTCAGCTCAGTTAATCTCACATCCAATTTACAAATTAAATTGAATATCAATTGGATATTAGCAAGTGAAGTAATCATGTGGAAATTATTTGGAAATGTTTTCTTTTGGGGCTTCCAATAAGTTTAGCATTGAAAAATGTTTTATTATACTTCTTGAAGAATTTTGAAAAGGTCTGCACCTTAATTTTATGACAATCAGCTCTACCAGATTGTAATTTTATTAAATATTTGGACATCTTAACACACTGCATGCTGGGTAAAAATTTCAGCAGATGACATTTTGAAATATTTTTATTATTTTTCCTAGAAAACTGTCTCCAAATTTGTATTTTTCCCAGAAAATAGGATCTTACACTATGCAAATTGTCTCCTTAGGAGACATCAGGTCCTAAGGAGACAATTTGCATGAAGTGTCAGATCCTATTTTCTAGGAAAAATAAGAAAAATATCATAAATTTGTCATCTGCTGTATCTGCCCAATGTGTGGTAAGTAATAATTCTTGACCGTACTTTTGCCATTAAATTTGAACAAGTCCAGTATATTACCTCCTGATGTGTCTAACATCTGCTGAGTGTGTGGCAAACAGTATAGAACCTGATCAGATGCCACTGTGAAATATTTAGGGTAAATACAGTACAGTGTAATTTAAATCTTAAACATTCAGACACCATAATTCAATATAATACCATTCCTGAAGTTTGAAAGAAAAACATTAAAAAATAATACCCTACCATTATTGTGTCATGGGGAGATAACTCTGTAAAAAACTGATGAAATGTACCCAACAGCAATCCCAAGCCAGATCTCCACAATATCTATGCACATATAAATTTGGGTGAAAATCTGTTGACATTTACTCAATTTATCGACTGGAAATGAAATTACTGATGTGCTGCGGGCAGATAATTCTGTCAAAAATTGATGAAATTTGCCCATTAGCAATTCCAATATCAATGCACACACCAAGTTTGGTGAAAATTCATTGATATTTGTTCAAGTTATAGTCTGGAAACCAAAAATAAGAAATGTCTTGGGCAGATAACTCTGTAAAAAATTGACAAAATTTGCCTATTAACAATTCCAAACCAGATCTACACAATGTCAATGCACATACCAAGTTTGGTGAAAATCCATTCACATTAACTCAAGTTATCATCCGGAAATGAAAGTATGAACGGATGAACATAGGACAGACAGACATTATATTATATTATATGATTACCAAAATGTATCTTTTAGAGTGGCAACAAAATAAAATGTTGAAGATACAGATATTTCATTGTTCCCTCAACTTACCTTGACATCTCAGTTTATTTATATGTAACAACAAGAAAATGTCATGATCTCAAGATATAATTCTGTTCTCCCAGATTATCTTGTGGCAATAAGACAGTATGTTCCCACAACCTGTGGAGATTTTATAGGGCACCTGTTGGGATGTGGGATGAATATATTACAAGAGGGCCAAGATGGCCCTATATCGCTCACCTGATTACCAGACAAGATTGAGTCAACTGCCTATCGGTTCAAAAGAAGAAGTTCAATATTGAGTTTCAAGATGGCAGCCATCTTGGATTTCCAATCAGAATGATTTTAGCTACTTTTGATCTACAAGTCACCTTGATACTTCCAATGAAGTTTGAGTCAATTGCCCTTTTGGTTCAGGAGAAAAAGTTCAAAACAGATTTTCAACATGGCTGCTAGGGCAACCATCTTTGATTTCCAATCCGAATGATTTTAGCTATTTTTGATCTACAAGTCATCCCGATACTTCCTATCACATTTTGAGGCAATCAGCCTTTCAGTCCACTAGCCTTTCAGTTCAGGAGAAGAAGTGAAAAATAGATTTTCAAGATGGCAACTGTGTCAGCCATCTTGTATTTCTGATCAGAACAATTTTAGCTATTTTTGATCTACAAGTCACTACGATGATTCTTACCAAGTATTAAGTCTAATGGCCTTTCTGTTCAGAAGAGGAAGTGAAAAATAGATTTTCAAGATGGCTGCCATGGCAGATATCCAATTAGAACAATTTAACTATTTTTGATTTACAAGTCACTAAAAGCTTCCTACCCAGGTTCGAGTCAAGTGGCCTTTCAGTTCAGGAGAAGAAGTGAATAATAGATTTTCAAACTTTTCAAGATTTCAAGAATTTCAAAGATGGCTGCCATCTTGGATTTCCGATTGGAACAATTTTAGCTATTTTTGATCTAAAAGTCATCCTGACGATTCCTACCAAGTTTCAAGTCAATGTGCCTTTGGGTTCAGGAGAAGAAGTGAAAAATAGATTTTCAAGATGGTGGCCATCCTGGATTTCCGATAGGAACTATCTTAGCTACTTTTGATCTACAAGTCATTCCGATGCTTCCCACCAAGTTTCAAGTCCATTAGCCTTTCGGTTCAGGAGAAGAAGTGAAAAATAGATTTTCAAGACGGCCAACATGACGGCCATCTTGGATTTCCGATCAGTACAATTTTAGCTATTTTTGATCTACAAGTCACCCCAATGCTTCCTACCAAGTTTCCAGTCAATTGGCCTGTCGGCTCAGGAGAAGAAGCGAAAAATAGATTTTCAAGATAGCCGGTTATCCGATAGGAATGATTTTTAGCTATTTTTGATCTACCAGTCACCCCAATGATTCCTACCAAGTTTTAAGTCAATTGGCCTTTGGGTTCAGGAGAAGAAGCGAAAAATAGATTTTCAAGATGGCCACCATGGCGGCCATCTTGGATTTCCCATCAGAATGATTTGAGCTATTTTTTGATCTACAAGTCACCTACATGCTTCCTACCAAGTTTCAAGTCAACTGGCCCGTTGGTTCAGGAAAGAAGCCAAAAAATAGATTTTCAAAATGGCCACCAATGCGGCCATCTTGGATTTCCGATCGGAACGATTTTAGCTATTTTTGATCTTCAAGTCACCCCGATGCTTCCTACCAAGTTTCAAGTCAATTTCGAGCCTAGGGTTGTAGGAGTGTTGGAACAATTTTAACTACAGTAGAACTTCAATGGCTCGAACCCCAATGGCTCGTTTACCATGGATGAGTCGAACACGTTCTTGAGTCCGCAGGGATTTCCTACAAATACAATATACGGATAATTTAGGGAGATTTACTTCTTTTATCTTGCAAATGTATGCTGTGTGCACTCATTAGAATTGCCTCAATGAGGCAACTCTAATGAGTACACACAACATATGTTTATAATATAGAACACCAAAAAATTATCCCACGATTATCTCCATTATGCCTCCTGGTAAGGCACGAATAGTAACCCTCCATGGCTCGAACTACCGCTGTCTCGAACAAATTTTCATGGTCCCAAAGGGGTTCGAGCCATCACAGTTTGACTGTATTTTTGATCTACAAGTTACACTGATGTCCTACCAAGTTTCAAGTCAGCTGGCCTTTCAGTTCAGGAGAAGCAAAAATAGATTTTCAAGATGGCCATCTTGGATTTCTGATAGGAACTAGTTTAGCTACTTTTGATCTACAAGTCACCCCGATGCTTCCCACTAAGTTTCAAGTCCATTAGCCTTTAGTTTCAGGAGAAGAAGCGAAAAATAGATGGCGGCCATCTTGGATTTCCGATCAGAACAATTTTAGCTATTTTTTATCTACAAGTCACCCTGAAGCTTCCTACCAAGTTTTAAGTCAATTGGCCTGTCGGCTCAGGAATAGGAGCGAAAAATAGATTTTCAAGATAGCCCCCATGGCAGCCATCTTGGATATTCGATGGCAACGATTTTAGCTATCATTGATCTACCAGTCACCCTGATGATTCCTAGAAATTTCTAAGTCAATTGGCCTTTGGGTACAGGAGAAGAAGCAAAAAATAGATTTTAAAGATGGCCATAGATGGCCGCCATGGCGGCCATTTTGGATTTCTGATGGGAATGATTTTAGCTATTTTTGGTCTACCTCACCCCGATGCTTCCTACCAAGTTTCGAGACAATTGGCCTTTTGGTTCAGGAAAAGAAGGGAAAAATAGATTTTCAAGATGGCCACCATGGCTGCCATCTAGGATTTCCAATCGGAACGATTTTAGCTATTTTTTATCTACAAGTCACTTGGATGCTTCCTACCAAATTTCGAGTCAATTGGCCTAGGGGTGTAGGAGGAGTAGGCTTTTAAAGCAGTTGTTGACGCCAGACGCCAGATGACACAGGACAGACATTGACGGACCACAATAGCTCATCTTGAGCACTTTGTGCTCAGATGAGCTAAAGGATACAATGGTGAGTAGCCTATATATTTTATAGACAGTATTTTCACCATGAAAATTCTTGCAAAAATAATTCATTTCAAAATGTCAACAAACCAATTCCAAAAAAACTTCTGAAACAAAATACATGCATATCAAAAAAAAAGAAAAGTCAAACAAACTGATATATCTTGGTGTTTTCACATTGAATGCCATTCTTAGCTTCACCAACTTGGCTAGAAGCTCCCAGGGTTTGGGATGAACCGGTGACTCTTTAGTAAAATCTATCTCATGGGTTTTGCCAGCTAATTTGAAAGACAAATGAACAGTGCTAACATAGATCTAGATAAGATGATAAATAAGATGACAAATTGTGATACCTTTTTTACCCTATAAATTATTCCAATGCCTCAACTCCTTACCATACTTGTTCTAAAATTTGAACAAGTGCAATTTACTATCCCATGTTGAGTCTAAAATTGCTGGATGAGTAGCAAATAGTGTAGAACCTGATGAGATGCCACATTTTTTACCCCCTAAACCTCACTTTTATATTGTAAAACTGGTGTTTACAGGGGTATATATTATTTTTCTTATTTCTGCTGGAAAACATAGATTGTGGGTACTCGTTAGAACTGCCTCACCCCAGTTCTAACGAGTAGACACAATCTATGTTTTCCAGCAGAAATAAGAAAATTATCAGAGTTTTTTATCTGAAAATTTTCAGTTTTTGGAGGTGAAATTTTCTATAAATTTGAACAGGCGTGTTTTCATAATCACTAATGTCTATTGAAAAGTAGCAAAAAATGCCGATTAACGATCCCAACACAGAGCACGACAACTTTATTGCAGGCAAATTTTTAGAACTTGTCAACACCCATGGATTGAAGCAAGACTTTGTGCTGGTCGCATTCCTTTTCAGCATGTGTTCTGCCATGCTCACAGATGCTTTTCATATATCACTTTGATGGCAGCTTGATCAGCCTAAGACAATTACAGGTACATGCAGATCCAGCAGAAGAGAATAGATTCTTTTAACTAATGACATGGCAAAAAATGCCTTGACTGAAAGCAAGCTTGGATTGTGTTTCACAAGCCTGTGACAACCATAGCTCTTCACCAACAAAGAAAATAGAATTCTTTTTTTTAAAGGCAGTCTACATGTTTTTGCCTATAGCAGACTCAAACCCAACACTAAGATTACTGAAGAAGAAACTAAATAAATGACATTTTTTCCCAAGAATGTAAGATTTGATATTTTATGTAAATCACCTCGGGAAAGCTACCTATTTGTTTTTTTTGGTTTTTTTCCAGGGAAAATATGAAAACTGTCTAAACCATTGTTTGTACATATTTACAGTCAAAACAGAAATAATCTTTTGAAAGTCCCCATGGGGCCCTGTCAAAGCTTTTTAAAAACTTGCCAATTATACTATTTGTATTCACTGATGTGTTACCAAATTTGTTGTCAAGATCTTTAAAGGCTGCATATTTCTCAAAGACATTTTATTATCCAAGGAAGGTTTAATAAGTTGATATGTGGTATTAATAAAATTATAAAAAAAATGGTAACTGACAGCCTGTTAAATTTCAGTTATCTCTTGTTCTTGAAATGAAATAATTTTTTATTGTACCTCTGAATTAATGTTGCCAACATTAATTCAGAGATACGATAAAAAATCATTTCATTTTTGATCCAGTTCAAAAATGAGAGACTAACTAAAATTTTACAGGCTGTCAGATGCCACATTTTATTATCATATTAATACTACATGTGTATATATAGATTTATTAACCCTTTCTTGGATAAAAAAAATGTCAATTTATGAGGAATATGGAGCCTTTAAGGGAGCTGGATACATTTTTTATAGATTTCTCCACCATATTTTAAAGAGACAATTTTTATGTGTTCCTGTTTGTTTACCTCCATACCAAGTCCCTTCAGAAATGGGGTCTAATCTGAAAGGAAAGAATTTGCTCCTAAGGGGAGCAAATTCTTTTCTTTCAGAGTAGACCCCTTTTCATAAGGGAGACAAAACCATTTTGCTAGTCGCCTCCCTTACACTGTATTAATTCCCCTAATTTTTTTGGGAACATTTCTAAAGGAAATCCTTATAAATCAAAAAAGGTTAAAAAAAAAGTGTCAAGATAGCTGTTATTTTAGGCAGGAGATATATGTTATGAGAACTGACTCCTCCGCAGAAGTGGCAGGCAACCAGTGAAAGTGAAGGCACAGGTAAAAAAAAAAAAACAGTAAAAGTTATATTTTATGGTAAACCTTTAATGTTTGTCTACAAAATAAAAATATATATTTTTTTTTTTAATTACTGAAGTTTATGTCGCACCTGCATACTAAAATGTGATAACAAGCACCAGAAGAGTGTTTGTTTGTGTTGAGGTTTTATGATGACCCAGTCAACCCATTGGGATCATGTTGAGCATAATTTGTTTACCAAACCTCACTTTTACTTTAAGCAGGCTTAGTTCTCTAAGCTGTTAACCAGTATTGTGCACATTCTTTTGCCAGAAACTGACAACTGCCTTTCTTGAATCAGCAGAAGAGAGAGAATGCCCATAGAAAATATTTCATGATCAAATTTTCACGAAAGAATGTTGCCTACCCAGCGGGGGTTAAACCCATAACCTCCTGATCACCAGTCGGACACGCATCCTACTGAGCCATTGAGGCCAGGACCAGACGAATTAGAGTTGCCATCCTTGGTTAGCTCAGTGAGATAAAATGATCAAGGCCCAGTTGTTCAAAGCATCGTTAGCTTAACGAGCTCGTTAAGGGTCATTTCGTTAACTGTTTTAGCGGATTCAATATACATTATTTTGATATTTTTTGCGGAAAAAATGTGAGTAGCTTTTGCATTGCAAAAGCTACTCACATTTTTTCAGCAAAAAATTTCAGCATATTTGCGTATCACTCAAATAAAATTTTAACGAATCGTTAACTAATGACATCGTTAGTTTTGAACAACTGGGCCCAGTGAAGTGAAAGTAATATAAAGTTTTACAGTTTGTAGACTAATATTTTGGGTGAAGGTTAGGATGGACATGGATGAATGGATGGAAACTAGCATGCCTAAAACGCCCATGGCAATGCAGCAAGGTCTGACAAAAAGGAACCTTTGTTCATATGGGTTTGGTTAATCACTCTCTGCGGAGAATCAGTTACTTTAGTATAATCACACTAAGAATTGGTATACTGAGCTTAAATACAAAGTTCACTATAAGTTCCAAATTCCTTTGAAGAAAATTGCCAAGAAAATTTTCAGCAGATTAATGTTGTTTAGTAAAATTTGGAATGATGTAAGAGGCTATGAAGAGGTTTCACAAGCATTTTGCCTAGGTGAATAGTGCTTTGACTGTAATTCAAGGCTGAAAAGATTAAAAACAGGAAAGAATACTGACTGATCTGCATGAGCGAAGTATTAGATTTAGCTGTCTTCCTGGTCTTGGGATCTGCCGATTTATGAAGTGGAGAGTCTAGGCCCGGTGGCAGCACACTCAGGATTTCGGCTGTATCCTATAGGAGGAAGAAACACACACATGGAACACAATTTGTTAGTCTGAAGACAGGTTAGATTTGTGATGGTAACAAAGTGTAAAGTCTAGTTAACTTAGCATTCTGGGTAAAATTTTCAGCAATATTGAAATATTGAAATTTTGAAATGTTTTTCTTATTTTTCCTAGAAAATAGGATTTGACACTTCATGCAAATTGTCTCTTAAGGAGACAATTTGCATGAAGTGTCAGATCATATTTGCTAGGAAAATAAGAAAAATATAATCAGTTTGTCATCTGCTGAAATTGTTCATAGCATGTAAAGTGTTAAAGCACCAAGCAAAATTTGTAGCAGATGACATTCTATTTCTTTTTGTTTTATTTTTCAGAAAAAACAAGTCTTATCATTACATGTGAATTGTCTGCTTGGCAGACAATTCACATGTAATGTCAAGACTTGTTTTCTATAGAAAAAAAAAATAATAAAAAAATAAAAGTGTTGTCTGCTGCAGTTGTGATTGGCGCTTTAAGGGTTAAATGTGTTTTTACTGAGTTTACCATAATCAGTCAGACTGCTTAACTCCTTAACATAATTGTCCTAAATTTTAACACATTCATTTTACTGTCTCTTCATGTGTCTAAAAACTGCTGAATGATTGGCATCAGATGCCATGTTCTGCAGCATCTAATCCGGGTCCTCGCTAAAAAGTATTGAAAAAAAAAAAGTGTTAAAATTTTAGGACATTTACTGTAAGTCTCATAATCTTGATACAAATTTAAGACAAATGTGAGTGATTTTCATGTGATAAAAATGACAGACAGGTGTTGTGTACATTATTTTGTGAAAAAACAGCATCAAATACAATGTGATTTAAGGGGAATAACTCCAACAAACTAACTGGCTTTCACAAGGGCTAAGTTCCTTTTGCTGATTTTAGACATGTTTGGGTCAGGTTCTCGATGATATTCTGGATCATATCCATAGGGCACAACATTGTCTACATCCTAACAGGTAGAAGTAAATATAAGAATATCTTAACTGCAAATTGTACATGTTTTCTTTAACATCCCAAGCACATCATGTACCGTATCTACACTAAGTATTTGGACACCTCAACTCCTTACCATACTTGTTCTAAAATTTGAACAAGTACACCACAACCTCTTTATAACACTATTGTTGGGCTGCAAAGCATAAACCGTGTTAGTTAAACAACCGTGTTATATCCAAACAAATATGTAAAGATTATATAGAAAAATGACCATTTATGGTCATTTCTCTATATAATCTGTACATTTTTGGGATCCATCTTTGAATCATGTTATATCCAATACCTTGTTCTAATGACTTGTGTTATAAAGAGGTTGATGTGTACAATTTTCTACCCAATGTTGTGTCTAAACATTGCTGGATGTGTGGCAAACAGTGTAGACCCTAATGAGACGCCACATTCTGCGTTGTCTCATCTGGGTCTACAATGTTTGCTCAGGCCTGTCTTGTGCAATACATATGGTAAATATGGTTATGAGGAGTATCATGTTAATATTAATAGTAGAATGTGAAAATGTGCCTTTAGGGCATATCCAGATAATAAAAGCCCAGATCAGTCTATGACAGACGGTAGATTTTTACAGCTGCCGGGTACCAGAGGCACACATTGGGGCAGTGCTGATCAGTCTATGTATACCATAGGAGTTGTTAAGGAGGAGTATTTGGTGCTAACTTTGGGATAATTTTCTCCACTTCTCCATAAAAGCATATATTGTGGGAACTCATTTGAATCGCCTCACTGAGGCACTTCTAATGAGTACCCACAACATATGTTTTTATGGAGAAATAAGAAAAAAATCTCAAAATTATCACCAAAAAAAGTCATCTGGTATACATGCAATCTGATCAAGGCCTTCACTGCCCACGTACATAATCACTGGATATGGTAATATATAGATGTATAGTAAGAAAAGTATGCTTGTTACTGATATCTCACAGAAAAATAGTGGGCCCTTTTTCTGAGAAAAATAAGAAGAAAAAAATCACTCAAACGGCACTTTTTTTTTTTCAACCAAAAAGCATTGTATTTGTCTTATTTCTCTAGGAAAACATGTGTTGTAGTACTCATCAAGAGCAACTTGGCATGGCTCTTCAATAAGTATCCACAATATATGTTTTCATGGAGAGATAACAAAAATACTAATCTGGATACCCCTCTTGTCTAGAGCTATGTGCATCTTTACTAAATGCCCCTTGCAAAACAGTAAAAGTTAAAATCATTGGGCACAATTACTGCTACCAGTACCAGTAAAAAGATGAAAAAAAAAAACAACAAAAAAACTAATAATAATAATCAGCTCAGCTCTGGACAACACTTCTAAACAGACTTCTAAATAAAACATTCAGACTATATTGATTATATTGATATTTTTTTTTTTTTTTTTTTTTGATTGATATTTTTTTTTTTTATTTTATTTTTTTTTTTTTTTTTGAAAACTAACAATTTGATAAAACTTACATCTATTGGTTCAGGTAGCTTCTTCCATCGCCTGTGTCCCCGATTAAATTTTCTTTGTTTAAGATTTTCTCTTTGCAGTTCCAATCTCTCCTCATCAGTTTCCGGAAACCAGCATTCTGGAGACTTGGGAAACTCATCCTGAAGTGTCTTCTTGTATTTATTATTTGTTGCCATGACAATCTTATTTTGATCACCAAAGAGTTCATAAATCTGCTCAGTTCCTGAAAAATGTGAAATTCAAGATCACTGACAGAGATGTTAATTGTAAATATGTAACAACAAAACGGCAAACAAATTCTAAACAAGAATTTCGACTTCTGTATCTCTTTCATGCGTTGTTCTTTGACTGATTATCATTATTTACTATAATTTGTTTTCGGACAGACAGGCCTGAGCAAATAGTGTAGACCCAGATGAGATGCCACAGAATGTGGCGTCTCATCTGGGTATACACTGTTTACCACTCATCCAGCAATATTTAGACACAATACCGAGTAGTAAAATGTACTTGCTCAAATTTTAGAGCAAGTATGGTATGGAGTTGACACGCAGGCCTGAGCAAACAATGTATACCCAAATGAGACGCCGCATTCTGTGGTGTCTCTTCTGGGTATACACTATTTGCCACTTATCCAGCAATTTTTAGACACAATATCGGGTAGTAAATTGTACTTGCTCAAATTTTAGAAAAAGTACGGTATGGAGTTGCGGTGTCAGAATACTTAGGGTAAATACAGTACCCTAAAAAGTTCAGGTTTACCATTAATATGCTGTTTTTTAAATATTAGCAAGCATAGCTCTTGATAAGGAGCTTTTTTCAACCACAAAGTATCAATATTTTTCTTATTTCTCGACGAAAACATGTTGTGGGTACTCATTAGAAGCGCCTCGCTGAGGCGCTTCTAAAGAGTACCAACAACATATGTTTTCGTCGAGAAATAAGAAAACTATTTACCTGATACCCACTCTTATCTAGACCTATCTTAGCCAGCAACATTCTAAAATATTTTTGGAAATAGTCTTAAGAGAACTGGATACACTTTGAAGACTGTCCGCCATTTTTACACGGGAGACAACGTTTGTCAGTTCCTTTTTGCTTTCCTGCACATGAAAGCCCTACTCTATGACAGAAAAATTTGCTCCAAAAGGGAACAAATTCTTTCCTTTTAGAGTAGATCCCTATTCCTAAGGGGACAAAAACAAATTTTTACCATATTACCTCAATGATGTGCTTCTAAAGACTACCCAAAACATGGAGAAAGAAGAAATATATTTCGTGTATACCAGATGATGAAATTTTGACCAGGGACGGAATACTTTTTATCCTAACCATCCTATCCTACTCAGGGGTAAAATAAAACAGGAACATCATGTTTGGTTGATCAACATGTTGATTGTATAGGATGTCACGTAAATCTGTTGCTAAGCTGACATCATCGCTGCGTAAGAAATTACATCAACATTCAAGATGGCAGATGTCAACTTAAGTGCACATAGGCAGGTGAGCTGTATTTAAAATCAATTAAAAAGGTCAACAAACACTGGAAATTGAATGCAAGAAAAAAGCCTGTCATGGGAGTTTGGTGCTTATAGAAAAATCCATCTCTAGGGATCACTGTCTGGCATCACGAGGCAAAGCCGCATGATGCCAGACAGTGACTCTAGGGATGGATTTTTCTACACACACTGAACAGCCATGAAAGATTCTTACATAATCTGGATAATCCCCTTATCTAGAGCTGTGAGCAGGACCATCCAGGTAGGCATGGGTGGTGCACATACCTGTTAATTGTTCTTGTTGATAAAAAAAATAAATCCATCCCTACTGTCCTTCTGACATCAATTGGAAAGATGTTTTTTGGTTAGCGTTTTATTTTAAATGAAAATATTTTGTTCTGATTGACCATATTTTATCAGAAACCATTTGTCTTTTCTGCTTCTGTGTTTTGTTCTCAAATATTTACCCCAAAATTAAATTTATGGCCAAATGTTGGTCTGACCTATGCAATTTCTATAGTAAAGCGATTTTTTTGAATTTTTGTCTAAGAAAATATTGTTTATTTTTCTTTGCTGAATTTGAATTATGGATGCTTCATAACAACATTATGAAAATTTCAGAAAATTGAACAAGTAGAACTTATTGAAACTCTACCCCCAAATTACCTACCCAACAGATTTCCGTATAATTTGCATTCATTTTTACTATGGGGAAAAAGTGAAAATATTTAATTTTTTGAAAAACAATGACTAGAATAAAACTTTTTTTGTATAATGTTACAGTTACAACAAATGGTTTTGCATTGAATCATGACAAAAGTTTGCAAATTTACCTCTTCTGTGTAAAGTGCCAAGCGAAAAAATGACTTTCTGAAAGATGTAGAAAGCACAGTGGGGATCACTGTCTGGCATCACAAGGCAAAGCCTCGTGATGCCAGACAGTGACCCTTGGGACAGATTTTTCTATACACAGCGAACACCCATGAAAGAGTCTTATATTATCCGGATAATCCTCTCATCTATAGCTGTGAGCAGGACGTTCCAGGGTAGACATGGGTGGTGCACATACCTGTTAATTGTTCTTGTTGATACAGATTATCAGTATCATACATTCTTTCTCCAATCTCTGGATTCATAAAATCCCTCAGTTTTGGTGGGGGTGGGGGTTTGTAACTCTTCACTTCAATATCAGCTGCTGTGGTATTGATAGCACCTACAAAAAAGAATATGAGAGTCTGATAAGTCTTTACTTTTACCTGAGCAGTCTAGAGACCATAAGAAATCTATTACGTTCATATTTGAGCCAGCACACGACAAAATCTACAATAAGACTTGTTCGACCAGCAAAGACTCAGATCAGCCTACGCATCAGTGCAGTCTGATCAGTCTTCTCTGATTGCATGTGCCTTCTACAGCCTTCAGGCTATCTACATAGGGATAAACAAGAACCCTTGCTATACTGGGTGAATGTACAGGTTTATCTGAGTCTTTTCTGGTCACTCAGTCTTATTGCGGGTTTTGTCATGCACTGGCTCAAATGTCAAAAGGTTACTTTCTACTTTGAAAGGGTCATGCTGTGGTACCATAAGAAAAAGAATCTCACTATATGATTCTTATGAGATGCTTCAACATGTGTTTGTGCAGAATTACAGAAACATATGATACCGTATTCGACCTAATTACCGCACTGTGCGCTTAGGTTTTTCAAACTTTACTGTGAACACTCATCCGTGTTAAAATATGTACCTGCTAAGGGTACACTATAAAAAAAAAGATCAGAAAAGGACTTATTTGATATTGATTATGCATTTTTTCTGATTTTCTTTATAAACGCATATGTTGTGGGTACTCATCTGAATTGCATCGACAAGTCGATGCAATTCAAATGAGTACCCGCAACATATGCCTTTATATAGAAGTAGACAAAAAAGTACACTGCCTGTAATCTTAAGACTACGAAATCGCTTGACTGTGCGCTTATAGGAGTATGTGCGGTAATTAGGTCGAATACGGTATGTCATTAGAAACAAGTCATTACCACGAAAAGAGTGGCTCATCACAAGTCATGTTTTCTAATCATGATTACAAATAAAAATAAGAAAAATGCCTAATAGCATTATGGACTGGTTTTTCCACTGAAGAATAAAGGTAACCTATCATTCTGAAAAAAGCTTAATCAAAAGGTAAGTAAGTAAGTAAGTAAATTCTTTATTTTAAAGGGTAGCCCAATTAGTTTTACCAATCTTCCTTGGGGCCCTCAACAAAACTACATACATACAAATACATACAATGAGTTATTTAAAACAATGATTAAAAGCCCGCTCCCTAAAAATGGCTCCCTAAAGCTCACATTTTTTTTGTTGTTGTTTTGTTTTTTTTCTATGGCTCATGACAAATGTGATATTTTAGGAAGGTACCCTTGTATTTCATACATAGTACCTATGCAGTTGTATGCATTTTAGTAAAATTCTCTGGCACAACTCTTTAAGAAACTCATATACACTACAGTCAAAACAAATATACATCAAATGCTTTCATTAATCAAACACATATACTCAGAAGCCACTGTTCACAAATATATTAATAACAATAACTGTTCTAAAACTTCAAAAAACAAAAATTTAATTTTAAAAAGACATAAATAATTCTTTATGGAAAGTGACTAATTTTGCAAAGGGAGTCTTCCTTTACAAAACTAGTAAATTCATTTTTGGATTATAAAGTTAGATTTCATGGTGTTTTATTTTTGTTGTTATTGCTGTTGTTGCTATTGTTTTGTTTGTTTGAATTTTTAGAACATTTACACAATTATTATTAAATACATAATATTTTGTATACTGCACACCTTTTGATAAACAATACATGTATAACATATAGCCTGCTGCAGATAGTGGTATATAGTAGATTTTATGTCAATAATATTCTATTTTCCCTGGAAACAGTCTGATATTTCATCCATGAAAGAGAATATGGATGAAATGCCGACATCAATTTACAGGCTAAATAAGAATATTTTTATTTAACTCTTGCCATGCTGAATAAATTAAGATGTCACACCCATTTCTAATTATCAGCCAATCAGATTGCTTGAACCAGGTTGTTGATATAAATTCACATACCAAATGAAAAACAGTGCAGATCTAGATAAGTCGGACATATCCAGGTTCAGCAAGACCAAGGTTAAAGCTATCAACTAATATACTATTGCAGCAGACTATGAATTACCATATTAGACCTAATTACTGCACATATTCCTATAAGCGCACAGTCAAGCAATTTTGTAGGCTTCAGATTGCAGTCCATGTAAAATTATCTACTTCTTTATAATAGCATATATTGTGGGTACTCATCTGAATTGCCTCGACAAGTCGAGGCAATTCAAATGAGTGCCCATAACATATGCTTTATAAACTTGTCGAGGTCATTCAAATGAGTACCCACAAATGTATGCTTTTATAAACTTGTCGAGGTCATTCAAATCAGTACCCACAATGTATGCTTTTATAAACTTGTCAAGGTCATTCAAATGATTACCCACAACATTTGCCTTTTTTATGAAGAAAATCAGAACACATATCATGTAAGCATCATTAAATACGTCCCTCCGGAAGTCCACTGCTCATAATCCTTTAAAGTGTGCCCTTATTAGGAGGATATTGTACTACATTTTTTTCCAGTAATTTTGAAAAAAACTTAAGCGCACAGTGCGGTAATTAGGTCAAACATGGTAGGTAGCATTTTGAAAGCCACATGCTATATGAGCAACATCAGAATATCAGCCTTATGGCACACAGCAAAGACTGCACAGTCTGGTCAGTGCATCTAATGCAAAACATTCCTCAGGAATGCAAGATGCATTCATTGTACAGAGACCCTTTATTATGTTTTCTATGTCTTATTGATGGGAACATAGTTATATAAACTCTTGTAAGAGACAAGCAAAATAATATGCTAATGACAATAATTCTGTTGCTAAGTTTAACTGTTCTGGTAAATATTTTTGCTTCTGAAGTGCACTATTTGGTATCAATGCCAGGCAACATGATCTTTACCAGAAGAGTAAAGTATCACTTCTGTAAGTTACTGAGAAACTAACCTAAACAGAAACACTAACAAAAGTCAATGGACCATGAACTACAGGTCACAGCCAAATATGAATGACTGCATTCAAGAGGTCATGCTAAGATGTATGCAAGTGCCAAGTATCACTGCTGTAGGACCAATAGTTACTGAGAAACTGATCTAAATGGAAAAACTTAACAAAGTGACTGGACTGTCAAATACAGTCAAACCTGTGTCAGTGGTCACCTCTATTAAGCAGCCAACCTGTATTAAGCAGCCAGAGGAAAGTTGCCCCAAAATTCATATACCTATATATTTGTACTGTATTAAGCAGCCACCTGCCTTCAGCAGCCACTTTTTAAGCTTCCCATGGGTGGCTGCTTAAGACAGGTTTGACTGTATAAGTCATAAGTGATCCAGTTTCAAATTTGACCTAGAAATCATCAAGACAAACATTTGAGCAAGATACATCATGATTAATTAAAAAATGTGACAGCTAGAGTGTTAACAAGGTTTTCCTTTAATTTGGCCTGGTGACCAAGTCTTTGACCCCAAGTGATCCAGTTTCAAACTTCACACAGAAATCATCAGGATAAATATTTTGAGCAAGATTCATAATAACTGCTTAAAAAATGTGACCTCTGGAGTGTTAACACAGTTTTCCTTTGATTGGGCCAGGTGACATGGTTTTTACCCCAAGTAACCCAGTTTCAAACTCAACCTAAAAATCATTGACAAACATTTTTGACAAGATTCATGATGACAACTTCAAAAATGTGACCTCTAGAGTGTTTAAACATGGTTTTCCTTTGATTTGGCATGGTCATCTAGTTTTTGAGACCAAGTAATCCCGTTTTGAACTTAACATAGAAAGCATCAAGACAAACATTTTGAGCTAGATTCATGATGATTACTTCAAAATGCCTTTAGAGCATTAACGATATTCCTTTAATTTAGCCTAGTGAACTAGTTTTTACTCCAGGTAACCCAGTTTTGAACCTGACCTAGATTTCAAAGAGGCATACTTTCTGAGCAAGTTTCATTAAGACTGGGTCAAAACTGTGACCTCTAGAGTGTTAACAAACTTATTGTTGATGGCAAACGGTGGACGAAGATAAACAGAGGGTGATGAGAAGAGCTCACCCTGAGCATTTGCTCAAGTGAGCTAATAAAAAATATCTTATTGGAATAGATATCAATTTGCTTTTGTGTTTAGTATTCTGGGCCATGACATAAATTGGGTTAACATCTAGGATAAAAAATTTGGAGTTTTACAGATTAAGACAAACCTACGGGTATCTCCTGGAATATTCAAAGCTTAACATTAACACTTGTCCTGCTAAATCCTGGTATGTCCTGCCTTTGCAAATAGTGTAGATCCAGATCAGTTTGCTTCTAAAGAAGCCAACTGATCTGGATCTGCACTGTTTACCATTCAGTGTGTGAACCTGGATCAAGTAATCTGACTGCGTGAAAATTAGATGTGGCATCTTAATTTATTCAGCAGGACAAGGGTTAAAACAATTTTATTTTGTAAGTAGACTACACATATGGTAAATGTCTTAAAATTCCATAAAGCAAAGTTTCGGATAAATAGCATATGCAAATAGTGCAGACCCAGATCAGACTGCTCCTGAAAGAGCAGTCTGATCAGGGTCTACACAATTTGCCAATTCACAACAACTGTATTAAAAGCAAAATTTAGACCCAAAAGGTATGGAATAAAGTATTTGAAATTCTAGGACATATTTACCAAAGATAGTGCTCAACAGTTCTGAATAGCTGCAACTGCAGTTAAGGTTAAATACTTCCTTGAATATTTGCAAGAGCAGACTCATGAGAAAATGTACCTATTCCATATAGGTAGACTATTTTGACCATGGCTTTCAATTTGCAGTTTGTTGAATTGCCTTCTCAGGATAAAATTAAAACTTTAAATAAAAAGACCAATGTTTTACAGGCATAGAAAATTAAAAATAAGAAGACCAATATTTTACAGGCATCAAAGCATTTATGGTATTAGTGTACAACAGTCAATACAACAATCTGCTACAGACACTGAAAATTTTCATGTCCTTCAAACTATAGACTTGTTCCAGCTTTACGGGAAAAAGACACGGAAAACTGTTCTATTCATTTTAAGAAGACTAGTTTGAAGTGGATGGAAAATGTCTGAGTTTTACTTTTGTAGAGTGGTTTGATTGGCAAACTCTACATTAAGACAGCTATTTTTGAGTACGTCATTTGTCGTAAATATTAGACGGATAGTATGGAAACAAATCTTCATTATTGTGATATTAAAGTCAAGGTTATTATTTTACTTTTCCGTTAGAAGTATTCTGAAAAGAACATTCATACAGGAGAAACTGAACTGGACTTAATGTAAAATGTTTGGAAATGATCAGAGACTTCATTATTTATCATTTTAATATTTAACAACAAAGCTTAAATTTTCACAAGGCGCTATTTTACATATTACTTGAAAATAAAGCCTGTTTTGTTGGCATAGACATTGATTTGTTTTTGCTTTCAATATTCTGAGCTGTAAAAACAGAGTATGTTAGCATTTTATTTCATTTATTTAATGTTAACATGGAAAAAGGCCCTTGTTGTGTACATGGGCAATGAAGGTTCAGATCAGCCTGAACAGACACAACTCTTATCAGATTTAACAGATTTTGCTACACCCTATTTACCCTAAGTATTGGGACACTTAACTCCTTACTTGAGATGTTCGAAAATATGAAACAGCCCATTCTACTACCCATTGATGTGTCCAAAATATTGCTATATGTATGGCAAACAGTACCCTGATCAGATGTTGCATTCTGCAGCATCTGATCTGGGTCTACACTGTTTGCAAAGGCATATCTGTCCCAATACTTAGGGTTATTACGGTATCTTGCTTCGGCTTCCCTGTTCACACATTCTATAAGAGCCCTTTTTCTATATCACGGATCATTCAATTATCATTCAACATTTCATTGACATTAATGCATGCAGTCATGCCATTTCACCTTTCCAGACACAAATTAAGGACAGAGCAATGCAGACATACATATACATGTATATTATTTATAGACATTGTTGCAAAAAGCAAGTTAGTAACAAGTCAGTCATTGATATAAATACAAACCAATCATCTTTGACTCTGAAATATTGATGCAGTCAAACTAATAACTCAGAAAAAGTGATCAGAACAAGGAAATCTAATGAAAGGAAAACTGAAAATGAATAATGAAAAGCAAAGACCCACTAATATGAGTCAAAGAGATAATAACATCCACACTGTCTGATCAGGGCCTTCTCTGTCCGCTAAAAGACTCATTGGATACTACCAAGTGTGTGATATCAAATTTTATTACTTGTCCATGGACAAGTAAATGGTCAAAATTCACTTGTCCAACCAAGATTTACTTGCCCAAAAATTGTCATTTTTTTCTTATTTCTCAAAGAAAATATATGTTATTGGTACTTATTAGAAGCACCTTACTCATAAGAAGTGCTCAGAGAGGCACTTCTAAT
This sequence comes from Anodontia alba, assembly GCA_964016985.1. Classification (NCBI taxonomy): domain Eukaryota; kingdom Metazoa; phylum Mollusca; class Bivalvia; order Lucinida; family Lucinidae; genus Anodontia; species Anodontia alba. The sequence goes on along the minus strand of OZ024821.1, from coordinate 46,091,698 downwards.
GAGTACCCACATCATATGTTTTCTTTGAGAAATAAGAAAAATATATATCTTATAATCTGGATACTCTCCTTAGCTAGATCTATGAATTACGTGTCCCAGGACAAGTAAATTAAAATTTCTTACTTGTCCTCAGGGAAATGGGACAAGTTGGACAAGTCGGGCATGGTATTTCCACAGCTCTGGATACTACAGAATAGTAAAGCCTGTTTGATACTTTGCCCATGCGAAAGATGATTTGAATCTAGTCATTTTGCGCAAGTCTGAAAGCACTTTTTGAACATATGGTCTGCTCTCAGCCATCACTGTTGTATTCACCTTCTTCACTGATGACTTTCAAATGCATAATGTTCTTGATTTTCACTCTTTACACAAAAGAACAATGGGATAATGTTTTTTTGTTGTTCTTTTTGTTGTTTTTTTTAGCATACCTCAGTTATACAGCAGAGTTTTGCTGTATAGCTGAGGTGTGCTAAAAAAAAAAAAAAAAAAAAAAAAAAAAAAATAGAAAAAAAAAATTAAATAAATAAAAAAAAATTGATCAGTTTGATTAGGGTTTGCTATTCAACTAGGTTATTTTAGATAAATAAATTTGTTCACATTTTAGGATAAGAACAGCAAGAAGATATCATAGGCGTAGCGCTCAATATGCACATTACACATCTGCGTAACATGGTTAACACATTCTTTACAATAAAGAGACATCAACTTAAGTAAAATATTTTGCTTCTTTACCATAGGGACTGCTGTAAAAGGAAACTTACCGCTTTCAAAATAGGGGCTGCTCTTAAAGGAAAGAATTTGCTCCCAGAGGGAGCAAATTCTTTCCTTTAAGAGTAGCTCCTATTTTGGAAGCGATACTAGGTTGACATTTTCAAGATCTATCCTGGGTGTGTGTAAAAATATATTCATTCTGGCTCCACCACTGATATTGTGTCCAAATATTTAGGACAATTATGGTAAAATGCATAAAATAATTACCTTAACTATTTGGACACCTTAACTGTTTGCCATACTGTTCCTAAACATTAAACAAATCTACCGTAATAACCCTAAGTATTGGGACATCTTATCTACTTATCATACTTGTCCTAAAATTTGAAATAGTCCATTCTACTAGATATGTCTAAAATATTGCTGTATGTATGGCAAACAGTGTTGACCCTGATCAGATGCTGCATTCTGCAGCATCTGATCTTGGTCCACATTGTTTGCAAAGGCCTATCTGTCCCAATACTTACAGTTATTATGATATTTGGCTCCATAATTTGTCCAAAATGTTATGATGGAATGGCAAACAGTGCAGACCCTGATGAAACTATTTTATCTGGATCTACATTGTTTTCTCAGGCATTTCTGTCTGAATATTTAGGGAAAATACAGTTCTTATCACTATAAAGATCCACTTTGTTTGTGACATCTCATTTAGACATTACCCTCTTCACATACCAAAATTCTGAATGCAAAAATCATTATCACTGATATAAGATAAAATTATTGGAAATACTGTAACTTGTAAAGCATAAAGCATAAAATCAACTGTATTTGTTTGTGATTTTCTTTTAAGTGATAGTCTTAATAAGGATAAAAGTAAAATAATAATAACACTTAAAAAAAAAACAAAAAAAAAAACACTGTCATTAGCTAAATTCAATTTCATAATTGAAGCATGTCATTTTTTTGTTGGAAGGTATACTCAACAAATCAACAGTCTCTTCAAATAGAACATATAATGAAGAAAGGTATAGATTAACAGAAAAATAAAAATATCTGGCTATTAGTTTAAAGAAATTTATGCAATAATTTTATTTACCAAGTTCCTCTTTTTCATCATGTTTTCTAGCTCGACGAAGTCCCGCTGGTTGTCTGTAGAAGGGAGCCTGATTATCATCAGAGTAAGGGTCGAGAGAATGGGGTGGTGCTTCTTCTAAATTATACACTCTCTCCAACAACCTAAATATACAACCAGTCATTTAACCCATTGTAGATGGAATAGACTCTCCCACACTATATACTGGAATTTCAATTTTAGCTACGTCCGGCTATGAAATTTACATATTCCTGGAGAAAAATGGGTAAACTTTTTGCAAACAGTGGAGACCCTGATCAGATGCCATGTTCTGCGGCGTCTGATCTGGGTCTGCACTGTTTGCCAAGTACCCTTTTACGGGTCTGCACTGTTTGCCAAGTACCCTTTTATGGGTCTTACGGGTCTGAAGAAGCCAACTGATCTGGATCTGCACTGTTTGTCATTCATTATGTAAATTTGTATCGAATACCTGGATCAAGTAATCTGATTGGTTGATAACTAGAAGTGGGCATGGCATCTTAATTTATTCAGCATGACAAGGGTTTATATTTGTCCTACTGTAATTGAATATTTGCAGACCACATTTTAACTTTGCATTTGGAATAAAAATATATCAGAAGATGATATTTATTTATTCCATGAAAAGTGATTTGTCATTTCAACTGCACTCCTTATAGATACATGTGCCTTTTTATTCAACCCACAGATATGCTATTTTTTTCTTATTTGTCCTTGAAAACTTATGTTGTGGGTACTCATCAGAAGTGCCTTTCAGAGGCACATCTAATGAGGACACATAACATTGTTTCTATGAAAAAAAATAGACTAGAAATGTGTCTAAAGGACACAGAAACCCCTGTTTGAAAAACTTAAAAGCAAATTGCCAACACCAGACACAGACAGAGACGGAAAGGAGAAACACTATATGCCCTTTCCACCATTCTTCGAATGGTGAGGGAATAAAAAGTTTTTATCTGGATATGGTACCCCTCTTCTATAGAGCTATACATGTATTATATAAGGTACAGTACACAGCACACATCAAAGTGTGATTTTCTGGAAAGAATACAAAAACTATCACTCATTTATAAATACCATATTAACCCTAAGTATTGTGACACTTTACCTACTTACCATACTGGTCCTAGAATTTGAAATAGTCCATTCTACTATCTGTTAATGTACCTAAAATATTGTTGCATGTATGGTAAACAGTGTAGCCCCTGATCTGGGTTTTAACCCTTGCCCTGCTGAATAAATTAAGATGTCACGCCCACTTCTAATTTTCAGCCGGTCAGAATTCACACAATAACCAACAGTGCAGATACAAATCAGCTGGCTTCTTCAGTGTTTGCAAAGTTTGCCTTTGTTTGAAAAGGCAGGGCATATCCAGGACCAGCAGGGCCAGGGCTACCATTTCTCACTAGGAAGTTTCTGCTTATAATGATGTCCAAAATATATTGTTACCAAAAAATGTCATTTCTTTAAAAGCATAATATACAAACAGTGAAAAATTCACACGTAAATCTTTTTTCTTTTTTGTACTGTTTTTGCAAAGCAAGTGAAACACAATCAGCTTCACCCGACACCGACAGCTCAGTGACAGAGCATCTGCTTTGGGAACAGAGATTGCGGATTCAAATCCTGGCTGCGCCATATACCAAAGTTGTAAAACAATGCACTAGGAGCTTCCTTGGCTGATGCTCAAATTATCAAGTGTAGTCCTAGGAAGATAAATGGGCAGGTACGAGTAAGTATTTGTTGATGGATACTATGTATGTCGCAATAAAAGCTCTACAGAGCTTATGTTGTCTGTTTCCTATATGCAACATCAAATAAAGTTTCTTCACCTTTTTTATTTTTATATACTTACGATGCCTCTTTCTTTTTCCATTTTTTCTTTGGAATCTTTTCTTTTTTCTCTTCTTCACCTTCTGAATCACTCATTTTATCAATCACCAGGTCAGTACGCTCAGGAACACCATACCATTTCTATAAATGATACACATGATAAATGCATAGCTCCAGGTAAGGATTTTTTTTTTCAACCAAAAAAAACTGATATTTTTCTTATTTCTCAACGAAAATGTATGTTGTAGGTACTCATTAGAAGTGCCTCAGAGAGGCACTTCTAATGAGTACCCACAACATATGTTTTTGTGGAGAAATAAGAAAAAAACTATTCTGTGGATACCTCCTCTTATATGAAGCTATGTAAAACCCCTTAATTTTTTAACAGTATTTCATACTGTTTGCCCTAATCTTTTTACGCATTACTTGGTGGAAATGTAATCAATGTAGACCCTGATCAGACTCTCCTACAGGAACAGTCTGATATAGGTCCACACTGTTTTCATATGGCTTTTTGTCAGACATAATTAGTGTTTCAGATAAAATGTAATTTTGGAATAAAAAACATATTAAAATACCTTTCTGATCTCCATGAAAACATATGCTCTGTGATCACCATAATAACCCTAAGTATTAGCACAGACAGACCTGAGCAAACACTGTAGATCCAAGTCAGATGCCACAGAATGCAACATTTAATCAGGGTCTACACTGTTTGCCACTCATCCAGCAATATTTTAACATCAACAGTTAGTAATATAGACTTTTTTTAAATTTTAGGACAAGTACGGTAAGGAGTAGAGGGTTCACAATACTTTGGGTTAATACGGTATGTTATACAAAAGTAAATGCATAGCTCCAGATGAGAGGGGTAGCTTGATAAATGCTTTTCTTATTTGGTCAGGAAATATATATATTGCGTGTACTTATTAGAAGCACCCCAGGCAGGTGCTTCTAATGAGTACACACAATAAATTTTTGTGGATAAGGAGGAAAAATATCAACATTTTTTGTTAAAAAAAATGGCTTAAGTTGGTTTCAAGGATAATCCTTACAAGATTTTAGAGTATGTTTTGCTTTACTTTTAAATGAATACATGTACGTCTACAAGGTTAACAACATGGACAGGAAATACCTGCCTCCCTTCTCAATGAAGGCCACCTGTAAAGGAAAGAGCTCCTTCCAGCAGGGCAGCCAACTTCCCTTCTTTTCCCTCACCCCCTCCCCAACCCTCGTTTTTTTTTTTTTTTTTTTTTGAAGGTTTCATTCACCAGGAGAAACAAATTCATGCCTGTAAAAGTTGTCTCCCTTTGCAAAATGGCAACAAAATCATTTAGGTCTTTCCACTCCATGAATAGCTAAAAGCCTGAATAAATATGAGCCACAACTGAGTCGGCTCCAGAGAATACTTGTGTCTAATTTCTCCATAAAAACATACATTGTGGGTACTCATTAGAAGTGCCTACCTACTAAAGTGAGGTGTTTCTAAAGAGTACAACATACAAGTATATGCGAGCACAAATATCAGAAAATTTCGTTGTGCTCTGTGCACCAAAACAGACACAAATCAGTCAGCACACCCACACAGCTTGATAAATCCACTTCTGCACTCTGTGGATAGCCAATGATCCAAGGTTTCTTCATGCAGACAATGGTTAATCTGACTGAAGATGCACCAGCTGATCTGAGACTTCTCTGGACAACCATCATAAAGTAGTTTCTCACTTTTCAACTGATCTATCAGTTGATCACAAATCAGCACATACCAGAAATACTCATAGCTCCACATAAGAAGGGTGTATCCAGATAACATTTTTCTTATTTTTCCACAAAAACATGTGGTGGAATACTAAGAAAAATGTCTGTACTTTTTGCCTGAAAAGAAAGTGCTTTATCTGGAGCTATTAGTGAGATACTTTGGCCAAGCGGCTGAAACAACAACCATATATTGCATAATATTTAGTCTATTTGTTCACTTCACCAACAGACTTGTTCAAATTTTAAGATGTGTGGTGAGAAGTGTAGTGCTGGAATATTAATGGTTACAAAGACATAATGTAATGTTGAAAGAAAAGAATCTATGTCATGAGAATATATTATTGCACTGATATTGGTGAATATTGTCCTGAGATGGGATATCGAAGGACGCTAGCTTGCAAGCGTCCTTAGATATCCCATCGAGGGACAATATTCACCAATATCAGTGTAATAACCCTTTTATTATATAGCTATGAGTATTTATTTTGTTTCCCGGAGTTTCTAACCTTTAAAACACTGTTTTAATAACAAAAATGTGAATTCTACCAATGTGCGTGACAAGGTTTGGCGTGACGTACATCACTGCATTACGACGTCATCAAAAGCCACGTAATGTAACCGTAATATAAGAAGGCATCCAAGTAAGTGTGCAATATCAAGTAAGTGTGCCGATATTGTGTGATAGCTCCTCGGCTTTTATCGCACATTTTAATCATTTAATATTCATAGCTATATAATAATAGGTATTCCAGCATGCAAACACAGGCTTTGGCTGAACGGTACATTTAAACAATCAGATAAAGACTAGTGTTAACCAAAACATTCTACATGTACTGTATTTCAAGAGTTTCAGAAGTGGACTCTTCCATCTTTGACTTCAGACAAGTCTATTGGTACCAGTACTGATATCAGTCAACTCAAGAATAGAATGACAAACAGTAGAGACCTAGATGAGTTGGCTCAGTACAAGTATTCTTATCTGGATCTAAACTTGCAAAGGTATCCATTTTGATCTGCAGAGCTGAAAGGGATAAGGGGCATGGACACACTTTCAAGGGAGGCAACTGTGAAATTTGTTTTGCTTCCCTTCTAAAAAGGGGACTACCCTAAGAGGAAATAATTTGCTCTGAAAAGGGGTCTACTCTAAGAGGAAAGAATTTGCTCCCAAGGAGAGCAAAATTCTTTCTATTTACAGTAGACCCCCTTTCATATTAGGCTCACTGCGCAGGCAAGCAAACAGAAAATCACAAAAGTTGTCTCCCTTGTAAACATGGTGGAAAATCTCTCAGGTGTATTCAGTACCCTTGATAAGACTGTAGGAATCCCTCCAAATGACCTACCAAAGTATTGGCTGATCTTTGCTGTTGCCATAGCTCCAGATAAGAGGAGTATCCACAAGATAAGATTTTTATTTCTCAAAATAAACATATGTTCTGGGTACTCACCAGAAGTGCTTCACTGAGGCACTTCTAATGAGTACCTACAACATGATTTTATTGAGAAATAAGAAAACAATTGTGCTTTTTGATTGTAAAAAGCACCTTATCTGGAGCTATGACTAATATTTTCCCTGTACATACCTTAAGAAGTGGAACTAATTTTTCTCTTTCCTGTGACCCAACTGCTGTTTTCTCATACACAATCCAGTTTGCTGTGTTCTGACTCAGCATTGACATCAAAAAGGCATCCCAGTGATTTCCCTTCTTTTCTACTTCTGGTTCTTCTGTAGACACTTCACTGACTTCACTCGTAGCTTTAGCTTTAACAGCTTTCATTTCCGGAATAACCTTTGGTTCTTCTTTAATTTCAGTCAACTGTTTATCAGGTTTTAGAACAGAATCTTTGGATGCTTGCTTAATTTGGTCTTTACTCAGTGGTTTTGTTTTAGCTGCAATTTTAGTTTCTGTTAAGAATATACTTGGTTCTGATTCTGAAAATTCCTCTGTTTCATCAAGGGATGTTTTCTTTGCTTTATACAACAGATGAGTTTCTTTTTTCTCTTCTCTCTTCAGTGCTTCAATATGCATCTGTCGAGCCCTCTCGATTATTCTTCTTTTTAATGGTTTCAAATTAGATTTAGTAGATTTTGTTAAGTTACAAGGCATGTGCCTTACATCAACTCCCCTTGCATTATGTCTTCCTACTGGAAATTTAGACTTGATAGGCAAAGTGACAATATCAGAAATATCAAAAGCTTCATACATGTATTTTTCATCATATGGCAAGGCATAAAAGCATCTCTCTCGAACAACGTCTTCTTCAAAATTCAAATCCATAGAAACTTTCTTCAGATACTGCTGACTCACAGGTTCTGGAGAAAGAGTAGATCGTCGAAAGACAACAGAATCAGGAGCAAGTCTATTTGACTTCTGTCCTTCCCTCATATCTGTTTCATCTGACCCAAGCTGTGGCATTTTCACTCTTGCTGCACAAGGGAACAGCAAAGGGGTTTTAAGTCTCTCAGTTGCCATCTTTCTGTTATCAGTGGTTCAAAACTTCTGAGTTAGTAAAGTCAACCCATAGTCCTATTGAAACCATTTTTCATCTCCAGCTCACTCATTTTCAAGGTACATGTATCTTCAAATAGCCTGGAAAGAAATTTTTATGAAACATTGCAATTTCGTAAATCCAGGTATCCAAGTAAATTAATCCCTCATTTCACCCTCCCATTACCATAAATAAAAGTTAGACCTTAAAGTGCCAAGCAAAATTTGTAACAGATGATAACATTAGAAGTGATGGTAATAGGAGAAAAAAAAATCAATGTATATCGTACCTTTTGCAGCTGGACTTTGTCATGGTTTATAAAAACAGCCATATCAACTAAAAAATATCTATATTGTACTCTCTTTTACTGAAGATTAAGTTATATTTATATACATCAGATATAGTGTATTATGAATCTGCAACTTGTTCCTTCCCAATTTTGCTGCTCTGCCAGGGTATCTAGTTTTTCTCCCAAGCATGTCTTATTTTTATTTCACTAAAATAAACCAGAAAATCTATATTGTCACTGAACAAGAGAAATGCCTAATGACATTACGGAGTTTTCCATTAAAAAACTGAAGATAATATAACATTTTGAAAAAAAAAGTTAACCAAAAGGTAAACCTCAGATGATGTAAAAGAAAGAACAAAGCAATTTTCCTTGCATGTGACACTTCTACTTGACCTGATATAATCATGTCCCCACTAAATATTATCAAATTATCTCACACAGTATGAAAGTTACTGCCTGCTTAAGGCTTCAGCTTGAGGGGACATAATAAAGAAGTACATAATGAAGAAAGCGAGAGTTGTCTTTCTTGCACATGACACACTACTGGTCCTTATCTATGCATCTACCAATTATTATCAAAATATTTCAAATCATTAAGAAGTAATGGAGTGCACAAGAGTTTGGCTAAGAACTTTTCAGGGGAGAGAACTAAAAAAGAACAAAGCAAGAGTTGTCCTTCTTGTATGCAACACCCTTACTTGACCTGATACATGTTTCTACCAAATATTATCAAATTACCTCGAATGATATGCGTGTCATGGGCTGCACAAGCTTTCCGCTTCATGGGGAAATAAGTACCAAAGAAAGTCAGAATTGTCTCTTTTGCACGCTACACACCTACTGGCCCTTATCTAAGCCTCTACCAAATATTATCAAAATATTTCAAACCATTCAGAAGTTATAAAGAGCTCAAAGTTTTGGCTTAGAAATTTGTTCAGGGGAGATTAGAAAAAAGCATAAAGCAATTGTCCTGCTTGCATGTGACACTCCTACTTGACCAGATATATGTCCCTACCAAATATAATCAAATTATCTCAAACAGTATGAGAGTTATGGCCTGCACAAGATTTGGATTTCATGGGTGATTAGTAAATAATGAAGAAAGTGAGGGTTGTCTCTCTTGCATGTGACACCTCTTTTGGTCCTTATCTATGCCTCTACCAAACCTCAACAAAAGCTTTCAAACCATTTAGAATTTATGGACTGCACAAAAATATGGCTTCGAAATTTGTTCAGGAGAGATAACTAGAAAAAATGAACAGAGCAAGATTTGTCCTTCTTGCAGATTACATTCCTACTTGACCTGATATATGTCTCTACCAAATACTATCAAATTATCTCAAACAGTATGGGCGTTATGGCCTGCACAAGATTTTGGTTTCAGGAGAGATTAGTAAATAATGTAGAGAGTGAGGGCTGTCTCTCTTGTATGTGACACCTCTTCTGGTCCTTATCTATGCCTCTACCAAATATCATCAAAACCTTTCAAACCATTAAGAAGTTATGGAGTGAACAAAAATCCGGCTTTGAAATTTGTTAAGGGGAGATAACTAAAAAAAAGCATGGAGCAAGAGTTGTTCTTCTTGCACTCCACACTCCTACTTGACCTGATATATGTCTCTGCTGAAAATTATCAAATTATCTCAAATAGTATGGGAGTTATGGACTGCATGAGATTTCAGCTTCAGGGGAGGTAAGTACCTAACAAAGAAAGTGAGATTTGTTGCTCTTGCAGGCGACACATCTACTGATCCTCCTCTTCTTCCCTACCAAATATGAAGGTAATCCACTAAGAATAAAGCTAACATATCATTTTGAAAAAAGATTAACCGAAAGGTAAACCTTGGACAATGCCCAACGTCTGCCCACCTGGACATCACTATTTTAAAGGACAGATTTTTGAAAAACCTGTCCAAAACTGGAACAAAACAAATAAACAAAATACATTGATGGTTTTAGGAAAGAACCACCGATGTGTTACGTAAACATTATACTCAAAAAAAGGTGTTGGAATAGATAGATAGATAGATAGATAGATAGATAGATAGATAGATAGATAGATAGATAGATAACAAAGACTACTAACATACAGGTGCTGAAACAAAAATACAACATGTAGGCTCAGGATTTAAATCAATGATGTGTAATTTTGTCAAATAAGCACATGTTAAAAATGAATTCCTGTAAATCTCTAATTTTTATATTTCTATTAAAATTAGGATTGACTCAAGTATTGATATAGTTTTTATTATATAAGGTGCTACTTTTTTCTTGTGACACACATCTCTAAATCATATTCCACAAAAGCAAAGAAAAAACTGTGATGATCCAGAACAGAATTAACATCAGGGATTGGCTTAGGTTTAGGTGTAAACTCTATTTCCAAAATAGTTTAAGTTATGAATGATGAAGATGTAAATTATCTCTCACTTAGTCTCCAGGCCATGGAAAAAATTTGATTAAACAGAAATGTTTATTTGTTGGAAAGCAAGCGACAATCAGATAATAGTGAGCACAGCTCGCAACACGCGACGCGCGTCGTGAACATAGTGAGCTCTACGGTAGAGAATATGATCAAAGATAAGTAACATACAATGATATATACTTTCAGCAAAAATTGACCAATATTTTCTTCCTTTTTCTTCCCAGAAGTTGCCACCAGAAGTTGGCAGTACAAAACTGAGTCTCACTAATAAGCGTAAAAGTGACAATAAACGAGTGTCAATAAATGTCACGAACATATTTTACTGATTATGAATATTATTGAATTACATATATTTTTTATATACTGATATTCATTCTTTAATGATGCTGTGAAAGACTTTTGAAGAGACTACAGATAGGTCTGTGCTGTGCTCGCATTTAGGTTGAGCCTATTTTCATATTAGAATCCACTTCGTCCTCAGCTGTTCATACGGAAGTCTCGAGATTTTGAAAATGGCCAGAACTATTACTGAACTACCTGTTACAATCCCTGTTGTAAACTCATTGTGAAAAGATGTCATTCGGCGTACTGCAGTAATAAATTCAGATTCGCACTGAGAATATTGTTATTATTGACAATTTGACTGGCAATATGACAGCTCAATTTTCAACCTCATCTATTCCACAAATCTGAACCATAGATATTCTCGGACTGATCGTGCAACCTGGTAAAATTACAGAATCATTTGGAAAAGAATTATGTGCAAACTTTGGTTCGAAACTTTTGACTGCACGGAAAAAGGACTCAATAAATTGAATATAACACGCAAAACTGCAACAAACTTCACATTTTTGCCGCCATATTGTTTCCAGTTTCCAAGGCGGAAGACTGATGACTGGAAAAGCGACTTTATATCGGCAAATTTAATGTACATGTACTTTTCAGCAAACCAGTCAGACGAATTTTTTTTTTTAGACTGCTCCACTCTCAATCTTTACGACAGTAAATTTGTCGAACTGTGAAGCAGTCTATTTTTTTTTTTTTTTTTTTTTACTATTTGCTTGACTGGTTCCCTCACCCTATAGCTCAATACTTCGCATAGACTGCTCCACATGACCTCGTAGAACGAGGACTGTAGAAAACCAATTTTTATCAAGGCAAATACACCCTTGTAATCCAGATCACTCGAGCGCTTGCTAATCCAAGCGTTTGCTTCAGGTCTATAAATAGACGGGCTTCCCTGATTATATTCATTTTTTGTAGCCGACATTTTTTTTTTTTTTTAATTTTAAAAAGAAACAAGTCTTGAGAGTTCATGCAAATCCTCTGCAGCAGACGATTCACATGAAAATATCAAGACTTTTCTTTGAAAAAAGAATCAAACTGTCGTCTGCTGCAGTTGTGATTGGCGATTTAAGGGTGAGTGACTTAATTGATGATAAATTATGACAATCTAATCTGTAACGACTGAAAATGTTTAAATCATCAACCTGTAAACATACTTGTGTATTTAACACTGTGCCTGTGCATAATCATTACACATACAACATAGGATGTTTGTTTAAAAAACAAACAAATGAACGCTGAGCGATGGTATTCTTTCTGCTATTCTATAAATAAACAGGGAGATTTCGATACACATTTGTTTATAGCATGACGTGTTGTTATCGGCCAATGCCAGCAGCGGAATAAAACACGTGACTAACGGTTCACTGCAGTCGTCAATTTTTACGATAGTAAATTTGTCGAACTGTGGAGCAGTCTAATAGAACACAGGAAACCAGTTAAACTATTTGCTAGACTGCTTCACAGTTCGACAAATTTACTATCGTAAAAATTGACGACTGTAGTGAACCGTTAGTCACGTGTTTTATTCCGCTGCTGGCATTGGCCGATAACAACACGTCATGCTGTAAACAAATGTGTATCGAAATCTCCCTGTTTATTTATAGAATAGCAGAAAGAATACCATCGCTCAGCGTTTATTTGTTTGTTTTTTAAACAAACATCCTATGTTGTATGTGTAATGATTATGCACAGGCACAGTGTTAAATACACAAGTATGTTTACAGGTTGATGATTTAAACAATAGCTATAACATTTTCAGTCGTTACAGATTAGATTGTCATAATTTATCATCAATTAAGTCACTCACCCTTAAATCGCCAATCACAACTGCAGCAGACGACAGTTTGATTCTTTTTTCAAAGAAAAATCTTGATATTTTCATGTGAATCGTCTGCTGCAGAGGATTTGCATGAACTCTCAAGACTTGTTTCTTTTTAAAATTAAAAAAAAAAAAAAAAAATGTCGGTTACAAAAAATGAATGTAATCAGGGAAGCCCGTCTATTTATAGACCTGAAGCAAACGCTTGGATTAGCAAGCGCTCGAGTGATCTGGATTACAAGGGTGTATTTGCCTTGATAAAAATTGGTTTTCTACAGTCCTCGTTCTACGAGGTCATGTGGAGCAGTCTAACTATTTGCCGGACTCAATTGAATAATGTTCAATTCGTAATCAAGTCAATTCGTTCCCAAGTCATCTCGTTCCCACTAGCAGTCAACTCGTACCAAAGTCAGCTCGTAACTCATACAACTTAGTTCGTAACCGGTCAAATTCAGAGTCAATTCGTAGCCACCAAATTTTATGTTCTGGGATTAGATTTTTAACGTTTACGATGGGATAGAGTTTATCAGGATATTTGAAGTTCATGCATTATAACAAATACGACGAGAGGTGCGAGGTGCTAGCTCTACACTGGTCGCATATGTTAGAAGGTCGATTTCCATATGGAAAAGCTTAATTATTTACATAATGATGAATGTAAATGTTTTGATTGCAAAAAATGTGTATGAAGACATCTATTTACCGCGGTTTTAATCGGTAGGGTTTGTTTTATTTCGTTTTATTAACATTGATTTAAAATAATTTTATCTTTATCTTTAAAGAAAATGCTTCATATACCTTATTTTTACATGTGTTTGTTATCATTATTATTATTAGTAATAGTTGTTGTTGTTGTTGTTGCAGTAGTAATAATATTTTTTATGAATATGACAGCATGATGTTTATATGAAAATATTGAGATAAATTTGTACTTCATAACCTACATTGAGGCCCTCCCATGGTTTTTGGGGGAAAAGGGAATGTCCATTTATTTCAAGGGTCTAAAACTAAAGGGAACAGGGTAACGAGGGTAATTTTTGGGACAGGGAACATAGAAAATCAAGATTTTGACTTTAATGAACAAGGGTAAATGCCGATTTTTTTTTTCAGGGAAACAAGGGATCCAACAGGTACCTTCCCCCCTCCCACCTCCTAGGGAGGGACTCTACATTATCCTTGGCAAACAAACCCATTGTAATAAAAGTATGTGTACATGTTCAGTTTTAATCTTGCAGCACACATCTCTATTGTAAAGTATTTTTTTAAGTACAGGATGGTTTCCGATTCGCATTAACTCTAAATATGGAGTCCAAGACTCATATTTGGTGATTTTTCAGAGGAATCAGCAAATTTACATTGCGAGACAGCTATTTTTTTTATATTTTATTTATTTATTATTTTTTATTTGGCATTTTTACGTATTTCAAAGTGGCTGGCATGGTTGATTGGGTATGGATGTGCACTTTTAATTAGGGTATTTTCCACCAATTCTGCTTGCTGTTCTAAGACCTTCAATCAACGCCCAGCTGAAATAGCACCAATTCCGAAATTAACTTATTACATGCTACTGTACAGCAACTACCATTTAAGGTAAAAAGAGCTTGATAATATAATTGTTACTGTTCGCAGCTTCTTGCAGTTTAACCCATTTTAAACTGAGTAAAACCCAACCCCACTACCCACCCTCTTTCGCTCATATACACACTATATTTAGGTATGCATGTCAGGCTATGTGATTTAGATATTCTTAGAGAAAAATGGCTAAATGATTTTGCAAACAGTGGAGACCCTAATCTCATTCATCCTGTCGTATTTACACTAAGTATTCGGACAGGCAGGTCTGAGCAAAGGGGTAGACCCAGAGCAGACGTCGTAGAACACGGCATCTGATCAGGGTCAACCCTGCTTGTCACTAATCCAACATTATACTGAATTGTTTTCTACATATGATCAGAACTTGGTTTTCTTATATGTTTCCAGAGCATTTGACAGGGTATGGCACAAGGGACTTATTTTTAAATTAAATAAACTGGCGTAGATGGTGAACTACTTGAATGGATTAGTGACTACTTGAGTGGTAGGAAGCAAAAAGTCGTCGTAAGAAATACTTCACCAGGCATAATGAGAGTAAAAGCTGGAGTTCCTCAAGGGTCTGTTCTAGGCCCTCATTTATTTTTAGTGTATATTAATGATATAGCTGAATCACTTCTTAGTCTTACTAGGTTATTTGCAGATGATAGCTCGCTGTTTTATTCTGCAGCTACTATTAAAGACATCGAAAGGATTATCAATCACGATTTATGCATGCTAAGTTGGGCAGCACAGTGGTTAATATATTTTAGCCCTTTAAAGCTGAAGTAATGCTTGTTACTTTAAGTTATAGTGAATCTCTTCCAAACATAATTTTTGATGGTACACCCTTAAAATTCGCAACAGAACACAAACATTTGGGTCTTACATTTAGTAGTAATGGACAATGGCACTGCCATTTTGAAAATATAATTTAAGTGCATCTAAAGTTATTGGTATAATGCGGAAACTTAAATTTATATTCAGCCGTGGTGTTGCTTTAAACCAAATATACTTATCATATTTACTGCCAATTATCGAATATTCATGCGTTGTATGGGATGGCTGCACAGTACAAGATAACAATTCTCTTCAAAAACTTCAGAATGAAGCCGCCTGCATAATAACAGGCTTAACAAGATCAGTTTCATTAGACAATCTCTATAGAGAATGCGGTTGGGTGTCACTTGCAGAAAGACGCAGGTAGCAAAACTTTTTTATGTACAAATCAATCAATGGTCTTGTTCTGACCTGATTCTTCAGTTGGAGAAATAAGTAACTAGATTCTACGAAATCAACACAATATTACTGTTCCCTTCTGCAGGACTGAAATTTCACGTAAATCATATATTCCATCATCTATTTCTGCATGGAATTCTCTTGATATAGAACTACGGAATTCACCATCTCTGGCAAGTTTTAAGTATCAGCTGAAAAAGCATCAAAATAATTCAAGTGTTCCAATATATTATCGAACTGGTAGCAGATATCTCTCAGTTTTACACTCTAAAATTAGAAATAATTGTAGTAATATACTATCTGATTTATATATAAACCATTTGTCACTTAGTCCTACTTGTAGCTGCTCTGAAGAAGTCGAGTTTAATTCATGATTGCTCAAACTTCACTAATGATGAGATGCACTTTTGCGAGCTACCTGGGATTTCTATCCATTAAATATGTATAGCCTTTTGTTTGGAGATGAAAATCTGACAGCTGAAGAAAGTACTACTAGTTTCACAGCCGTCCAATCGTTTATCAAGGATAGCAAAATATTCACCAACCAGCCTGCTGCTAACTTAAGACCAGCATGACATTTCATTATTATCTTATTACATTTTTTGGTTAATTATTTACTTTATTTTTCTCATCACCTCTTATTAGCCATCATGTTTTAAAATTATGTTTTGTATACGTGTTTCCGAGTCCATATTTTGTTAAACAATCACTCTGTATGAAGTATTTAGATAATGTCTCTAAATTTGCCATTATCATGTGTCTGTTTATTGTTGTAATAAAACTCTGTAGGGGAAGGGCTGTAACTAATGTAGGTGGAACTTGTGCCCCAATCCCATTGCAATGAAATGATGCAATAAAATATGTTTATACTGAAACTTGTCAGAAAGTTTGCGTTTCTGTAAGAAAGTGTGAACTCGATTACCTGTATAATTGCACGACCCACAGAAAAGTCTACCGACTGTAAGGTCGACTTTTCGGTGCCCTATAATCAACTTGTGAGTGCGCCTGTCCGTCCTTTCGTCCATCCGTGGTCAGTTGGCGAAAATAGGCATAACTCTTGAACCGTTAGGAACAGTGTGATATTTTTTGCACAGAAATTGATACATATAGGACCTAGCCTATGGGCTTGCCAAATGTCATTTTCATTGCTCGAAGCTAAGCCGACATCAAAAAATGTGAAAATATGAAGGTGGCTGTAATTTTCGTATCGGAAGCAATATTTTGATAGAAATTTTGTTTAGATATTAATATAATCCAGATCTAGCCAAAGGAATTGGCAAATGCTATTTTTCTTTGACCGAGGCAAAGCCGAGGCCAAGTTTTTTTTCTGTAGTCACTGAACATGGCCGTATCTCTTGACCCCTTAAGATAGTTTTTCATTATTTTTCGCATACAGATTGATATTGCCAAAACGTCATTTTTCAATGACTAAGCCAAAGCCAAAACTATGGAAATATGAGTGCGTCCTTCTTTCCCTTTGGTGCCTTCGACGGAAGGTGTTAGGTAATTGTATCGATCATTGCCTTCCTGTCTATCTACTTTAACAGGAAACATACTCATCTTAAGAGCAAAGTCTTTCGTAATAGAGTAAGTCCCTTTTCAGAAAGAGACTAATGTACAGGAAAGCAAACAGGAAAGCCACAGAATCGTCCTCTGGTAAAAACTGACATAAAACTTACCAGTTTTATTTAGTTTCCTGAACTCTTTCAGTGCCAAATCTCAGACTACATTTGTAGTCTGCTTTGTTTTTATTAACAAACTATCGATTGGTAAGATGTTTATATGTAAAATTGCTCCTTATGAGCCGTCTCACCTGGATCTACGCTGTTAGCAAAAACCTATTATTATCAACTTTGGCAGTGAAAGAGTTAACTAAAAAATATACATTAATCAATTAGGAAAATACATTGAATATATATTACTTTTTTGAAATGTTGGTGATACATTTTCCTAGAGACCTTAAAATATCGATAAAATGGCAAATTCGACTTTTTCTTTCCTGCTTGATATGTCGGCCCGTCTAAAAATGGAAGGAAGAAAATATAGAATTACCTTGATATGACTTACTTCAAATGAACAGAAAATCTTTTTCTTTTGTAAAGGAACAGATATATTTTCTACATATAAGATACTTTTTATAGAGTGTGAACGCGCAATATCCTGTTGGGACAGATTTACGTTCGGGCACTGATGGCATCACGAAAACTTGCCTATATAATATTGACGCCCTTAAACCCCACTTTTATATAGTAAAACTGGGGTTTACAGGGGTATAAATTATTTTTCTTATTTCTGCTCAAAAATATAGATTGTAGGTACTCGTAAGAACCACCTGCCGAGGCGGTTCTAAGAGTACCCACAATCTATGTTTTGAGCAGAAATACGAAACATATCAGAAGTTTTATCTAAAAACTTTCAGTTTTTGGTGTATATTTGTTTTCGTAATGGGTAATGGTACAGAACCTGAGGTTCGAGCGCCTAACCGCCAGACTATAAAAGGAGTCTTGTAGTAACATGTGATACCATAACGTCACAACATCATATGCTCAGCTATAGCAAAATCCAGACTCGTCAATGCGCATGACTGCCCTATCCACTGATTTTATTTATTCAAATTTTATGACATAAATAAATATATTTGACAAGAACAAACATACATAAATGGCAAGGGATTGGATGTAGGCTAGGCCTATATTTATCCTTTCCCGGGGTGCTGTCCACTGATCGTGCATCCATCGAAATGTAGACACCATCTAACACAGTTATGACGACGTTTGACCGTTCAAATGGACGTCGATGAAAATGAACTGTTGGAATGCTTATTCTCGGGACATGCCTATCCGGCTGTGGAGTCGCGCTGAAATTTGTTACGCGCGTGTTGCATACCGATGTAACGGCCCTGCTGTACGGATGTTTTCGCTCATGCCCAAGCCACTGTTGGTCATTTACGCTACTTGTAGCATTTTAATGTTGTATGAGCACAGTTGTATGACCCAGATCATCATGTGCATCTCCGAACCATGTTATTCACTTTTAACAGTATTGCTTTTTACTCAGATTTGGTGCTGTTCAGAGTGCACACTTCTTGCATACTGCGTGTTATTTTTTAATGTGAAAATCACGGGGGAAATCGGTATACAGATCAATACAAAAACAACACACACATAAAGAAAACAAAAACAAAAAAACAAAAAAAAAAAAAAAAAAAAACTACAAGAAACAGCATTTTCTTTCTCCTCGCATTAGCGTTGGATCACTGCGAAAGTTCGTAATCGCGATCTTAACACAGCTGAAGGCTCACTGCCTGAGCAGGTTGGTAAGGACCTCTCTCTGTCGTATGTTGTCTTAGCTGCGACGCACTGGCTCATATTGGAGCTGTCACTGCGAAAGAAATTCTAGCATGTAAGCAGCTTTGAAGCGGACAGTGACACTGAGGAGCCCTGCTAGCATCCTATATAAATCTACAGCGGGCCGTTAGCGGTAGCTGACGGGCCGCTAACGGCCCGCTGTAGATTTATGTAGAATGCTTTACTGGGAGTATGCAGAGTATGCAGGAGCATACGCAGGTTGGTAAATGTTCGTAAAAAAAAAAAAAAAAAAAAAAAAAAAAAACAGAAAAAAAAACTGTTGTTTTGTTTCCTGCTCTGGGCACTAGACAATTAATGATGCGAGATTTCTTGAGTTCAGATACAGATTGTTTACGTAAATATATAAAACGGGAATTGCTTCATTATACCTGATAATGGAACGAAAATACTCGGGGCAAACATTCACTGGTATACATGATATACGAGGTACGAAACCTCTCGCAATCGGATTCTATTTTAACGGAATTGGAAGGAGAGATCCGAGTAAGGAAAATTGGGAAACGAGTTCTTATTTCTCTTTTTTTTTTATTCTCAAAAATATACGTACATTTTTAAAGATCTATTTGTCGATGGTGCTGGAACACTTTTTTTTCTGGTGTATTTTGTGGATGGTGCGCGCGCATTTTGTGTTCTTATTTTTCATTTCGAGTCGTGCGTTTGACTAAACGTGCGGTGAATCCAACGACCAGTGAATCAGTTTGGTGTGGCCTAAAACCAAGAATCAAACCTACTGTCATTTCAATCTCTTGGAAATACGCAAATATTTTTATCTGATTGGCCATCTTGGCTTTTCTGTTTCTGTGTTTTGTTCTCAAATATTTGAAAATTTCAGAAAATTTGAACTCGATTTGTTGAAAACATGCCTAAAGTTTACCTGCCCTACCGATTTCTGTATAATTTGCAGCCATTTTTAGTATGGGGAAAAAATGAAAATACTCATTTTTTTTTTTAAATCAATCACTGTGAAAACATTTTTTTTGTGTATATACTATGTGTAAATGTGTACTACGTTTATTATGTAGTTACGATAAACGGTTTTACATTAAATCGTAATAAAAGTTTGCACATTAACCTCTTCTGTGTAAAGCGCTAGGCAAAAAAAAAAAAAAAACAACAACAAAAAAACAAGAGCTCCACCCGTGGCAAGTAATCAGATGTAGCGCCTATACTAACATAGAGGGGTCAATACAGATGGATAGACAGACATAACTATATTTGGTTGAATGTAACCTCAAAACAAAATGCGCTGCTTCACATCATGGTCTAACTATAAATCACCTTTCAGCTTGATTGGATGTAATCTGTAGGAGGAGTATTGGTGGACTGTAACCTCGAAATGGTATGCGCTGCTCCTCATCATGGTGTTACTTTTTACAATGTTTCAGCTTGATCTAATGTAGCTTATGAAATTTTCAAAGGGGCATTACTGCTAATATTTCGTGAACTGTAACATCAAACAATATGTGCAGCTCCACATCATGGTCTCTCTATAAATTCAGTTTCAGCTTGATGGAATGTAAACTGCAGGAGGAGTTATAGCCAGAAACAAAACATTTACAGAAATTTTCAAAGGGACATAAGTCTGCTACTATCTGGTGGACTGCTACCTTGAAATAATATGCAGTGCTCCGCATCATGATGCAACTTTTTACTAAGTTTCAGCTTAATATAATTAATCTACAGGAGGAGTTAGCCGGAAAGGAAATGCTTACAGAAATTTTCAAAGGGGCATAGCTCTATTAATATTTGGTAGACTATGACCTTGAAACAATATGTGCTGCTCCACATAAATGAAGTTTCAAGTCGATCTGATGTAAACTGTAGGAAAAGTAAGCTAGAAACTAAAAGATTACAGAAAATTTTCAAAGGGGATAACTGTTAACATTTGGTGGACTGCAACCTTGAAACAATATGCACTCTGCTCCACAGCATGACTGAAAGGAGAGTAAGGGGTCATCCTATAAACAAAGTCCATTGAATCACATGTAGTGCCATAGTTACTCTGTGTAGTTATACAGGCTTGAGCAAACAGTGTAGACCCAGATCAGATGCCACATAATGTGGCATCTGATCAAGGTCTACACTGTTTGCTACTCATAGAGCCGTTTTTAGACACATCAACAGGTAGTAAAATGGACTTTTCAATTTTTTTACAAAAGTATGTTAAGTAATCAATATGTCCAAATATTTAGGGTAAACACTGTAATAAATGACAATGATGATGATGTTTCGTGTTTTATGTCTCTTTCAACATTACTTGTCATATCAAGACAATGAAAGGATGATTATTAAATGCTCACTATAGTCATGAGCTGAATTCCGTCTCTAGCGGGATTTGAACCCAGGACCTTGTAATATAAGTCGGGAGCGCTAACTGCCTGGCTATCCAGACAGCAGACAGAGGAAAAGATCCCTAATAAACTGTAATGTTAGGCTGTTGACATAATAACATTAAATATTTGGACAGTTGTACCTGAGCAAACAGTGTAAGCAATGATCACATCACGAAAACATGCCTATATAATTTTGACCCCCTTAAACCCCACTTTTATATAGTAAAACTGGGGTTTACAGGGGTATACATTATTTTTCTTATTTCTGCTCAAAACATAGATTGTGAGTATTCGTTAGAACCGCCTCGGCGAGGCGGTTCTAACGAGTACCCACAATCTATGTTTTGAGCAGAAATATAAAAAATATCAGAGTTTTTTATCTGAAAATTTTCGTTTTTTTGGAGGTGAAATTTTCTATATATTTGAATAGGCGTATTTTCGTAATGCATCAAGAGGTAGTACAATGGACCTGTTCAAACTTTAAGCCAAGTTTGTTACAGAGTTAAGGTGTCCGAATATTTTGATTAATACAACCAACCATGCAAATAAAGTGAATAAAGATATGAGGGCTCTATTATGTGGAATTAATAGATTTTCAGAGGGAGACGACTCTTTTCAAATTTTGTCCTCTTCTGAAAAGGAGTCTACTCTAAAAGGAAAAAATTGGTTCCCCTAGGGGTCTACTCTAAAATGCTCCCAAATTCTTTCCTTTTAGAGTAGATCCCTTTTCAGAAGGGGACTGATGTACAAGAAAGCAAACAGGAAGTCACAAAAGTTGTCTCCCTTGCAAAATGGCAACAAATCTACCGAATGAGTCCATTCACCTTAAAAGCAACTTTGATTGCGAGCACAATATTTGAGCCAACCATCTTAATCAGAGCTGCTGTCAGAGATCGAATCTCCACATCTATTCAAAATAACTTTTTATCTTTTTTATCCCCCAACCGATATGTTCGGGGGATATAGCGATCAGCATGGCGTCCGTCCGTAGACGCATCCACGTGCACTCCTATTTTGATAATATTTGGTAGGAATGAAGATGGTAGCTGTGTCGCGTGCAAAGGAAACAAACTCTCACTGACATCGTTTTTTAATCATCTCCCCTAAAGCCAAAATCTTGTGCAGGCCATAACTCCCATACTGTTTGAGATAATTTGATAATACGAGGGTGAGTCAATAAGTAACCAGCCTAACTTTTTTTTCGGTTGAGATCCACCTCTTTTTTTTCGATGTAATTGCCCTCTAGAGTGATGCACTTAGACCAACGGTGTTCAAGTGCCATCAGCCCAGAAATGAAAAAGTCAGGGTCCTTTCCATTGACCCACTTTTCAACTGCCGTCACGACTTCTTCATCAGACCGGAAATGAAGTCCACGGATATCTTTTTTCAAGTCTGGGAATAGGAAGGAGTCGCTAGGAGCTAGGTCAGGCGAATAGGCAGGATGTGGTATTAATTCATACCCGTTTCGCTCTACAGCATCCATTGCAACTCTGCAAGTTGGGACTCTCGCGTTGTCCTGTTGCCGCAAAACACCTTTAGAGAGTTTACCTCGGCGTATTTCACGGATGGCGGTTCTCAGCTGGTCTAACAAGTTTGCATAGTACACACCAGTTATTGTACTTCTCTTGGGTAAAAAGTCCAACATAATAACGCCTTTTGCGTCCCAAAATACTGTGGCCATCACCTTGCCAGCAGATGGTTGTGTCTTGAACTTCTTTGGCCTCGGGAACCCAGGCCCTACCCACTGACGACTCTGAGCTTTATTCTCTGGCTCATAATAATGAACCAAAGTCTCATCTACAGTCACCAGACGTAAAAGAAAATCATCTTTTGACCTAAAACGCTTCAACAAGGCGCTGCATACTGATGCTCTGGTTGCCATTTGCTCATCGCTAAGGGATTTTTGGGGACCCAACGGGCTGTTAGCTTGCGCATACCTAAACGATCATGTAAGATTGTTGAAACGCTACCATGTGAAATGCCTAATGCCTGCCCTGTTTCTTCCACCTGAATTCGCCTATCAGAGTATACCAGATCCCGAACTTTCTTACACATTTCTTCGTCGGTGGCATCCAGTGGGCGTCCAGACCTGGCTTCATCTTCTAAAGATGTTCTACCGCGTTTGAATTCCCCGACCCAGAATTTAACCTGAGCATAAGATGGTGCAGAAGACCCATAAACATCGGCTAACTCGCCGTGTATTTCCTTGACTGTTTTACTTTTTAAATACAAGTACCGAATTACAGCACGGTACTCAACTTTAGATGAAAAACATGCCTTTGCATCACTAGCCATGTTTGACATTCAATATCTTATTAAAGAATGACTCGATACGTGTGCAATTTTGAACCCATGTATAAAACATATATTGAAACAAAGCATGAAAATCGTGACCGTCTCGGTCCATCGGAAATGGGATAGGCTGGTTACTTATTGACTCACCCTCGTATTTGGTAAGAATGAAGAAGAGGACCAGTAGGCGTGTCTCGTTCAAGAAACAACTCTCACTTTCTTTGTTTTGTAGTTATCTCCCCTGAAGCCAAACTCTTGTGCAGTCCCATATTTTTTGAGATTGTTTGATAATATAAGGTAGGGACATATATCAGGTCAAGTAGAAGGTTTGCATGCAAGAAGGACAACTCTTGCTCTGTTCTTTTCTAGTTATCTCCCCTGAACGAATTTCTATGCCAAATTCCTGTGCACTCCATAACTTCCAAATGATTTGAAATATTTTGATAATATTTGGTAGAGGCATAGATAAAGACCAGAAGGGGTGTCATGTGCAAGAGACACAACTTTCACTTTTTTCGTAATGTACATGGAGTTATCTCCCCTGAAGCTGAAATCTTGTGCAAGCAGTTACTCCCATACTGTTTGAAATAATTTGATATTTAGTACAGTAACGGATGAAGAGGAGGACCATTAGGTGTGTCGGGTGCAAGAGAGACAACTCTCACTCTCTTCATGTAGTTTGATGATGTGTTCAGGTTTAACAATTCATCAACCTGACTTGGTTTTGTAATGAAACGGCTATAATGATAAGTCATGTATGCATAAAATATAAAACTAGGACGATTTTAAAAATTAAAATTGCTATATTTTGTTCAAAAGATTGATGTTTTTTAAAAACGTAAGTGTGTTATCAGGTGGCATATCTTCAAATAAGTATCTCATGTCATTTGTTGGGAAAAATTGATGTCGCACGTAAGAGAATTCAATGCAGTCGACCAGAAAGTGTTTCACCTTTTACAGCTAGTGATCATCCCGTTTTAGTAGATAAGAATGTGTGTCTAGTATTCTTTACGAAGCCAAAATCTTGAACAGGCCATAACTCCCATACTGCTCGAGATAATTTGATAATATATGGTAGGGACATATATCAGGTCAAGTAGGAGAGTAGCCTGCAAGAAGGACAACTCTTGCTCTGTTCTTTATCTAGTTATATCTCCCCTGAATGAATTTCTAAGTCAAATTCTTGTGCACTCCATAACTTCTTAATGGTTTGAAATATTTTGATAATATTTAGTAGAGGCATAGATAACGACCAGAAGGGGTTTTGCGTGTAAGAGAGACAACTCTTATTTTCTTCCTTATGTAGTTATCTTCCCTGAAATCTTGTGCAGGCTATAACTCCCTCATGAGATAATTTGATAATATTTGATAGTGACATATATCAGGTCAAGTAGGAGTGTTGCATGCAAGAAGGACAACTTTTGCTTTGTTCTTTTTTTCTAGTTACCTCCCCTGAACAAATTTCAAAGCCAAATTCTTGTGCACTCGATAACTTCTTAAAGGTTTGAAATATTTTGATAACATTTGGGACAGGCATAGGAAAGGACCAGTAGGCATGTCATGTTCTAGTTATCTCCCCTGAATAAATTTCTAAGCTAAATTCTTGTGCACTGTATAACTTCTTAATGGTTTGAAATATTTTGATAATATTTGGTAGAGGCATAGATAAGGGTCAGTAGGCGTGTCACATGTGAGAGAGACAACTCTCACTTTGTATTATGTACTTATCTCCCCTGAAGCTGAAATCTTGTGCAAGCTATAACTCCCATACTGTCTGAGATAATATTTTGGTGGGACATATATCAGGTCAAGTAGGAGTGTCACCTGCAAGATGGGCAAGCCTAAGTACAGATAAGGATCAGTGGGCGTGTCACATGCAAGGGAGACAACTCTCACTTTGTATTATGTACTTATCTCCCCTGAAGCTGAAATCTTGTGCAGGCTATAACTCCAATACTGAGATAATATTTTGGTGGGACATATATCAGGTCAAGTAGGAGTGTCACCTGCAAGATGGGCAAGCCTTGTTCTTTTTCTTGTACACTCCACCGAATAAATTTCTAAGCCAAATTCTTGTGCACTCAATGACTTCTTAATGGGTTAAAATATTTTGATAATATTTTGAAGAGGCATAAATAAGGACCAGTAGGCATGTAGAAAGACAACCCCTGCTGTGGTTGTTTTCTAGTTACCTCCCCTGAATGTATTTCTAAGCCAAGTTCTTGTGTATGTAGTTCAAAATACTATGATAATATTTAGTAGAGGCATAGATAAAGACCAGTAGGCATGTCATGTTTGAGAGAACTCTTTATTTCTCCATTATGTACTTATCTCCCCTGATGCTGAAATCTTGTGCAGGCCATAACTCTCATACTGTTTGAGATAACTTGATGATTTTTGGTATATCAGGTCAAGTAGGTGTGCCGCATTGGAGAAGGACAACTTTTGCTCTATTGATTTTTTACCCCAATAAACATACAAAGTATTCACAAATATTGTGCATCCTGTACAAATAATCACATCAGAAGTCACTAATAGATGATTTTTCACAAAAATGAAAAGAATAAAAGAACACGCAAGAATAAATTCATTTACAGTACACCTATTATTGTTTTCACTTAATATATTGGTCACATTCCATACTATCTTTGCATCTTTTTACTTTGCTGTGTTTCAATATTTCCATGATATTTCATGATTGAAATATACACCAAATTTAGAAATGGTGGCTTGGTCGGAGGGATTTGCCATATCTTCTGATGGCTATTTATTTCAGTTCCAGTCCTGCTTTTTTTTCAGGGCTGTAGGAGACCGGTTCACACTTGCACCAAGACAAAATTCACAAACTAATGCTACTTCTTGGAAGACTCAATACGAACAGTTGCATTCAAGCTGTAATAAAAATGATGCAGAAAAGTTTTGGTCATATTTGAATCTGAATCCAAGTTCTTGTTTAACCCTAGCCATGCTGAATAAATTAAGATGCCTTGCCCACTTCTAATTGTCAGCCAATAAGATTACTGGATCGAGGTTGCTGATACAAATTCACATACTTTATAACAAACAGTGCAGATCCAGATCAGTTGGCTTCTTCAGAAGCCAACCAATCTGGATCTACACTGTTTGCAAAGGCAGAGCATATCCAGGTTCAGCATGATTAGGGTTAATGGCACATAAACTCCTGTGGCTCATTTTGTGTCACCTCTCAGTGAGGGAGAACAGAGACAGAAGAGAACATAAGAGAATGAGGGGAAAAGTGAATGACAGAGCAGAAACTGAAGAAATACTTACATGCCACTTTCTCCACCTGCTGCAGCAGGCCCATTCCACCACCCTACAACCCACTGTTCATATTTGGTAAATGATTAAGGATCTAACCCATTGTAGACTGAATGAACTCCTCCATACTATATATTAGAAGATTCTAATTTTGATTTTAGTTATGTCAGGCAGTGTCTAATTTTGATTTTAGTTGTGCCAGGGAGTGTATCTTAAGGTCAATGTGTCAGGCTAAGTGATTTAGAGAAAAAATGGTTGAAGTAATTGCAAATAGTGGAAATCTTGATCAGACAATGTGTTCTGAGGCATCTAATCTGGGTCTGTACTGTTTGCCAATTACCCTTTTAGGGATCTCCAGACTACAATGGGTTAAAACCTGATTTTTCGCTGCCTTTTCTCTGTTGATAACATTAGAGCAGCATCTGCCAAAATATTTGCTCAACGTTTTATGTCTGTAGTCTTTCATCTTTTTCGTAACTTGACTTTACTGTAACCAGGGATATTTTCATTAATTTCATAAATGGAGAAGTATTAAATATTCTGATGTACCATCACAGTTTGTAATTACATTGTAAATAAGTTTATTCTTTTCTTTCTTTCTCTTTCTCTACATACTGCCATACGCCCTCTCGGACATTCTAAGCAGGTGTACATTGTACACTCTGGATTGCAGGATGAAGGCCTACAAGTAACCATTTCGAATTACCGTAGGGTTCTTTAACCTGCACAAGGTGCGACTTTCCCTGCACAGGGGGCCTCCATTTAACGTCCCGATCCGAAGGACGGCACACTGTTTTCATGTCATACCTGCAAATGACACGAATGAAAGCGTGTTTGGACACCGAAAATTCCCTTGCCTAAGCCTGGGATCGATCCCAGTACCTTTAGCTCAAGAGGCCAGTGCGCTCACCACTGAGCTACCACGCTTTTCTATTTTTTTTCTATTTTATTTATTCTACTTGTGATTTTGCTGTAACAGAGTTCATAATTGTGATTTCATTCAAAGTGCAGTTTCAATGTAACATTTGTAGGATTTCATTCAAAAAGAGGTCAATATAAGATAGAATTTACTGTCAGAGTTTCATTGTTAGAGAGTTGTATGTTTTGGGACTTTTTAGTTTTACAAGAGCTAAGTTTTACAAGAGTTAAATGTACTTTGAAAAACAACAAACACCTTTATCAACATGGACGGCATATGGTATTTAATTTTCTTTTTACATAAAAAATACACAAGTCTAACCTGAACTAGAGAAACAAACAAGGTAGCTGTAATAACAGCCTCTGTAACATGGTAATACAGAGTAATAGTACCTCAAATTAGCTTAATGGATCCACTTTCAGGGAGCAACTGTCAAACTTCTGAAGATGGGTCTACTATAAAAGGAATGAGTTTGCTTCCAAGCATCTGAAAAGGGTTTATACTTAAAGGAAAGAATTTGCTCCCCTTGGACCATTTTTTTTTTCCTTTCGACTCCTTTCAGAAGGAGTGTGGTGTGCAGGAAAGCAAACAAAGTTAAAAAAGTTGTCTCCTAAGTAAAACATGGCAGAAGAACTACTAAGTGTATCCAGTCAAAAAGTTACAAGAGGTCTGACAATCACAGGCCTTCTAGTTAATCTGAAATGGATTTAAACACTAAGGCTGCTGCAAATGCTGACATACACACAGTCAGAAGAACAAAACTCAGGGCCCAGATGGTCAAAACTTAAAGTTGTTAGTTAACCTGATGTTGAAAATTCCTATCTTAAAATATGGCAAATACATTATTTTTTTTTCTGCATAAAATATCAATGTATTGCAAAAGCTACTCACATTCTGCAGCAATAATATCAACGTAATTAAATTAACTTAGCTAACACAGTTACCGAGTTTATCATTAACAAGCATGTTAAGCTAACAATGCTTTGATCAACTGGGCCTAGGTCTCTTGCTTTTGCTTCAGAAAGCAGGCATGACAAAATATCTCTTACCGTATTTCACACTTAGTAAATGTATTCAGACAGACATGTCTGAGCAAACAATGAAGACCCAGATGACCCTGCAGAATGTGGTGTCTGATCAGCATCTATACTGTTTGCTACACATCCAGGGCCCAGTTGTTCAAAACTAATGATGTCGTTAGTTAACGTATCGTTAAAACTTTGATCATCAAATAGGGCTTACATGCTAATATTTTTGCTGAAAAAATGTGAGTAGCTTTTGCATTTGCAAAAGCTACTCACATTTTATCAGCAAAAATACTGTGAATTAGATACTGTACTTACTAGAACAGTTAACATTTTGACCACTAACAAGCTTGTTAAGCTAATGATGCTTTGAACAACTGGGCCCAGTAATTTTTAGAGATATCAACAGGTAGTAAAATGTAATTGTTCAAATTTTAGGACAAGTATGGTGTGGAGTTGTGACGCTGAACTACTTTAAGGTAAATACAGTATTTGACACCGCACAGTGTAAATTGTTAAAGTAACACTACATCTGTAAAAAGGAAAACTGGGCTTGATATTTCACGCATAATTTGAGATAATCTGCATAGAAAGTCAAAGCCTACTTTCTTGGAAAAAATAAGATAAAATATCAGTTGTCATCTGCTAAATTCACTTCAAGAGTACAAGGTGTTAACTTTTTTCCCCGCTAGTGGCGACTATTGTCATCTGCTGATAACCTTTGCAAACAGTTTGGACCCAGATCAGGCCTGACAAAACACTGGGCCTGATCTGGATCCAAACTGTTTGACACTCTAATGGTATTCCTGAAAGATTTTTTGAAAAAGTTAATTAAAAAAAAAATGCACAGGTGACAAAAAAAGCATGCAAAATTACCCAGCATGCAGAGTTAATGTAACATGATGAAAAGACAAAGTAAAATTTGCAACAACAAACACCAGTATTGCATGTCAGTATCACAATAGATCATTCAAAATTGGTAACATTCATGTACAGGCTCTAGAAACTGGCTTAGTGACATTTTCCTAACTCCAGATAAGATACATTTTTTCAACCAAAAAATATTTAACAGATATTTTTCGTATATCTGCTGAAAAACATCTTGTGGGTACTCACTGATGATGATGAGTTTGGGTTAACACGTCAATCCATGAGGGTTATTTGCATCAAAATGGTATATTAACTTAGTTTAGTATTGAAAGGGCTGCAATGGTAAGTCATAGGGTATTGAAAACACCCCTGTGAGGTATTTCTAATAGAGACTAACAACATATGCTTACATGCAGAAATAAGAAACATATTTATCTGATACCCCACCTTATATGGAGCTATGATATTTTCTTTCCTATCAGGGACTTAACCATGCAACATTCTACAGTACCCAATAATTTTGTAAGCAGACAGTTAAGACCCTGATCAGACTATATGGACCTGGGCCTTCGCTGTCTGCATACGCCTGGAGGCAAAGTTTCACATGGTACAACTCTATGATTTATTGGAGGGAAATAATAAATATAGTACATTTGTATATAAAAATCTCTTCTTCTCTGTTTCCTTAACTACTGTACTGAGATTTCCTTTGGTCTGCATTGTTTCATTAACAAGAAGCTCTGAAATAATTTGGTAATAATTTTTCTGCCAAATCTTTACAGTAAATGTCCTAAAATTTCATACACCATAACTTCTGACAAAATGTCATTTGCAAACAGTGCAGACCCAGATCAGACTGAGGGAGCAGTCTGATTAAAGTCTACACTATTTGCCATTCCACTAAATACTTTAAGAAATACCTATATAAAACGCAAAATTCAGACAAGAAAGTATGGAATAGAGTGTTTGAAATTTTAGGACGTTTACCTTACATTATGGACGAGAAGTTATCCATTACGAAAACACGCCTATTCAAATATATAGAAAATTTCACCTCCAAAAACTGAAAATTTTCAGATAAAAAACTCTGATATTTTTTTTACATTTCTGCTCAAAACATAGATAGTGGGTACTTGTTAGAACTGCCTCGGCGAGGCAGTTCTAACAAGAACCCACAATCTATGTTTTTGAGCAGAAATAAGGAAAATAATGTATACCCCTGTAAACCCCAGTTTTACTATATAAAAGTGGGGTTTAAGTGGGGTCAAAATTATATAGGCGTGTTTTCGTGATGCCTCTTTTAAAAGTTTAAAAAGGTTCTTGGATGGCTGCTAAACTTTGGCACATAGTTTTACATCACTTCCTCTAAAATTACAATAATTATGATATCAGACATCAAATAATTATCACATTACAATAAATGGAATGATTATACTGTAATACTATCACAAAACAAGTGGACGGAATTGTTTATTCTCAATTTCCTGAACTATAACAGAGAAAGCATAACAATAAACAGCTCTAGATAAGAGTGGTAGCCAAATATTCTTATTTCTCTATGAAAACATATACTAAATAGTAATAACCCTAAGTATTGGGACAGATAAACCTTTGCAAACAGTGTAGACCCAGATAATATGCTGCAGAATGCAGCATCTGATCTGGGTTCTGCACTGTTCACCATACATACAATATTTTAAACAAATCAATGGGTAGCAGAATAGACTTTTTCAATTTTTATGAAAAGTATGGTAGGTAGATAAGGTGTCCCAATATTTTGGGTAACTATGGTACTAATTGGAACTGTCTCAGCAATGGAATTTCAATAATAACCAATGCGTTTTGGTAGGGATTTACCCTAAGTATTCTGACAAACAGGCCAGAGCAAACAGTGCAGACCTAGAATGTGGCAATTTACCCTATTTGCCACTCAACCATCAAATTTCAGGATTAATTATTATAAGGAGTTAGTGTTTGAATGTTTATCATAAATATGGTATTTTTTTTTTTTTTTTTTTTCATTTTAGTTTAACCCTTGTCCTGCTGAATAAATTAAGATGCCATGCCCACTTCTAATTTTCAGCCAATCAGATTACTTGATCCAGATTATTGCTATAAATTCACTTACTTAATGGCAAACAGTGCAGATCCAGATCAGTTGGCTTCTTCAGAAGCCAACTGATCTGGATCTACACTGTTTGCAAAGGCAGGATATACCCGGGTTCAGCAGGACAAGGGTTAAAAGTACTGTTAATGTCAACAATTTTTCAGTCATGTTGTGATTGTGTCAGGATGTGAGTGAAAACTGATGCCTTACAGAACTACCTCACAATAACACCCTAGATGCATTGACATGATTCTACCACGAGTCATATTATACTGAAATCAGTATGAACAGTTCTAACTCTTCTTCTTAATGCTAAACTCCAAGCAAAAGAACAGCTAGTACCAATTTTAAAAAGCCTCAAGTATGACCAGCTTGAAGATTGAATCTATGACCTGCCAATCCAAAGGGAGATGTTCTGCCAACTGAGCAATTAAGAACAGTAAGTAAAAGTTTATCTGGATACCAATCTCATCAAAAGCTATGACCAGTACTGTACAATTTTATAGTTCCACAGACTTTACTGTATCTTTAACCCATTGTATACTGGATAGACTCTCCCACACTATATATTGGGAGAGTCCAATTTCAATTTTAGGTACATCCGGCTATAAAATTTACATATTCCTAGAGATAAAAGGCTAAACTATTTGCAAACAGTGGAGACCTGATCAGATGCTGCTTTCTGCGGTATCTGATCTGGGTCTGCACTGTTTGCCAATTACTCTTTTATGGGCCTCCCCGACTACAATGGGTTAAATGAATTAACCCTTAAACAAGTGCAGCAGTAGGCATTTTGGTCTTTTTTTTTTTATATAATTTTCAGAGAAAATAATGCTTGACAATTCACATAAAATGCCAAGTCTTATTTTCTCTGAAAAAATGATAATTAAAACTACTGTATGGCAGGCAGATAACTTTGTCAAAAATTGACAAAATTTGCCCATTAGCAATCCTAAACCTATTGCCTCCTTAATATCAATGCACATACTAAGTTTGGTAAAAATCCATTGATGTTTACTCATGTTATTGTGCAGAAACAAAAATACCGCAAGACAGATGGACATAAGACAGATGAATTTTTTAGATTTTTATGGCCAAAATTGACAAAACTTCCCATTAGCAATCCCAAAGCAGAGCTCCACAGTATCAATGCACATACCAAATTTGGTGAAAATCCATTGTTATTTACTAAAGATATCATCTGGAAACAAAAATATGGAAGGACAGATGACTGACCAATGTAAAACCATAATACAATTAGAATATCATCTGGTGCCATTTTGCTTATTACTTTAAGGGTTAATATTTTCTCTTTTCTCAACAAAAACAGGTGATGGGGGTACTCATTAGACTGTATCAATCATGCAATTCTAATGTATATTCCCAATACATGTACATGTTTTTCAAGAGAAATGAGAGATATATAGACAATCCTGATTAATACTTAGCAAGCTCTGGGTAAATTCAACAGATGACAAACTGATGATTTTTTTCTTCTTTTTCCCAAATTTTATATTTGATTTGAACTGGAGCTTTAGGGCCTAGTCAACATTGTTAAGGTATGTCAAGCTGGTCAGATACCTTTCTCACACTTTCCCTGGGCAGGCTTAGTTTGTTTGTGTTGAGGTTTTATGGCCTAAGTAAACCTAATGGGGTCATGTCAAGCGTGGTCAGTTTACCTAACCAAACTTTTACTGGGCAGGTTTAGTCCTCTAAGTCGTTAACAAGTATTGTGCACATTCTTTCGCCAGAGTAGGCAGGCTTAGTCATCTAAGCGGTTAACAATTACTTTGTGCTAATAATTTTGCCAGAAAATGTCTTCCAAGAAAATAGGATTTGACATTTCATGTGAATTGTCCCTTAAGGAGACAATTTGCATGGAATATCAAATCCTATTTTCTGGGAACTACTAAGTGACAATTTGCATGAAATGTCAAATCCTATTATCTGGAAAAAAAAAAATAAATAAGTAACAGGTTTCAAAATGTCATCTGCTGAAATTTTTACGGGGCAAGCTTAAGCATTAATAAATATGGAATGTTGGGTGGAAATACAGTTTGCAAAAGATAATGATTAAACATTTATCAATAGTCATCAAAACATAGAATAAATAAACATTTACCAATTGTCATTAAAAGCAGCTATCAAAGCTATCAATAAATATCAACGAAAGAAAAAAAGAACCGAAGTCATAGAACAAAAACATGAACAGTGAGTCACAAAATAACATGACTGTTAACAAAAAAAGGCAATGTAAGCTTGAGGTTAAAACAGAAATTTAGCTACATCAATCATCATGAAAACATGCCTGTATAATTTTGACCCCCTTAAACCCCACTTTTATGTAGTAAAACTGGGGTTTACAGGGGTATACATTATTTTTCTTATTTCTGCTAAAAAACATAGATTGTGGGTACTCATTAGAACTGCCTCGGCAAGGCGGTTCTAACGAGTACTCACAATCTATGTTTTGAGCAGAAATATGAAAATATCAGAATTTTTTATCTGAAAATTTTCCTTTTTATTGGTTGTAAAATTTTCAATATATTTGAATAGGCGTGTTTTCGTAATGAAAGTCTGATTTATGTTGTATAAAAACGATAAAGGCCTATCTAGATAGGCATAACATCTGTATTTAAAATGGTTGAATAGGCATAACATCTGTATTTAAAATGGTTGACAGTATTGATGAGAAGATGGTGTAGCACTGAAAGAACTTAACTCTCTTGAAAAAGGCTTTAATCAGCCGAAACGTTGAGATTTGTGAAATAAACTGTGCAAAAATATATCTATCTAGATAGGCTTGTGCATCCATGCAGTCTTACTGCAACCTTTGCTGTTCATACAACTAATGCATTTATTAATCCTAATGATGTAGCTTAAAGCCTTCAAGTTCCTAAAAAATAGACATTTTTTATCCAAGAAAGGACTAATAAATTGATATATGGTATTAATACCATCATAAGCTGTCACCTGACAGCCTGTTAAATTTCACTTAGTTTCTCGTTTTTCAACTAAATTGAAAATGAAATAATTTTTTATCATATCTCTGAATTAATGCTGGCAACATTAATTCAGAGATATGAAAAACAATCATTTCATATTTGATCCAGTTCAAGAACCAGAGATTAACTAAAATTTTACAGGCTGTCAGGTGCCACATTTTATGATTGTATTAATACCATATATCAATTTATTAAACCTTTCTTAGAAAATACAATATCTATTTTTGAGAAACAAGGAGCCTTTAATGACAAATATTTGCAATAAAATTTATATGTAACAATATAGTCTGATTACAGTTTTTTTTTATCAACAAGGTTCTAGAGAAAAAATCAATTTTAAATCATTGGTAAATACAAACATCAGAGAATCTCTGTCTGTCCATCTCTTTCTTTGTCTGTTTCTTTCTCTCTCTCTCCCTCAAAGAAAAGCACATAAGGCAAGTAACCAGTAATAAAAATTCTGTGTCTATTAAAAGGTGAATCAATACACCTGAAAGACTTTGTCACCATTCTGCAAAGGGAGACAACTTTTTGCAGAAAAGAAGTGCATATCTAGTATATGAAACCTTTTAAAACTGGATAAATTCATTCTGTTAATAATCTTTGCCATGCTGAATAAATTAAGATGCCACGCCCACTTCATATTTTCAGCCAGTCAGATTACTTTATCCAGATTGTTGATATAAATTCACATACTGAATGGCAAACAGTGCATATCCAGATCAGCAGGGCCCAGTTGTTCAAAGCTAACGATATCGTTAGTTAACGATTCGTTAAAATTTACATCAAGTGATACGCAAACATGCTGAAATTTTTTGCTGAAAAAAATGTGAGTAGCTTTTGCAGTGCAGTGCAAAAGCTACTCACATTTTTTCAGCAAAAAATATCAGAATATTGTGTATTGAATCAGCTAAAATAGTTAACGAAATGACCCTTAATGAGCTGGTTAAGCTAACAACCCTTTCTACAACTGGGCCCTGGTCTCTTAGCAACTGATCCTGGTCTGTTTGCAAAATCTCCATGTCAGTTATTACGCTTAGGGGAGTGTATACATACCCCTCATAAGACATTCTGTTTAAGCAGTCACTTTTGGAGATGTTTGAATACGATTTCAAGTCTTATTTTCATAATCGGATTTTTGATTAACGTGCAGTTACAGGGGCAAAATCCACATCAGTGGGGCCCCTTCCAGATAGCTGGCTTGCTGCACGCATGGCAGATCTCACACCAGATCTCCAGGTACATCTATCATGAGGGTTGATAGCCGAGAGCTTCCACTCTCTGCTATCCCTCTCTGTCAACTGCTTCCATGTCATTTTGGGCCTCCCAGGCCCACGCTTTCCATCGACCTGTATGTCAAAGGCTGTCTTGATTGCACAACTAAAGCGTTCCACATGTCCATACCATCGAAGTCTATTTTCTGGTTAAATTATGAAACATCTTTGGAAAAATAAGAAATGCAACTAACTTTTTATCAAAACAAGAAATTTATCTACATGTGACTCATAGCTTGTAAAAGGATAATTTGCATAGATAATCCGGCTAGCCTCGGTCCATTCTGGCTTTATGTGCCATTGTTACTACGCATTTCAATATTCATTAGCCTTTCAGTCAAGTGCAGAAAATCAAACCGCAACATTCTGATGTCTTCAAAGAGGTCACTGCACTGAAAAACTGTTAGAAACAAACATCACAAGGTTTAATATTGCGGTCTTGTCGATTGCACAATTCTGATTATTGACATACGATATCTGATTTATCTCGCATTCAATTGGTTTCGAATCAGTAGGCGGAGACAATTAAGCCAGAAAATGACCTGTGATTGACTTGTCCTCTATCTGGCCAGGTACAGCTGTTGTGAAATACTGGCTGACTTTATTTGGCAGACTTTATTTGTACACCTTACATGAATTACTCGCGACCTGATCGGCTGTGCAGGCTACTCAAAATAATAAAACTGCTAACACTGTGCGTAAAGACTGTCCGTCCTTGTAAGTATGCATGATAAATAAAACAGATCCTTATCGGACCACGCAGACTTGTCTGGATCAGCTATTTTCGTGTTTGCAATATGATACGCTTTTTACTATTCGTAACACTATGGTATTAACTGGAAGACTCGTGAACCGTAAAATAGTTACTTACTTCTTGGGCAAGATACTATGACCTAGACCTGCCTGTACATAAAAAAGTTTCTAGGTTTAGTTAACGCTGTCAAGCAAACTGTAGGTCCTGATCGGAATAAGCAGACGCAACAGCCTGCTGCCCTATCACAGTTTTTGGCTACTATTTTTTTGTAATTGGTAACGTACCTTTCTTGATTTAATGTTGAATGACCGTCTTCCGTTATGCAAGCAACTAGTTTGATGTTTTTTGGACCAGTTTCTGATTAAAGTATGCAGCAATGCTTCTGAAATTGGCTGCCATTAGACAGCTGTCGTGTGTCACATGTGCACCAAAATCTAATGGATATTGAAGTGTGTAGTATCATTTTTCCCTTTTTAAAACAAATTTTGTCAAAAAAAAAAAACAACAAAAAAAAACAACTTGAAAATCATGACCATTAGTAATGATTATATGTACATAAATGATTCAATGACTGGAATAATGATTACTGGAATAACTCAAATACATATAATGTGTATCTCCATATTCCCCAAACAGTGAAAACAGCTTTATATGGGAGTAAACATTATTAGGTGAATTTTTCGGTAAACAATGTACTACTGATTTAAAAACAGTTTTTTTTGTCAGCTTGTTTGTTATTTCTAGTAATCTTTTTATGGTATAAATCTGTCTTAATGAGGAAGATTTGGTAACTTTGCAGCGAACAGCTAGTGTTAAGGAAATTATGCAAATTATTGCTTGTCATCTACTGATCACTGCCTACAGTAGGATGATAATCAATATTCTGTTTTGTGTCGCAAAACACAGTTAATTAACATTGCTCTCAGTATCGGATACATTTTCTGTACTTCTGTACATTTCTTGTAATAGAGTACATTTTCTCTGCTGGTGTACATATCATATACTGGTGTACATTTCTTGAAATTATTTTGTTCATTTCTTAAAATCTTATTTCTAATTTGAACACATGCTGTAAAACACATATTATATGAACTTAAATATTGGTGTTATAACTAAATTTTGATGTAGTAACAATCACATTTACCCTAAATATCCAGAAAGATATGCATGAGCAAACAATGCAGACCTAGATCAAACTGCTCCTAGGAGCAGTTTGATCAGGGTCTACACTGTGTGCCTCTCAGCCAGTGCTTTTTACTTTTAGATAATCACCTGGGCCCAGTTGTTCAAAGCGTCGTCAGCTTAACGAGCTCATTAAGGGTCATTTCGTTAACTGTTTTAGCGGATTCAATATACAATACTCTGCAAAAGCTACTCACATTTTTTCAGCAAAAAATTTCAGCATATTTGCGTATCACTCCAATTTTAACGAATCGTTAACTAACGACATCGTTAGCTTTGAACAACTGGGCCCAGGTAGTCAAACTGACTTAAATGTATTACAGGAGAAGTATGCCAAGAATTATTGTCTGAATATTTAGAATAAAAACGGTACATGTATATAAGTCATACCATGCGATAATCTGCCTTATAAGGGGAAGCAACTCTGTCAAAATTGTTTTGAACCTGGCCTTCTGAAAAGTGTCTGCTCAATAAGTAAAGAATCTGGGAGCATATTTTTCCCTTCAGAGGGGAGGAGAGCAATATTTTTTCCCTTTTAAAGCAGATCCCTTTTCAGACCCAAAGGGAGCAGTTTCTTTCCCTTTAGTAGGGGGCTTGGTTTGCAGGAAAGCATACAGAAAGCCACAAAAGTTGTCTCTCTTGTAAATATGGCAGAAACTCTACTTGAAGTATGCAGTCCCTTTAAACCATATGTGAATAATAAAATGCCTAGCGCATTTAACAATTTGCATGATGGGTAAAAATTTCCGTATAAAACATTTTGAATTATTATTATTTTTTTTTTTTCCAGAAAATAGGATTTGACACTTCATGTAAATTGGAGACAATCTGCCTGAAGTGTCAGATCCTATTTTCTAGGAAATATAAGAAAAATATCATTAGTCTGTCATCTGCTGAATTAGCCTGTTGCATGGTAAGAGTTAATATTCATTGTTTGTTCTCATCTAAGTTTAAAGTATATTAATAACTTTGACCTGACAGCCTCATCTCATTTGTTGTTAGTCAAAGACAGTATAAGGCAAGTTTTCTCATAATATGACTCCCACAGATCCAGCAATATACCGTATTTACCCTAAGTATTGGGACTCCTTATCTATTTACCATACTTTTCCTAAAATATGAAATAGCCCATTCTACTCCTATATGTAATGCAAACAGTGTAGACCCTGATCAGATGCTGCATCCTGCAGCATCTGATCTGGGTCTACACTGCTTGCAAAGGCCTATCTGTCCCAATACTTAGGGTTTTTATGGTAACTGAAAAACCTGTTTAACAAAAATCATATTAACCCCACATGTACAGGGGAAGTTCAATGGCTTGAACAGGTTTGGGACTATGAAAGGTGAGTGTCAGCCAGCCAGGATTGGTTTCTGCAAAATGTGATCTGTAGAGACATAGGTATTAATTCTAGTTAACTATGGTAAATGGACCACCAGGGTTCAAGGCATTACTGCTCCACTGTATGTGTCATAAAGCAGTTGTCCATTTACAAACTCACAGTGGCTTTCAAGGCCCAGTTGTTCAAAGCGTCGTTAGCTTAATGAGCTCATTAAGGGTCATTTCGTTAACTGTTTCAGCGGATTCAATATACATTATTCTGATATTTTTTGCTGAAAAAATGTGAGTAGCTTTTGCACTGCAAAAGCTACTCACATTTTTTCAGCAAAAAATTTCAGCATATTTGCTTATCACTCAATGTAAATTTTAACGAATCGTTAAGTAACGATGTCGTTAGCTTTGAACAACTGGGCCCAGTTTTATAATTAGAAGCCATATGTGTGTAGATTTTTTTACTGAACGATTTGTGTTGATTTCAACTCTTGTCATTTTACTAAAAAAGTGTTTAAAAAAACCAAGAGCTGTTGCCTGCAGCATAGCTACCCTCACATGCACTTGCAAACTATAATAAATAATAAGAATAACAATTGTGAATTAAGTCCATTTTACTATCTGTTGCTGTGTCTAAAATTGCTGGATGAATGGATGGCAAACAGTGTTGACCCTGATCTGGGTCTATACTGTTTGCACAGGCCTGTCTGTCTGAATACTTAGGATAAATATGGTAACCATAATCCAATTTGTCAGCAAAATTATCACCTATATCTAGACCTTTTGCAGTATGATCATTTTTAGCACTTATACAGACTGGCTTTATACATTCAAAATTAACACTTACAATGGAAGTGTTTTAATGATTAAATGCACATATATTTTCACATGCAATAGTGAAAACTGATTAAAGCATTTTACTGATAAATACATCAGATGAATATCAATCCCTATAAAAAAAATTAACATTTACATTTTTTATATTAACTGTCAATTAGAAATGAGTAACATGGAAATTAATGTCAATAATCAAATGTACTATTGGCAGTTTTACAAAATTCAAGGTTTTGCCTCTTTTGTTGCTTTTCATGTATGTGATAAATTGATAAGCAGTCTTTTCATTAGCTTTTGAAGCAGGAGACTAAAATCTGTAAGCAAAAGGCAGGTGCTTTAGAGATTTGCAAAAGATCACTTAGAAAGGCTTAGAAGTAGAAGGCCAAACTGGAAGACTAGAAGGCAATTTAGCAATCTGGGCCCAGTTGTTCAAAGCATCGTTAGCTTAATGAGCTTGTTAGTGGTCAAAATGTTAGCTGTTCTAGTAAGTACAATATCTAATTCACGGGTATTTTTGCTGAAAAAATGTGAGTAGCTTTTGCAAATGCAAAAGCTACTCACATTTTTTCAGCAAAAATATTAGTATATATGCCATATTTAATGATCAAAGTTAAGTTTTAACGATACGTTAACTAGCGACATCCGTAGTTTCAAATAACTGGGCCCAGATGTCTTAAAGAAAAGGCTGGATAACAGCCAACCAATATCAAAACCAACACTGTAAAAAATTCCATAAGGGGCCAACCAAACCTTGATCAGATAACGTAAATATTTAAGCTGATCTGGGCCTTCACTCTTGGCATATAACAAAGTTGGGCATTCATACAATGTTTCAGTTTAATGAAATAGTTTTGTAAATTGGACAAATGCTGCTGGCACAACCTGTACAATTAATGTATTGACTCCCGGCAACTCCTATTCATCTCACACTGCCAAAGCTTTTAGGTAAATAGACACATCTCCAAAAGAGATCACTCTGACCAGAAACTATTTGCCTCTTTTTTTTTCAAAATGCTGTAAAATGAAAGAGTTTGATCCTCGTTGGAGCATTTTCATTCTTTTCAAGAGTAGACCCCTCTTAGAATAGATTCATATACCACATAAGTAAAGTATCTAGGAGTGGTCTCCCTTTGAAAAGTAAAGCAAATCTTTCAGCTCAAAGTGCTTTCCCTTAGATGTGTAACCAATTTCCTACTCCACTGAATATTTTCAGATGTAGTGGTATACAGTTCTTGCTGTATTTTAAAAACCTTCCGGATGAGTTGTTTAGGAGGAGTAATTGATGATAATTCTTGGACAATTTTTCTTATTTTTCCATAAAAACATATGTTGTGGGTACTCATTAGAAGCGCCTGTTGAGGCCTTTCGAAGAGTACCCACAAAATACATTTTTTGGTGAAAATTATCCCAGAATTATCATCAAATACTCCTCAACAACTCCCCTGAATGTTCTGAGACACAACATGGTATTGTCAATACATGAGTCCTGCTATTTCAGAACGTTGGTATCCCCTTTGCTTCCATGTGTTCATTCAGTGTCCGGATTATCCGCTGAAACAGATACAAAATGTTGATTAGTGTCAAGAACATAATGATAATCTGTACAAATAAATAAAACTCTTTCAACAAACACAAACAAAAAAACAAAAACAAAAAATCAACATTTGCAAACGATGTACATCTAACTGAGAAACCTCATACTGAATGTTCCATAATGTAAACTATTTCCCACTCATTTTGTGATTTTTGTAATATAACATATTAACTTTAACTTTAAGTATTGGGACAGAAATCTGAGCAAACAGTGTAGACCCAAATAAGATGCCATAGAATAAGCCATCTGATCAGGATCTACATTTACCACTCATTCAGCAGTTTTTTTTTCAGATGCATCACTTGGTAATAAACTCGGCCCAGTTGTTCAAAACTTAACAATAAGCCATCTGTTCAAGATCTACACTGTTTACCACTTATTCAGCAGTTTCTTCAGATGCATCACTTGGTAATAAACTTAATAAACTCAGCCCAGTTGTTCAAAACTTAACAAAGTTGTTAGCTAACGTGATGATAAAATTTCTTTCATGAAATATGGCAAATACATTAATATTTTTTGCTGAAAAAATGTGAGTAGCTTTTGCATTGCAAAAGCTACTCACATTTTTGCAGCAAAGATATCAATGTATCTGAAAATAACTTGACTACAACAGTTAACGAGTTCGTCATTAACGAGCTTGATTACCTAACAATGCTTTGAACAACTGGGCCCAGGACTTTTCAGTTAAGAACAGGTATGGTAAGGAAAGATGACCCAATATTTAGGGTAACTTTGATACCACATTCCAAAATAATCCAAACTCACAGTGAGAAGAGTTCCTTTTGGAGAAAGTATAAAAGTGACTATTTGAGCCAGTGCATGACAAAACCTGCAATAAGACGTGTGACTAGCACAAACTCGGATCAGCCTGTACATCAACCAGTATGGCATGTGTTCTTGTTCATCCCTTTTTGGGTAGCCCGGAGGCTGTAAAAGGCACATGAGATCAACCAAGACTGATTAGACTGCACAAATGGGCAGGTTGATCCAAGTCTTGGCTGGTCGAACAAGTCTTATTGTAGGTTTTGTCGTGCGCTGGTTCGTATATTATCATAATAAGCAAGTTATTAAATGGTGAATCATAGCTCTGGATAAGGCATTTTTTTTCCCTTGTCATGCTGAATAAATTAAGATGCTACACCCACTTCTAATTCCAGCCAATCAGATTACTTGATCAGGGTTTTTGATAGAAATTCACATATTTAATGACAAACAGTGCACATCCAGATCAGTTGGCTTCTTCACCAACTGATCTGGATCTACACTGTTTGCTAAGACAAGGCATGTTGCGTTCAGCAAGAGAAGGGTTAACCCAAAGATGTTGACAATGAAACACATCGATACAGTATGTCTCCAAGAAAACATATTTTGTAGGCACCCAACTGGAACTGTCTTCTTGAGGTAACACCATTGAGTAGTCATAACATAAGATGAGTTGAAGTTTTACAGCCCAGTTAACCAGTTAGGGTCATTTTGAGCCAGACAGTTTACCTAAAAACACTTTTCCTGGGTAGGCTTAGTCCTCTAAGTGGTTAACCAGTATTTGTGCACATCCTTTTGCCAGAAACTGACAACTGCCCTTCGCATACTCATAACATAACTTTCTGCCTCAATGTGGCAGTTCTGATGTGGAAAAATAAGGACAATGGGAGAAGGAAAGGAAAATGCAACATTGCATGAAGTATTAACTGCAAGAAAACAGCTGGTTATCTCCCTTATTCCAGTGAAAATATGTATTGCAATCTTTGATATTTTTTATGCTTTCAAAATGTGACTTCTATGTAAGACTTCTGTATAGCATACACTAATTCAAGGGAAATTTCATCTAGTTGACCAGCAACTATTAAATGAAATGTCACATACAGTAATCAAATGTAAACTGATGAACTGTCTGATTTCTGCCATCCACTGTTTGTTTGTTTTTTTGACAACTCTCCTGATTTAGATTTCAGAGGAGTTGTTAAGGAGGAGTATATGATGATAATTCTGAGATAATCTTCTTAATTTCTCCATAAAAACAAAAGTTGTGGGTTCCAATTAGAAGTGTCTCAGAAAAACAATTCTGATGAGAACCCACAACGTAATAAATAATAATTATGTTTTTGTGGAGAAATACAAAAAAATCCCATAATTATCATCAAATACTCCTTAACAAGTCCTTG
This sequence comes from Anodontia alba, assembly GCA_964016985.1. Classification (NCBI taxonomy): domain Eukaryota; kingdom Metazoa; phylum Mollusca; class Bivalvia; order Lucinida; family Lucinidae; genus Anodontia; species Anodontia alba. The sequence goes on along the minus strand of OZ024821.1, from coordinate 46,047,775 downwards.
GACTGACTACTGCATTCAACCTAATTACTGCACTGTAGTGTAAGGTTTCTTTTCAAATGGCTTTAAACCTTGCGGTAAAATGTGCATCAAATACCAGTGACACAGCACCATAAAACAGGTTGCACAGAAGAACACAGAAATATTCTAAGTGAAGGTTTTGGGCTTTTGTTTAGCTTTCTCAGCATTTCTAACCAATGAAACTAGTGGAAAGTACTTGTAAAACCTTGCGCATGCAACATATTTTTTCATAACAATGTTTTGGGTAAAAAGCAATAACCTGTTTTATCTAAAACCGTATGTTTGCATATGAGGTATACCATATTTACCCTAAGTATTCGGACACCTCAACTCCTTACCATACTTGTTCTCAAATTTGAACAAGTACAATTTACTACCCGATATTGTGTCTAAAACTTACTGGATGAGTGACAAACAGTGTAGACCCCGATGAGACACTGTGTTCTGTGGCATCTCATCCGGTCTACACTGTTTTCTCAGGCCTGTCTGTCTGAATACATATAGTAAACATGGTATGATTCCTTGTTAATGTATGTATCAATATTTCAAACAAATTGAAATTCTTACTCGTCTCTCCATTGCCATGGCCATTTCATATGCTGTTTTTCCATACTGGAATATAAAAGACAAAGTTATTAGAAGTACAGTATTATTACCATCCTCGTAAACCCAGGGATCAGGTACTCTATAGACTATGCTGTCACCCCTGAGTACTTAGGCAAACTTTTTGTGGTTTTGAGCTTGTGTTGTGAGTTAGTTAACCCTTAAAGCGCCAAGGAAAATTTGAAGCAGCCGAGATTCTAAATTTTATATTTTTTATTATTTTTCAGAGAAAACAAGTCTTGACTTTTCATGTGAATCATCTGCCCAGCAGACTTGTTTTCTCTGAAAAATAAGAAAGAAATCAAACTATCATCTGCTTTAGTTGTGACTGGTGCTTTAAGGATTAATAAGTTGATGTCATATTTCTACTCTGTCATTAGCATCTTGGTTACAGATAAACAAACTGCAAACTCTTACAATTTTTTGAACTTGCTTATTATTTTGGAATTAAGCATTCTTTTATTATAACATGTTCCTGGAAATCAAACACTGAATTTGCAGGAGTTCTGTGTTATTTGATTTTTGTGTGTTTGAACAATTTTGATAAGAAATAGTCCTGGAGGTAGCATGATACAACTTTTCATTTATGATTGATTCCATTTCTTGAACCAAATAAGAAATATTATTGTATTTAACCTAAGTATTGGGACACCTTATTTATTTACCATACATATCCTAACATTTGAAATAGCCCACTCTATCATCTCTTGATGTGACTTAAAATATTGTTGTGTGTATGGCAAACAGTACAGACCCTGATCTGATGCCGTGTTCTATGGCGTCTGATCTGTATATTCACTGTTTGCAAAGGCCTATGTCCCAATACTTAGGGTTATTAGTGCTATTATGGTAGATGTGTAAACCCATATACCTTGAGTGACTTAAACTACAACTCTTTCGAGCAGTCTATTTCCAATAGCAGGTGTCTGGTCAGTTTTTATCATTACTATGTTTTATAGAAATTTCTATATTTAATGCAAACAGTGTAGACCCTGATCAGATGCCCTGTTCCGTGGTGTCTGATCTGGGTATACACTGTTTGCAAAGGCCTATCTGCCCCAATACTAAGGGTTATTATGTAGGTGTGTTAACCCATTCAACTCGAGTGGACTTTTCTACTGAACTCTTTGGACCAGCCAATTTCCAACAGCAGGTTGTCCGGTCAGTTATCATTATTATGTTTGATAGAAATTTCTATATTTAATGCAAACAGTGTAGACCCTGATCAGATGCCATGTTCTGTGGCATCTGATCTGGGTCTACATTGTTTGCAATACTTAGGGTTATTACAGCTACTGTATATACCCAAAGTATTTGGACGGAAATCCCTGGGCAAACAGTGCAGACCCAGACTGAGCATTCTGATCAGGGTTTACACTGTACCACTGTATGTTAAGAAAATTACAAGGAAGTCAAATTTTAGAAGATATGGTGTCCAAAAAATAGAGGAGAAAAGTATGCCAGGCCCTGAGGTTATAAAACTTTTTTCATGCTCAACTCAGTTGAGCATGAATGTGTCCTGCTAATAAATCTCAAATTACTAACAAGTGCAAATATTTTTCTTGCTAGACATAGCTGAGCGTAAAAATTTCTCTGCTAATAAATATGAAAATGCCAACTATTGTTGGCATTTTCATATTTATTAGCAGAGAAAATTTCATGCTCAGCTGAGCCGAGCATGAAAAAAGTGTTATAACCTAGGGGCCTATTGGGGTCATACTGTAGATCAGAAATGGAGCTAATCATAAAGGTGGATGTATGGATGTAAAAAATGATAAAGTCATTAGATCTTGAAACATAGATCAGGGTCATTCAAGTACACTTTAGTGTTTGAGTCCATGTTTGAGAGAAAGGGCATACTAGGTTAGATGATTTTTAAGTTTTACAATTAATCATAAAAGGAACTAAACATAAGGGCTGATTTAAAAAAATGGCAACATTATCAGACCATGAAAAATATATCACGGTCAAAACATACTACATTGTTTCAGCGCATGTTAGGAAGAAACTGCATGGCAGGTAAGGTAACTGTAGGTGTTAGCTGTTCAGAAACAAGACTAAATGCTAGTCTGATACAAATGTTTATGAAGCAATGGATGGATGGATGGATGTATGGAAATCAAGACCACTATATCACAGCTGTTTGCTTAAGTAGGTGTGACAATAAACAAATGAGACAAAAACAAAATGTCAGTTTTGTGCTCATTTTGTCAAACGAATGCTAATAGAAAGGAAATGAAAATTACCTAAAGTGTTAGCGATGGACAGATAACTAACGGACATATCCCCTCAATTTCTCAGAAGTTGCATAAAACTATAAAGATTAAATTTACCTCATTTTTAACTTTAAGATTAGCATTTCTTTTTAACAAGAGTTCAACAAGTGGTTGGTGTCCATTTATGATGCCAATCATAAGTGCTGTTTTACCATCTCTGTCCTGGGCATTGATATCTGCTCCTGCCATTAACAATGCTAGTGCCACATCACGGTTACCACCTACAGAGGCTGTAAAAGAAAAAAAAGAAATATTTGGGATAAAAACTATCCTGCATACACAAAAAAAATAAAAACAAAATAGAAAACAAATAAAAAAAAATAGCATGATAAAGCTCTATAAGATGCTTTTTTCAACCAATAAATACAGTCTAATTTCAATGGCTCAAACATCTTTGGGACCATAGAAACTTGTTCGAGACATAGGTAGTTCAAGCCATTGAGGGTTAATCATGGTGCTAGGCCAGGAAGCAAATGGCGATAATTTAGCGGCATCTCTTCAATCTTCTATACAATAATGGTTGTTGAAAGTACTCATTAGAATTGCCTCGATGAGGCAATCCATTGAGGTGATTCTAATGAGTACAAACGCCATACAATTTCGTAGGTAGGTGTGTTAACCCAGTCACCTCAAGTGAACTCTTCTAATGAACTCTTTGGACTAGCCAATTTCCTATAGCAGGGTGTCCAGTCAGTTTTTATCATTACTATGTTTGATAGAAATTTCTGTATTTAATGCAAACAGTGTAGACCCTGATCAGATGCCACATTCTGTGGCATCTGATCTGGGTCTACATTGTCTGCAATACTAAGGGTTATTACAGCTACTGTCTTTACCTTAAATATCTGGACAGAAATCCCTGGGCAAACAGTGCAGACCCAGATTAAGCATTCTGATAAATAAGAAAATTCTCTTCAGTATTTGTTTTCTGAAGCTATTGGAAGAATTTCGTAGGAACTCAAAAAACAAGTTCAAATCAGCCATGATATAACAGCCATGGAAGGCTAATGAGGTTCGACTGTAAAGTATCGAGATTTTTCTTACTTCTTCATGAAAACAGATGTTGTGGATTCTCATTTGAAGCACGCGGTGAGGCGCTTCTGATGAGTACCCACAACATAGAAGAAATAAGAAAAATATATACCTGATAACTCCTCTTATCTAGAGCTGAATATAAGCACTGGACATTTTGCAGAAAACTGGTGAAGTTTTCTGTCTTCAGTCTAGTCTAAAAATAAAAACATGAAATCATAATACCCCGCCATTATCGTGTCACGGGCAGATAACTCAGTCAAAAACTGATGAAAATTGCCCATTAGCAATTCCAAACCAGATCTCTACAATATCAATGCACATAGCAAGTTTGGTGAAAATCCATTGATATTTACGCAAGTTATCGTTCAGAAACAAAAATATGGACTTGTTGCAGGCAGATAACTGTCAAAAGTTGACAAAATTTGCCCATTAGCAATCTAAAACGCGATCTCCACATTATCAATGCAAATACCATGTTTGGTGAAAATCCATTAACAGACAGATGGATGGAGATCAGGCCTGACTGTTTTGTTGGGCCTGATCCGGATCCAAACTTTGCAAAGGTTATCAGCAGATGAGAAATGTCGCCACTAGCGGGGAAAGAGTTAAAGGATCCAGATAAACCTCCAGATCACTTTATTACTGAACCTGTTAATATATTATTTAGGAACCATGGCTAAATAACAAACAAAATTTGACATTATTCAATTATCTAACATCTAGATTGAAAGATATGCAAATGAACATTCTATAAAATTGATAAAGCAACAATAAACAGCAATTCAGACTGTTTGAAATGGCACCAGATATGCTTTATTGTTAAAATAAATTAGGTTTCTTTCCTTTCAAACAATTTATCTACGATAATAATCTATTTCCTCACTGATAATTGTAGATAGCACTTTTCAAAAAGCATACTCACAGAGAACAGCTGTTCTGGTTTGAATAGACAGTTGTCCGTCTAACATTAGACGCGCCACTTTAGTAACATGGTGCCTTTGAGTATAAGCTGACAGCTAAGGCCCAGATCAGCCTGCACATCCAAACAGTCTGATCAGGACCTTCACTATCAACTTACAGAATCCAATTACCCCTTTAATGCTGGAGACCCTAAAAAGGGTAATTGGCATGCAGACCCAGATCTGATACCACAGAATGCAGCATCTGATCAGGATCACTACTGTTTGCAAATGGTTTAGCCATTTTCACTAGGAATATACAAACAGTACAGATGCCACATTCTGTGGCATCTGATCTGGGACTGCACTGTTTGACAATTACCCTTTTGGGATTCTCCAGACTAAAAAGGGTTATACAACTGTATTTGCTGCCAAAGTATTTCAAAACTGGACCAGGTTTTTTTTGACAAGAAGGTTTTTAAGATTTTCCATTTGGTTGCCATGGCAACCTGCTTGGATTTCATCCTTAGAAAAATTTTCAGTCCTTACCACCCAAAGATCATTCCTGTGAAATTTGGTTGAAGATCAAATTGGCTCAGTGGTTAAGAGGATGTTTAATGTTGACAGATGGATGATGGCAGACTCTGGACAACTGGCCTATCACAACGTGACTAATATAAAACCAACTACAAACCCAAAGTATACATGTGCTTGACAAATATCAACCTTGAAAGTTCTAGAACTGTGCTTTTAATTAGAATAAAGTCACAGAATAAATCTTTATTCTTAGAACAGTTCAATTAACAAGCAGGGTGGCGATGCATAAAACTGAAGGCAAAATTTATATGAACCCAATACATGTATTTCAATATAATAGTTGAAAACTTTAACACATTGTAGTCTGGAGACACCTAAGAGGGTAACTGGCAAACAGTGCAGACCCAGATCAGATGCCACAGAATGCGGCATCTGATAAGGGTCTCCACTGTTTGCAAATAGTTCAACCATATTTCTCTAGGGATATCTAAATTACATAGCCTGACATACCTAAAATTGAAATTAAAATCTTCCAATATATAGTGTTCGGAGTTCATTCAGTCTACAAAGGGTTAAACAGTAATCAATGAAGGGGATAGGAATCAGAATGGAAAAATATTACAGGCAATCCAAAGGAGAACATTCTTTCATTTAAGAGGAGTCTCTACTGAGAATGAAGTTACTACTTTCATGTATGTGTTATTTCTTCTAAATGTGCATGATATTGATGATTTGGTGTTTTACGCCTTACAACTTTATGTAAGTCAAACTGAGACGACAAAGAGACAATAATGAAAGGCTCTGTGCAATGAAGCACCATACAGTCATAACTGGAAGTCCACCTCCATCAGGATTCAAAATGCGCAACCTCATATACCAAAGTCAAAAGCGCTAACCACTCGGACCCCAGACATTGATTGTGTTGGGGTAGAAGAGATAGTAGAGGAGATGAAAGAGAGGGACAGGGAAGAAAGAGAACACGAATGAAAGTGAAGAAACAGAAGAAATAAAACAACCCCATCTACCCTTACCTGTTACAAGGATAACAGGCCTTGCCCAACCATAAGCCAATATCAGTTAGACGCCCCAGTGACGCAAGATACACGACACCTTTGCCACACCCGACCACCTCGGATCCCAGAACACTTCTTCTTGAAGGTGTATTCATTCCTCTTAAGGGCCCTTTTTTAATGAAATGGCCCATATACAATAAACTCAGCATAAACCTGTCATTGTGCTTATCAGAATGTAAACATTATTTCACATTTTCACCCTGGTGTAAAGGAGGTAATGGAAACCATAAAAAAAGTACATGTAAATTGTATGAGACGCAACATGAGAAAACATACTTTTGGACATGTGAGGCGGACAAAGACTCAAATCTGCCTGTGCATCCACGCAATCTGAGCAAAGTCTTCTTTGTCAGCATGAAGTAACTTTGCATCCTTGGCAATCCAAAATGCGTCCAGTGATTATTCTGATCAGCCTGTGCAATGCACAGGCTGATCTGAATCTTCACTGGGCACACGTCCAAAGGTATGTCTTTTGATGCTGTGGCTCATGTTGAAAAAGGGCCCTTATATCATAGTATGGGACCCGAATCTGCAAAATATGATCAGGGCCTTCTCTGTCTGTCAAACTATTCTACAGTAGCAAATAATTCTGTAGGGAACAATGAAAGACCTTTTGGGACACCACAAAAATACAGGCTGATCTTGGCTTCAGTTGTCTCCTTATGTGATATGGTCCCTTTTTCCAGGCTATGCATCATGACATGTAAAAAAACTTCAGTATGTCATTAGCATAAAGAGAAAACCCAGACCAGCCTGCTTACTGTCAATATAGATAGAGTCTTCATTTTTTTTTTTTTTTTGAATTTTTGAGACTTCATGCAACTTTGCAAACTGCATTGGCCCAGACCAGGCTGTGCATGTGCAGCCTTGTCTGGGCCTTTGCTGTTCAAATAAGGTAGGAGGACAGTTTAGCCTAAACATCAGCTTATTAACCATTACCACTCTCTGTGCTAATTCAGCAGACGACAAACAGATGATATTTTCCTTATTTTTTTGCAGAAAACAGATTTCAACATTTTATGCAAACTGTCTCCAATGGAGACAGTTTGCATGAAATGTCAAAACCTGTTTTCTGTGAAAAATTAGAAAAATATTTTAAAATGTTGCCTGCTGAAAAATTTACCCAGTGTGCTAAACATTAATAGATAAGTTGTTGCCTGTGTGTCAATCACTTGATTACATTAGGTCTCTCTTTTCCTGTTATTGTGTAACAAGCACCATTTGAAGTTCATCAAATATTTATACAGTGATTTATATTCCATTGTATCTTGTCAGTTTTATAGTGGATGTATCAACAACAGGTTTTCTAATCCAAAATCAATGTCATTTGCATAACTGAACAGAGACAAACAAAAAGGTCTGTAACTGTGTACAAACAGCAAAGATCCAGATCAGCCTATATCTACAAAGTCTCATCAAGAATTCTTTCTCATTAACCCTTGTCCTGCTGAAGCCAACTGATCTGGATCTGCACTGTTTGTCAGTCAGTATGTGAATTTTTATATCAACAATCTGGATTAAGTAATCTGATTGGCTGACAATTAGAAGTGGGTGGGGCATCTTAATTTATTCAGCATAACAAGGATTAACTTCACCTTTTTTTCTTCTTTTTTCCACCACCATGAGTTAAGGTGATAATTGAGCTGATAATATAGGACAATTTTCTTATTCTTGCACGAAAACGTATGTTGTGGGTACTCACTGGAATTGCCTTGCAAAAGTAAAAATTATTATGAAAACATGCCTATTCAAATATATTAAAAATTTCACCTCCAAAAACTGAAATTTTCAGATAAAAAACTCTGATGTTTTTCATATATCTGCTAAAAACAAAGATTGTGGATACTCGTTAGAACCGCAGTTTTACTATATAAAAGTGGGGTTTAAGGGGATCAAAATTATATAGGCATGTTTTCGAGAAAAAAAAAAAAAATCTCCAATGAGTACCCACAACATACATTTTCATGCAAAAATAAGAAAAATTATCTTTGGATTACTCCCTTTATCTGGCTGGATCTATGACCATCACTGACCCAGTAGACACACAACGTTAAAATGACGTCGTATCAACATCGATGCGATGTGATCACGTCGCATCGACATTGATAAGACGTCATTTTGATATTGTGTGCCTGCTGGAAAGGGACTGGACAGAATACTCATATTTAACCGAAATATTCAGACACCTTAGCTCCTTATGATACTAGATCTAATCCGGGAATCTTTTACATACCAGTTTACAAGGGAAAAAAAATGAAATAAACAACAATCTTTAGCTGTAAGGCTGTATTTCCATCTCAGATAGGAATATTTCTGTTGTGGTTTCCAAAATCTTTTTATCCAAGGCTGTACAACTATGTTCTATTCAAAGGCACTCCGTTTTTACAGAACTCGAATATCCATTTATGTGTGTCACGATGTGTTCTTATTGACAATTTTGAGCACACCGCTAAATTTGTGTATTGACAAAGCTGCTTTCTGATTGCTGCAAAATTTGAGGGGTCATCTCAAACATAACTATTGTGGACTGTGAATGCTAGTCAAAATGGCCAAATGCATGTAGTGTTTGATTTCGGCTTTTGCACAATTTTGGGTTTTCCATCATTGACTTCAGTCTTACAGACTTATGTACATGTTTCAAATGATTGGACATAATCTCGGTGCTGCCTCCCGAGTATGACACTTCAGCTTTACACATGTTACATTTGGCCTTCTTCTTGCCATCGGGGGTGGAGATAACAGAAAAATATTGCCAAACTGGCGATCTCAGGTTTTTAATAGAGGCAGCTATTATGAGAGAGAAAGAAAAAAGAAAGTGACGAATGAATGAGATAAGATTTTGTTGATGATGTCATTACTGATCATGTGTCAATTATGTGCTTCGTGTAAACGAACTGTCATTTTTGTAACCGTTTTCTACACAAACACTACATGCTTCCGGGTACACGTTTACACTTGACAGCCCTAGTTGTGAGGGAATGGCAAACAGAAAGCTTAGGAGCAGTTTGATCTGGGTCTACAATGTTTGTTCAGGTCTATCTGTCCGATATTTAAGGTAAACATGGTACCTGTTACTTTTAGCATTGGTTGTTTTTGGCATAATGTAATGATTATTGTCTTTTTGTGCCAGTGTACCGAAAATTTAATTATTCAGGGAAAAAAAGGAAGGAAGAAGGAACATAAGAAAGAAAGAGATCATACCGTCGATGGCACGCCATTGCAAATTCCCTCTGTGCTAGTGTTGCTCTTTCACACCTTTATCACATGGGGAAGTCATGTAGCAAGTTTGATTAAATTCCATGCAGTGGTTTAGGAGGAGATAGTGCGTAAAATGGACAGACAGATAGACAGACAGAGACAGATTGATGGACAGATGGACAAAGGCATTAACAGTATCCCAATTGCTTTTTTTTCTAAAAAGCATGGGGATAAATAAATGATAATGTTGCTGACAAAACTGTCAAATTTTTATGTGATTTCCTAATCCCCATGCAGACCCTAATCATTGGCTAGTGTAGAATGTTAATTCATAGCTACAGATAAGAGGGGGTATTCACATAATACTTTTCTTATTTCTCGACGAAAACATATGTTGTGGGTACTCATCAGAAGCGCCTCGCCGAGGCGCTTTTAATGAGTACCCACAACATATGTTTTCGTTGAGAAATAAGAAAGATATCAGCATTTTTCAGATGAAAAAAGCGCCTTATCTGTTGCTATGAAGTGTTATGCTGATCAATAACTGTCCACATCAGACCATGTGAATATGAAGGCTGATCTACATCTCTACTGTTCCTAGATGTCTGAAGATACCATTTCCCAAAGAAGAGCTAAACATTTTTTTAGATTATAAATGGATACTGATCATCTTTAATGGGAATGTAACTCAAAACTGGATTGCTACAAAAACAAACAATAAATAAAACATAAACTAGTCCATTTTATTGATGGCTATTAGGAGACATGCATGTGAAATGGAAAATAATCAGACAACTGTCTCCATGTTTCAATAACACAGTACAGCAAATAAATAAGGCATCCAAAAAGCACTGTCAAGGGCCCAGTTGTTCAAAGCATCGTTAGCTTAACAAGCTTGTTAATGACAAACTCATTAACTGTTGTAGGTAAAGTATTTTCAAATACATTGTACTTTTCCCCAAGCGTAGTACACACCAAGCGTGGTACATGCTATTTCCATAGATACTGGCATGTGAACTCCTCTTTAATAGAAACATATAATACTGTGTTCTGCATACTAGGTGAAACTTGAAAATAAGATCAACATTTTTCTTAGAAAGGATTTAATGCTAGTATGGGGGGTAAAAAGTTCAGCATTTTGAATAGTCTTCTTATTTTTTTTTTCAAGAAAAAAGGCTCTGACATTTCATGTATACCATCTCCTTAGGAGACAATTTGCATGAAATGTCAAAGCCTATTTTGCAGAAAAAATACCAATACTTTGTCTCAGAATTTGCATACAGATTGATAAAATTTAAACATTTTTTTCCCTATGTGATTGTTAGTGGAGTTTATTTACATGAGACAAATAGCTTATCTACGGGTCTTCAAACCATTTAAGAAAGGTTCAGAGGTAAATTTAGTGCACATTCCTATCAGAAGTAAACATTGTAATTCTTAAAACAGCATGCAAATCTGCATGTGTGGACTGCACTTTTCACAAATTTGTTTACAATAAATTCTGGCACTGGTTAGCATGACAGATAATAATAAATACAAAATCACTGATTACCTCTCTGCATGCTAAATCAAAGCATTAACAGACAAAATTTCAAAATAGTTTCTTCAGACAATAGGACTTGACATTCTATGTGAATCATCTTAGGAGATGATTCACATAAAATGTTGTCCTATTTTCCAAGTGACCTAGGAAGCAAAATCACTCATCTGTCATCTATTAAAATTAACCATACATGTCTTAAGGTGAATTTCCTATGACACAGCCAATTTACTTTTGTTACTTTACATCAACTGTTTTTCTCACACTGTGAAAATTGCCTCAACATCTGATCAATTTACAATTCATATATAGCTCCAGATAAAACAAACTTAAGCAAAATTGATGACATTTTTCATATTTCTCCATGAAAACTTAACAATGTTGTTGATACTCAACAGAATTGCCTCACTGAGGCAATTCTGTTGAGAATCCACAACATATGTTTTCATGGAGAAATATGAAAAATGTTAAAATGAATATCATTTTATCTGTAGCTATTCCACTCAGATGGTGAAATAATTTCAACATTGGAACAGTGGAATAATAATTTCTGAAAATATGTTTCTCTGAAAGGCAAATTAATCTACGTGATCAACTTCGTGACAAGTGTGAATTACAACAAGAGGGGATAATTTGGAATCCAGTCCCCCTTACTTCATGTTCTGTCTGCCATAACGTTTTATATTTTTAATGCATTAATAGGGTAATTGTAACAGAAAATCACAACAGCTTAATTTTTGAGTACATGTTTTTTAACATATTGGCAGAAAATTACTTAATGTTCATTATTTAATAGAAATGTGTGTCACAACGTATTAACAGCAGCATTTTAACAGTGAGAAAACTGTTGTTGTTTTTTTCGAATCATGGTTATCACATGCTGTTATAAACCCATTTCACTGCTTTAACCCATTAATTGATTGAGTTGAGGTTTTATGGCCCAGTCAACCCATTAGGGTCATGTCGAGTGCGGTCAGTTTACTTAACCATACTTTTCCTGGAGAGACTTATTCCTCTAAGCAGTTAACTGGTAACAGTGCACTTTCTTTTGCCAGAAACAGACAACTGCCCTTCTAGAATCAGCAGAAGGGAGAGAATGACCATTGAAAATATTTCATGATCAATCTCCATAAAAGAAAGTTACCAGACTCTGCAGGGATCGAACCCGCGACCTCCTGATCACCATCTGTGCGTGCATCTGACTGAGGCAGGTTCTTCATTGTTTTAAATAATCACATTCAGAGCACAGATTATCCTGATATCATGGCTTATTCTGACATCACCTGCATTGCATGGACTTTTTGGCCATCCAAAAGCAGATACATTGGTTGCATTTACCTTTAAGTCTTTATGACATAATAATGATCAAACATGGTTTTTCATACAGTAACATTTGCAGAGTCCCTCAGATGAAGCTGAAACTGTCACCCTTTGAGCTTGGCTTTTCAACACCTTCCTAGGAACTCTGCAAATGTGAATGCATGGAATACTACCGTATTCGACCTAATTACCGCACTGTGCGCTTAGGTTTTTCAAACTTACAGGACACACTCATCTGTGGTCAAATATGTATCTATCTACTAAGGATACACTATAAAAAAGATCAGAAAAGGACTTATTTAATGATGACTATGCGATTTTTTCTGACTTTCTTTACAAAGGCATATGTTGTGGGTACTCATTTGAATTGCATCGACTTGTCGATGCAATTCAAATGAGTACCCACAACATATGCCTTTGTAAAGAAGTAAAGAAAAAAGTACACTGGTTGTAATCTGAAGACTACGGAATTTCTTGACTGTGCGCTTATAGGGGTATGTGCGGTAATTAGGTCGAATACGGTATGTTTGATCCCTATATAAAAGCAGACAGACGAAATTACTGGACAACTGGCATTTGTCTTATCTCTTTTACTGTTCATTGCCCTTGGTTAATTCTCAGCATTCTTTAAAGTGAAGCTTTACACCTAGGGATTTTTCCACAATTTTGCAGGGGGAGATATTTTTCTTATTTTCTTATTTTTCACAGAAAAAAGCCTATTTTCTGGAAAAATATTTCAAAATGTTGTCTACTGAAATTTCACCAGGCATTTTAACCCTTGTCCTACTGAACCTGAATATACCCTGCCTTTGCAAACAGTGTAGATCCAGATCAGTTGGTTTCTGAAGAAGCCAACTGATCTGGATCTGCTCTGTTTGCAATTAAGTATGCAAATTTATAGCAACAATCGGAATTACCGTAAGTTATCTGACTGGCTGAAAATCAGAAGTGGGCGTGGCATCTTAATCTATTCAGCAGGACAAGGGTTAAGGGTTAACTATGACACCAATACTCACCACATCTTAGGAGTGGTGTCCAGCCACAGCTGTGATCTTTCATGTTTACATCAGCACCATCAGCTATAATCCAGTCAATAAGTTTAACGTTACCACCATCTACTGCCCAGTGTAATGGCGATGAGCCTCCCTTATCAAAGTTATTATAACTAGCTTCATGTTTCCGTAGTAACTGCACACAGTCCAACTGACCAGCAAAACATGCCAACATTAACCTGTACAGGAAAAACAGAAGACTTGTTAAGGAGAAGTATTTGATGATAATTCTAGGATAATTTTTTCTGATTTCTTGATAACAAACAAATGTTGTAGGTACTCATTAGAAGTACCTCATTTAGGCATTTCTTATGAGTTCCCACAACATATTTTTATGGACGGAGAAAATCATTGCAAAATGGTACTCATTAGAAATGCCTCCCTGATGCACTTCTAATAAGTACCGATAATATATGTTTAACCCTTAAAGCGCCAATCACAACAGCAGCAGAAAACAATTTTTACTTTTATTTTTATTTTTTCAGAGAATAAAGTCTTGACATTTCATGTGAATCATCTGCCAAGCAGATGATTCACATGAAATCCCAGGATTTATTATCTTTGAAAAATAAATAATAGTAAACAAAAAATTCAAAATGTTGTCTGCTACAAATTTTGCTTGGCACTTGAAGGGTTAATGTAGATTGGAGAAAATCATCTCAAAATTATCATCAAATACACATCCTTAGTAAGGCCTCTGACAAACATGAAAATAAACACTGGAAACATGGATAATGAATAATGAATAAAGAAAGACACTGGTAGATAATGTTATGAATGAAGCAGCAAAACTGTTTGACTCAGCTTTTATGTCACCATAATATGGGCAAGACCATGCAAAAGTGTTTTCAGGCATATGTGGACAGCAAAGACCCAGATCAGTCTGCGTGGACAGGGTCTTCACTATCAGCTAACAGAATCACTGGATACTATACAATGTATGAATGGAGAGCAAAGGCTCAGATGATACTTTGTGCTTGTGCAGGATGATCTGAATCTTCACTTTTTGCGCATGTTGGAAGACAGTTTTCACTTGTTGTGGCCCATATAAAGGCATAGTTCTGCAGCTTCCTTAATTTTATTACAAGAGGCCCATGGGCCACGGGTCCCTCACCTGAGTGGCATAGCGAGTGCAGATATGCAGATGTTATGTAACATTTTTCCAATCCTGTCATAGCAACTAATGAAAAGATCATCCTTTAATTAGTTTTTAATTTTGAAGAAGAATATTATATATGGCATGACAGTCAATGGATCGTGATCATTTGATCAATTTAAGCTATTTTAGATCCACAAGTCACCCCAATGCTTCCTACCAAGTTTCGAGTCAAATGGCCTTTCAGTTCAGGAGAAGAAGTGAAAAATAGAATTTAAAGATGGCTGTCATGGCGGCCATCTTGGATTTCTGATAGGGATGATTTTATCTATTTTTGATCTACAGGTCACCCTGATGCTTCCTACCTAGTTTAAAGCCAATAAGCCTTTTGGTTCAGGAGAAGAAGTGAAAAATAGATTTTCAAAATGGCCACCATGGCGGCCATCTTGGATTTCCAATCAGCATGGTTTTAGCTATTTTTGATCTACAAGTAACCCTGATGCTTCCTACCAAGTTTGGAGTCAATTGGCCTTTCGTGTGAAAATTCGCATTTGGGGTTAGGAGGTGAAGCAAAAATAGATTTTCAAGATGGCCACCATGGCGGCTGTCTTCGATTTGTGATTGGCATGATTTTAGCTATTTTTGATCTACAAGTCACCCCGATGCTTCCTACAATGTTTGGAGTCAATTGGCTTTTGGGTTTAGGAGAAGAAGCGAAAAATAGATTTTCAAGATGGCTGCCATGGAGGCCATCTTGGATTTCCGATCGGCATGATTTTAGCTATTTTTGATCTACAAGTCACCCCGATGCTTTCTAGCAAGTTTGGAGTCAGTTGGCCTTTCGGTTCAGCAGAAGAAGCGAAAAATAGATTTTAAAGATGGCGGCCATCTTGGATTTCCGATCGGCACGATTTTAGCTATTTTTTTCTACAAGTCACCCCGATGCTTCGGTTCAGGAGAAGAACCGAAAAATAGATTTTCAAAATGGCTGCCATGGCGGCCATCTTGGATTTCTGATCGGCATGATTTTAGCTATTTTTGGTCTACAAGTCACCCCAATGCTTCCTAGCAAGTTTGGAGTCAATTGGCCTTTCGGTTCAGGAGAAGAAGCAAAAAATAGATTTTCAAGATGGCTGCCATGGCGGCCATCTTGGATTTCCGATTGGAACAATTTTAGCTATTTTTGATCTACAAGTCACCCCGATGATTCCTACCAAGTAACAAGTCAATTGGCCCAGGGATGTAGGAGGAGTAGGCTTTTAAAGCAATTGTTGACGCCGCACGACGGACAACGCACGACTGACGACGGACATTGACTGACCACAATAGCTCACAATGAGCACATCGTGCTCAGGTGAGCTAAAAAAACAAACCATTCAATAAATAACTCTGGCCTTAATCAAGATTCCTGTCATTGCTTTGAATAAGGTTCTCTTTTGTCACAACAAAGTACTGATATTTTTTTAATTTTTATTCCTGAAGACATGTTATGGCTATTCAGTGAATTCAAATTCATTTTGAATCTGCAAAATGTTTTTGTAAAGAAATAAGAAAATAAATTATTAATATTTGGACAATCCTCTTATCTAGAACTGTGAATCCTAATTTATCATATGACAACACTGTTATTCAGTGGCGTAATGTCATGTCATAAACATCGTATGATCACACGTTATATAATACTTTGGCGGGAACAAGTAACGTCATGACAACGTCCATGTCGACTGTGCATTTTCTGTTGAACAATTGTCAACTTTAAAGGCGATAAAATCCAATCTGAAATGGTCATTTGATAAACAGAATCTTACACTTGTGGTTATTTCATATGAATTTATGAAACTCGCCGAATGCTCTTTTCATAATTTTCATATGAAATGACCACTCATGTAAGATCCTCTATATATACTTACGCAGTTTTTCCTGCATCATTCTGTGCATGAACATCTGCCCCATGATTCAATAAAGTTTCTGCTACACTGTAAAAATAAATGACAATGGTTAAGTTATGGCTTGGCCAAGAATGAGGTCTGCTCCAGGTCCACACTGTTTGCTCAGGCATGTTTGTCCAAATATTTAACATAAATACAGTAAGTTCCACTGACAAAGCAATACTTGCTCACAAAATATCGATATTCAAAAAGATTTTATTTGTTCAATTAAACATCCCTGTCAACAATCTTTCTGTCATATTGTGACAGTGTTTGGATTAAGGCTGGCACAATTAATCGGATAATCAATTAATTGATCGATACATTCCACAAAAATGATTATCGCTACAGATTTGCTAATAATCGATCATTTGATTTCTGTGTCTTGTTACTTTAACATATTTACCCTTAGTATGCAGATACTTGACTCCTTACCATACTTTTTCTAAAATTTGAACAAGTAGAATTTACCACCCAATGTTGTGGGTAAAATTAGCTGACCCTGATGAGATGCCACATTTTGCGGCATCTTATCTGGGTCTACACTGTTTGCTCAGGCCTGTCTGACCAAATACATACAGAATAGTATAACATATGACAAGTTACAAGAGTTATTTTGCGGCATCTCATCTGAGTCTACACTGTTTGCTCAGGCCTGTCTGACCAAATACATACAGAATAGTATAACATATGGCAAGAGTTAGCTCAGACAGACAGATAAAATCATGACCAAATGTTCAGTGTTTACTAATCGATTATCAATCACAATGGCAGGACTGTTAATCGATTATCTTTTCAGCTCTGATTAGCCAGCCCTAGTCTCGATGCGATGGTGACAGTGGAATCACCCTTATATAAAATTGCCTCACTGCAGTATGTATCACACCCCAGACACATTGACATGATCCTACACATTATGTTGAATTCAGTGCGACCAGTCCTAGCTCTTCTTCCGAATGCTGAGTACCAGGCAAAAGAGCAATCTGTGCCAGTTCTAAAAAGTCTTAGGTATGATGATCAATCTGGCTGTGGATTGAACCCACAAGTTTCTGATCTGAAGGTGAAAGCTCTACCAAGCTATCCTTTACTGGTTAAAAATTTCTTCAATATATACAAATGTTCATGCCACGGTAAATGTCCTAAAATTTCTTACACCTAAATTCTGACTAAATGGCATATGCAAACAGTGTAGACCCAGACCAGACTGCTCCTGAAGGAGCAGTCTGATCAGGGTCTACACTGTTTGCCATTCCACCAAGTATTTTATGAAAAAAAAAAAACTGCATAAAAAGCAAAATTTAAGCCAAAAAGGTATGAAATAAAGTGTTCGAAATTTTAGGACATTTACAGTAATATAAATCTTCACCGGATGCTTAAAATGCATAGCTCTAGATATGGCATTTTTCCCACGAAAAAGTATGTATGTATCAAATGATTTCTTATTTCTCCACGAAAATATGTTATCCATACTCAATGGAATTACAATGATTACTCACAACATGTTTTCCTGGAGAAAAATTAAAATAATTATTCGGATAGTTCTTCTGTCTAGAGCTATACCTATACATTCTTTTGCATATACACAACTGCAGCAGACAACATTTTGATTTTTACTTATTTTTTTTTTTTTTTTTTTTTTTTGTATTTTTCAGAAAAAATAAGGCTTGACTTTTTATTTTTTATCGCCAAGCAGACAATGCACATGTAATGCCAAGTCTTAATTTCTCTGAAAAAAAAAAATAATATAAAACAAAATGACAGTCATCTGCAACAGTTTTGCTTTGTGCTTTAAGGGCTAATGCTACTTACTCATAATAACCTTTCTGTGACGCCTGCATCAAACCAGAAAAGCCAAACTTATCGGGCACATCAATTTTTACATCTCTGAAAAACAGAATAATATGGTTAACCCTCATCCTGCTGTACCTGGATATGCCCTGCCTTTGCAAACAGTATAGGTCCAGGTCAACTGACTTCTAAAGAAGCCAACTGATCTGCATCTGCACTGTTTGTCATTTAGTATGTGAATTTACATCAAAAACCTGGATCAAGTAATCTGATTGGCTGAAAAAAGGAAGAGGGCATGGCATCTTAATTTATTCAGCATGACAAGGGTTAATATCATAATAACTAAGCCACAGCATGCGGAAGACAGGTCTTTGTGTCTTACCTGACCTGACACCCAGAACTGCTTGCAGACAGATGGAGTTTGATCAGCTGTATATACTCATACAGTCAAACGTCCATTGGGACCATGGAAATCCGTTCCGAGATATGGGTAGTTCAAGCACTGAGGGTTAATCATGGTGGCAAGTCAGGAAGCAAACAGCGATAATTTAGGAAAATATTTTCGATTTTTTACACAAAAATTGAGTGCACTATTAGAATTGCCCCAATGATGCAATTCTAGTGAGTACACATAACATACAATTTCATAATAAAACAAGAAAATTTCCCTAAATATTTGTTTTCTTGAGCTACAGGAAGAATTTCAAAGGGACTCAAGAATGAGATCGAATTAGCTATAGTAAATGAGCCTTACTTGTTCAAGCTTTTGAGGTTCAACTGTATTCAGATAAGAAGAAGGGTAACCAAATAAATATTTCTCTTACCGCTACACAAAATTACATGTTGTGGGTACATATTAGAAGTGCCTTAATGAAACACTTCTTATGAGTACCCATAACAAATGCTTTTTTGGAGAAATTAGAAAAATATCCATACCTTTTGGTTGAAAAAAAGCTTACTGTGAAAGTCTTCATTCTGTATCTGAACAGTAAAATGCACTTACAAGTCTTTGTATGAATATGCTGATGAAGGCCTTTGCTTATCATACATGACATAACATCTTGTGACAACAAATAAAAAGCAAATGGATCAGAAACATCTTTTCCTTTTTGCAGGTCTCTAACAAATAAGAGAGATCAGAGTTTCTTTCTTCTTTTTTTTTTTTTCTTTTTTTTTATCACAACTACATGTATCTCTATACTTTTTACACAATGCAGGGTTTCTTTTCCACAGTGGGTTTTGAAACAGCAACTCTTTTAAAAATAAACTCTTGTGGTAATGGTTAAACCTTTAACCACAAATACAGCTGATCTTTTTATATATGTATGTTTCATAGAAAATATGGCTTCACATTTTACATAAATCATCTGCCTAGCAGGTGATTCACATGATTCTTATGGAATATAACAAAAGCAATTTTAAGATGTCATTTAATACTTTAATTTTTTTATAGAGCTTTAAGGACTAATTAGTTTTTTCTTTGTCATTATGTACACGCATATTTAATAAGAACATGTTCAAGTAGTATAGATGTATACAATACTAGCACACTAGTATTAACTCTTAAAGCGCCAATCACAACTGCAGCAGACGACATTTATTTATTTATTTTTTTTTTTTTCAGAGAAAACAAATCTTGACATTTCATGTGAATCATCTGCTTGGCAGACAATTCACATGAAATGTCAAGACTTGTTGTCTCTGAAAAATATAAAAAAATATTTAGAATGTCGTCTGCTACAAATCTGCTAAGCGCTTTAAGGGTGAAGAAGAAAGTCAAAGGACTTAATCTATATCCCAAAGAACATATGTGCACATTTTTATCTGACTGCCCTTTGCAAAAAATGGACAACTGTCTTAATTACTAATGGAATTCTGAATGGTTATAATTATGTAAATACATGTATATTCATTAACTAACAACAATAAAACAATATTTTATATTACTTTAAAACATTTACTTATTGTGCTCCAAACTTTTTTTTTTATCAAAGATAAAAATGACAGATTTTGGCTAAGTCATTGTTTTAGATATAAAAACAGCAAAGGGAGATTTTCATTAAAACCAAACAGATTAGCTAAACATTGTTCACTATAATTAACAGCCTCTGAAATTAGAACGTTTTTTTGTTTTGTTTCTTTTTCTCCACTGTATAGGTCTTCCAAAAGCTGGGGGTCATAAAACAGCACATGAACTTCACTATCGATTACTTTTTATCTGCATAGACATTTTTAAAATCCTTTATTCTTTAACTCTCTCCCTGCTAGTGGCGACTTTTGTCCTCTGCTGATAACCTTTGCAAACAGTTCGGGCCCAGATCAGGCCCGACATATTGTCGGGCCTGATCTGGATTCAAACTGTTTGACACTCTGATGGTATTCCTGAAAGATATTTTTGAAAAAGTTATTTTTCAAAAAATAATCCACAGACAACAAAAAAGCATGCAAAATTACCCAGCATGCAAAAAGTTAATACAGTGTTCAGTTCCTTTTCACCTTAACCCTTAAAATGCCAAGAAAATTTGCGTCTGAAAATGTTGTCTGTTTATGTCGTCTGCTGTATATTCTTGCAAACTTTTCAAACCTGTTTTTGCATATAGGCAAACAGTGTGGACCCAGATCAGACTGCTCCTAAAGGAGCAGTCTGATCTGGGTCCACATTGTTTGCAGAAATTACTTTTAAAGTAACCGGCAGAAGACAAAGCAGATGACAATAGTTGTGACTGGCGCTTTAAGGGTTAAACAAAACTACCTAAGCAACTTACTAATGAACCTCAATAGTGGGACTTACAAGCCTGAGGAAGCAGCATATGGACGATGATGATGATGATGATTTGATGATTTATGTCCTTTCAACATTATTTAAGTCATACTCATTCAATAAAAGGGTGATAATGAAAGGTCTGTGCAATGAAGTGTTGTCGTCATGAGCTAAATGCTGCCTTCGTAGGGATTCGAACCTGGAAGTTCATGATCTGCAGGCAAGGATGTTTATTCCAGCTTAATGTTTCTAAACAACCTGGACCCAGATCAGACACCCTAGAATGCAGCAGCTGATCAGGGTCTGCATTGTTTGCCATTTATCTTGCAGTTTTAAGACATAGTAACAGATAGTACAACAAACTTGTCAAAGTTTTAAGACAAGTATGGTAATGAATTTAAGGCTCCATATTCCTCCAAAGTAGACATTTTTTTATCCAAGAAAGGTTTAACAAATTGATAAACGGTAGTAATGCGATCATAAAATGTGGCATCTGACAGCCTGTAAAAATTCAATTAGTCTCGCTTTTTTGAACTGGATCAAAAATGAAATGATATATTTTATTGTATCTCTATATTAATGTTGGCAACTAGAGTTAGGAAAAAAATCGAGAGATTGACTGAAATTTTACAGGCTGTATGGCACTGAATTAAGGTGTCCTAGCTGTCCAAATATTTAGGCCAAATACTGTGTTCTTTAGCATTTATCCTAAATATTGGGACTGCTTACCATACCTGTCCTAAAATTTTGCTACATCTGATGTGTTCGGAAAACTGCTCGATGACTGGCGAACCAGTTATAGAGTCTGATCAGATGCCACTGTTTGCTCAAGCCTGTCTGCCGTAATATTTAGGGTTTATTACCAGGGCCCAGTTGTTCAAAACTTATTGAAGATGTTAGCTAATGTGACGTACAAATTTCTATCTTGAAATATATGGCTTTTTACTGAAAAATGTGAGTAGCTTTTGCATTGCAAAAGCTACCCACATTTTTGCAGCAAAAACTTTTGCACTGCAAAAGCTACTCACATTTTTGCAACAAAAATATCAATTGTATTTGAAAATTTTCAAATACCTTAGCTACAACAGTTAACAAGTTTGTCATTAACAAGGATGCTTTGAACAACTAGGCCCAGACCTCCTTGTTCTTTGTTTGACTCTCTCATACTTACCCACTTTCAACAATTTTTGTTATTAATTCTAAATCTCTTCTCATTATTGCCTTGTGTAGATGTTCGCCATTCAGAGGCTCTTCTGTAATGAAAATAACGAAATTAGTTATCAACTTCAGGTCTTTTTTATTTATTTTTTTTTTGGAGGGAGGGTGGTGGCTGGTGGGCTTGAGGTAGGGGGAGGGCATGGTTCTGAGTTGAAGTTTAACAGCCCAGTCTACACTGTTAAGGTCATGTCTAGTCTGTCAGTTTACCTAACCACTCTTTTCCTGCATAGGTTTAGTCCTCTATGCGGTTTTATACCAGTACTTGTGCACATTTCTTCACCAGAAATCAGGTCTTCGCTCATGCCTATGTATCAAAATGATGGCGGTTGAAAATGAAAGGCTCTGGGCAATGAAGTGAAATACAGAGTAAAACCTCAATGACTCAAACACTAACTTGTTTACACAGCTAATTCTAATTTCATTCAAAACAATTTAAATGAAATGCCAACCTACCCACCATCATTCTGAATGAAAAGGTTAATATCACACAATTGTTACCTGATAATTCTGTTCTGTAAATGCCAAGTGCCAGTCAACATAGCAGCAGATGAAATTTATTTTATTTTATTTTTTTGCTACAAGAATAAGGCTTGACATTTCATGTGAATTATCTGTTTGGCAGATGATTCACATGAAATATTTTGGCAGATGATTCACATGAAATATCATGCCTTCTAGCAGATTATTCACATGAATTGTCAAGCCTTATTTTTTCTGGAGAATAAAAAAATCAGAATGTCATGCTACAATTTTTTAACTGCACTAAAAATAAAGGTTTTAAAATCCAGATACAGTAAGAGGGTGTGGTATCCACACAATATTTTTCTTACTTCTCCAAGGAAATATATGTTGTGGTTACTCATTAGGAGCCCCTTGGAGGGGCCCTTCTAATGAATACCACAGCATGTTTTCATGGAGAAATAAAAGAAATATCAGTACTTTTTGAATAAAAACAAGTGCCTTATCTGGAGCTATGATGTGATTGGTTAAAACAAGAAAAACAATGCAGCCTTTCCCCAATCCAAAAGATGCAACTGGTAAATTTTGACTAAAATCAGGCCACTGGTCTTGGAGATATATTAATTGTTCAAAAGTGTGGACAACGATGACAGATGCCAGAGCCATGCCCTACTACTGGGCATCGTCTGATTACCCCATTAGCCTAAAGTAAAGTAAACATAGCTACCTTCTTTGGATTTACAAGCCATTTAGACAATTTCGATAGAAACCTTGATCTTGAGAATTACTTGGCAGTGCACAAACTAATTTAGATACAATTAATATATTGATTACAATTTTATAATCTGCAACTTTTGTGCACAAGGATTATTGGTTTAGCTAAACCTTTCTATTTCCGACCTGATTGTGAGGTCAATATTTAATGGTCTTATAATGCATAGCATGCTGGGTAAAATTTTCAGCGGACAACATTTTGAAATATTTTTCTTATTTTTCCCAGAAAACAGGGTTTGACTTTTCATGCAAATTGTCTCCTAAGGAGACAATTTGCATGAAAAGTCAAACCCTGTTTTCTGGGAAAAATAAATAAAATATATTCAATTTGTTGTCTGCTAAATCTGCCCAGAGTATGGTAAACTTAATTTCATAACAAATATAACATACTAATAGATAAGTACATATAACTAAATGTACCTGTAGTGGAGTTATACGGTGTGTCAAGAGAAAAAAAGTCTTATGCCACATATAACGTGACCTGCCGAAGCCCAAAGTGGCTGGTATGTGGGTGGGCTCAGTTTGTTCAACATTTTGCTTTTTGCAAAAACATAATGATGATTTGGTGTTTTACGCCCCTTTCACATTATTTAAGTCATATCAAGACGATGGAAGGGTGGTAATGAAAGACTCTGTGCAAAGAACAGCTGTATAGCCAAAAGCTGAATTTCGCCACCAGCAGGATTCGAACCCGTGACCTCATGATCTGAAGTCTGGAGCACTAACCACTTGGCCAACAGGATGCTTCTTTTGAACAAGCAACATCTGGAGTTGTAGAATATAAATGGTGAACAGCAATAAAAGCCCAATCACAGGCTGGTCTGTTTGTTTATGGTACGAGGTACATTTTTCTATGATAGCATATATAATGTTATAGCTGGTGAAACCCCAGAAGGTCATGAGAAGTGTAAGAGCTAAAAAGTTGAGTTGAAAAGCCGGCAAACAAAAAAATCTTTTAACAACTCGCGTTATGACGCATTTACACTTACCATGCTATGGGTAGATTCAGCAGACGACAAATTGGTGATATTTTTTCATATTTTTCTTAGAAAATAGGATCTGATACTTCATGCAAATTGTTTCCTTAGGAGACAATTTGCATGAAGTGTCAGATCCTATTTTCTATGAAAAATAAGAAAAAGATCACCTAATTGTCATCTGCTGAAATTTTTACCCAGCATGCAAAGCTTAAATGAAAGCAAATATATGTATTTAACCATAAATTTCTCATGGCTAGGAGATATAAAATGTTTAAAGGCTCAAGATGAAATTAGAAATTTGTTTTCAGAGAAAACAGGTATCCCTCTCCAAACTACCCCCAAAATGAGGTCAAGGTCAGCAAAATCTAATGAGCTTTTTTCACTGTCTCAGTGATTCACCTATCGAGGGTTGAGCGCAAGACTAGCGTAAGTCAGATGGTTGTTTTTCCCCAAACCTAATCTCCTCACCATGAAGGTGTTATGAAGATTACAACATTTCTTTCTGTAAACAATGAAAATTTAGGTGCCATTGCTCGTATGAGCAATGGCACCTAAATTTGCATTGTTTACAAAGGGGTCCAAGTTGCCCCTAAACAAGGGTTTCAAAAATATGTTTGAGTTACCATAGTCTTGCGCTCAACCCTCGCTATGCAAGCTTGACCTATATACCCATCCAGCAGTTCAGGAGACAGAGAGCACATGCCATTACTGGTTAAAGTTTGACAATCATTGGAGTATTGTGACCTTGAAAATGAGGTCATGTTCACCAAATTCCAAACAGCTCTTAAACATGTCGCAATGATATAACCCTGCAAGTTTGATAAAAATCAGCTCACCGTTCAAGGGATATCATGCATACAAGAAACTACCAAAAATATTGTTGAAACATCTGGAGCATAAATTTAACAAGGGATAAAAAACTTTCAGAAAGCTTGACCATAAAAATAATGATATGCACAAATTTTCAGACATATATTAATTACTAGGAGTTTAACTATAAATCAAAATATAGATGCATCATGATAGTGACTGCCATGATAGTGCTATCGTGATAGTGTTTTAAACTATTGAGAACTATCGTTGATACTCTCTCCAACTATGGATAGTTTTGTTTGTCCAAGGTAACATGAGAACAGAAAGGATTTCTGCGTTGCAAAAAAATGTTTTTTTTAAATGGTGGTATAGCTGATATTTAAGAGGGCAGCAGTGTTAGATATCTTTAAAGGCAATCCAGTCTTTATAATATCAAATAAATAAATCTGATTTGGAAATGCTGATAGTATCATGATGCATAGTGATATTTGACCCTTGATAGTAATAGTATCGTGATCGGGTTTCTCTGATAGTGACAGTATCCTGATAGTCATAATTTGGCATGATAGTCAGACCTATTAATTACCAATTTTACTTTACTACAGAAATATACTACCGGGCCCAGTTGTTCAAAGCTAACGATGTCGTTAGTTAATGATTCGTTAAAATTTACATTGAGTGGTACGCAAATATGCTGAAATTTTTTGCTGAAAAAATGTGAGTGCAAAAGCTACTCACATTTTTTCAGCAAAAAATATCAGAATATTGTATACTGAATCAGCTAAAACAGTTAACGAAATGACCCTTAACAAGCACGTTAAGCTAATGACGCTTTGAACAACTGGGCCCAGAAATGTATATAAGAATATATTCAGCACTGTTACAAACATTCTCATCACCTGGATGATTAGTGTCATCCATTTATTCTGAAAGCGCAAAGCAAAATTTGTTGCAGATGACATACTATTTTTTATTATTTTTCATAGAAAATAAATCTAGACATTTCATGTGAATGGTCTGGTTGGCAGATGATTCACATTAAATCGACTGCTGCAGATGCGATTGGTACGTGCTTTTAAGGATTAATACTAATCCTTGCCACAGTAACCATTGTTGTGGAAATGTAAAAGACACCATATTTAAAGTCATCCATTGTACTGGTGCACTATAGGCATTAATGTAACTTCTGTGGTAACAATGTCCACAACTTTTGATGTCTCATTCCAATATCAATTAGTATCGTATTTACTGTATGTATTCGAGAAAGACAAGACTAAGTAAACAGGGTAGACCCAGATGAGACACCACAGAACATGGCATCTCATCAGGATCTACACTGTTTGCCACTCATCCAGAAATTTTTAGACAAAATAATGGGTGATAAATTGTAATTGTTCAAACAGAACAGGTATGGTGAGGAGTTGAGGAGTCCGAATATTTAGGGTAAATACAGTACAGTATTTATATTTAGTATTTACATTTAGTATTTACATTTAGTATTTACCTTAACACCTTACCAAAAACTTACAAGAAGTCTGTTTTATTACCTGTTGAGGTGTCTAAAAATTGCTGGATGAGTGGCAAACAATGTGTAGGTCCTGAACAGGTGGTGCATTCTGTGGGTCTGATGTGGGTCTGCACTGTTTATACACCCTGTGTGTTCCAATACTTAGAGTAACTATGATAATAATATGGCCCACAACGTCAGAAAACATACCTTCCGACATGTACACCCAGCAAAGATTACGATCAACCTGCACCTGCGCATTTGCACAGTCTAATCAGAATCTTCATTGAGCACATTTTTGATAGCCAAGGACGTAAAAGTTCTTCATGCGGACAACGAAGACTGAGCAGACTGCATGGATGTGCAGGCTTCTTTAAGTCTTTAGTCAAGCAATTTTGCAGACTTCAGATTACAGCCCATCTACTTTTATCCACTTCTTTATAAACATCATATGTTGTGGGTACTCATTTGAATTGCTGAGGCAATTCAAATGAGTATCCACAACATATGACTTCATAAAGGAAATCAGAAAGCATATTGCATGATTAAATACGACTTTCATGCAGTCCTCTGCTGAGCTTTCTTTAAAAAGTGCTGTTATCATGTAGATATTTCACTACATATTTTTTCCAATAATTTTGAAAAACCTAAGTGCACAGAGCGGTAATTAGGTCAAATACACTAAGTTTAAGTGTCTACAAGATGATGTGTCCATAAGTGTTATAGAAGAGCAGCATACAGTGCTGACCCCAATCAAATTGCTATTTCAGAAGCAGTTTGACCTTGAGCTACACTGCTGGCTCAAGCCAACCCTCACACCTTCTACAAGTTGTCTGTTCTAAGGCTGAGCTTCTACTGCAGCTCCTCTTTGTTTGTTTGTTCCTTTTTTGAGGATGTTTTGATAAGTGTTTTCCTTTTCAGTCTCAAAACCCCTTCTCGTCTTTTTGTTACCTACAGCTCCAGATGAGTGAGTATCCAGGCAATATTTTTTTCTTATTTCTTCATGAAAACATATGTTGTGGATACTCATTAGAAGTGCCTCAATGAGGCACTTTTTTTAATGAGCATCCACAACATATGTTTTTGTGGAGAAATAAGAAAAATATCAATATTTTTTTTGATGAAAAAAAAAATGCCTTATCTGGAGCTATGTGCTACCTATGAGAGGGCTGAGTCCTTGATTAAGATCTTTCCTGGGTATTTTCATTTCTAACTTTTCTGACAAAGGTGAAACTATGTCTTTGGCCAAAAACAAAAAAAATCTCAAGACTCTCAGACACTTTTTTTCAATAGATATGTGCGGGTGGCTTTTTATTTTTATTTTTCTGGTTGGTACATTCTTGGACAATTAGCAAAACAAAATAGTGGTGCCTAGTTTATATACAGAAAGTTCTGAAATGCAACTTTTCAACCTCCAACATCATAAACAGATTGTAACTTACCGTTTTCTTTGCAAGTAAGTTAGAATACCATATATTTGTGGTCTGAATCACAATTTGGATAAAAATAATTCTCTGATAAGTGAGAAAATTCCAGTTTCACATAGAAATAACCGTGGGCAGTGTCTCAGAATCTAACTATTTATTCAATTTGGCCTTATTATAACAACATAAACCAATGACATTAATCTTTACAATTACATGTCTACAAAAGTGGTAACTGTTGTGACAATATTTAAAGTGTTAATGGGTGACCACTGTAGTTGCAGCATCCCATAATCCAATATTACAGTAAATGTCCTAAACTTTCAACCACTTCATTCCATACTTTCTGAGCCTTAATTTTGCTTTTTATGCTATTGTTTCTTTAAATACTCAGTGCAATAGCAAACTGTAGAGACCTTGATCAGACTGCTCCTTCAGTGCACTCTAGTCTGGGTCTGCACTGTTTGCATATTCCATTTTATCAGACAATTTGGAGTACAAAATTTTAGGACAATTACCATAACCACTTGTATTGCCAGTTTACAAAACTGGGCCCAGTTGTTCAAAGCGTCGTTAGCTTAATGAGCTCATTAGTGGTCAAAATGTTAACTGTTCTAGTAAGTACAATATCTAATTCACACGTATTTTTGATGAAAAAATGTGAGTAGCTTTTGCAAATGCAAAAGCTACTCACATTTTTTTAAGCAAAAATATTAGCATATATGCCATATTTAATGATCAAAGTTTTAACGATACGTTAACTAACGACATCGTTAGTTTTGAACAAGTGGGCCCTGGTTGCAGTAATCCTAGCTCCAGATAAGACTCTTTTTTCAACCAAAAAGAATTTATATTTTCTTATTTGTTTGTTTGTTTTACGGCCCAGTCAACCCAATGGGGTCGGTTTACCTGACTACACTTTTACTGGACAGGCTTAGTCCTTTAAGTCGTTAACCAGTATTGTGCACATTCTTTTGCCAGAAACTGACAACAGTTCCCTTCTTGATTCAGTGGAAGGGAGAGAATGACCGTAGAAAATATTTCATGATCAATCTCCATGAAAGACTGTTGCTGACCCAGCGGGAGTCAAACCCCCAACCTCCTGATCAGCAGTCAGACACGCATCCAACTGAGCCAGTCCGAGGCTTATATTTTCTTATATCTCCAAGAAAGTGTACGTTATGGGTACTCATTAGGACTGTCTCGACTAGGCACTTTTAACCCATTATAGTCTGGAGACTCCTAAAAGAATTTTTTTTTCTAGGAATATCTAAAGCTAATAGCTGGACATACCTTATACTGAAATTGGACTCTTCTAGTATATAGTGTGGGGGAGCCAGTCAATTCAGTCTACAATGTGTTAAAGAGAACCCATAACATGTTTTCTTGAAGAAATAAGAAAATTATTCATTTGGACACTCTTCTAATCTGGATATAGAAACATTAAACTGTAAAACCCCACCATTATCATGTTGCGGGCAGATAACTCTGTCAAACATTGATGAAATTTGCCCATTAGCAATCCCAACCCAGATCTCCTTAATACCAATGTATGTACCAAGTTTGGTTAAAATTCCTTGATATTTACATGTTATTGTCTGGAAATGAAAATATGGGCATGTCTCGGGCAGATAACTCTGTCAAAATTTGGCGAAATTTGCCCATTAGCAATCCCAAACCAGATCCTCATAATATCAATGCATACACCAAGTTTGGTGAAAATCCATTGATGTTTACTCAAGTTATCATCTGGAAACAAAATACGGAAGGACGGACGGACCAGCAGACAGACGGATGTACGACTGACAGATGGAAGGATGGACACACGGACGTCCAACGTGAAACCATAATACCCAACCACTATTGTGTGGGGGGTATGATAAGCAGTTGTGACTATTAGCTCTAACAGATAAAGACAGCAGTTGAACATGAGAATGACCAGTGCTAATGGTGACAATGTTGGTTGCAGATGGGATGTCTAGTGTTAACAAGTGACACTAATTGTCTGGTTTACAACATCTGTTTTTCAATTTACAACAAAATCATTTTCAATTTACAGTTTTAGGTAAGATAGTTTCCAGATCAGTATTTTTCTAATCTCTCCACAAAGATAAATGTTGTTGGTACTCATTAGCAGTGCATTGGTGAGATGTCTCTACTGAGTACCACAATATATTATTTTCATCGAGAAATAAGAATTCAGAAATACAGTAATGTTCAGAAAAAAACACCTAACCTAGAAACTACAAAAATATACAATAATTGAGATTTCACAAGACACTTATCACTTACTTTTGATAGCTTGAAAGTTAAATAGAATAAAAAGGGACATTAAAAGCAACGAGGAAAATGCCTCATGACATTATGGACTGGTTTTTCAAAAATGTTAACCAAAGGGTAAACTTGGGATGAGGCCCAACACCCGTCCACCCGGACATCGCTATTTTAAAGAACAGATTTCTTGAAAACCCGTCCAAAAACGGTATGTTAATGTCTAAAACCAAAACAATGGCAAACTGTGTAGATCCTAATGAGCTTGTTAGAAACTGTCTTATCTAGATCTACATGGTTCACAAATGTACGTTTTGGTCCGCAGGGCTGAAACTGTCAAAATAAAACAAAACTGAACCATACAACTCAAATGAATATTAATCCTTTAAGCGCCAAATTTTTTTGCAGAGAAAATCAGACTTGACATTTCATGTGAACTAGCAGATGATTCAGGTGAAATGTCAAGTCTTATTTACTCTGAAAAATAAAAGAAAAACAACAAAAAAAACAACAACAGAATTTCCCCTACTGCAGTTGTGACTGACGCTTTAAGCCTTAATGCCTATAATCTGCTTGCAATAAGAATACATTCAAAGCAAAAGAAATCTTTCCCTATCAATCATTATCCAATATTATGGCAGTCAATCAAACAATATTTCCTTTTAATTGTAAAGTGTTTTAGCATTCTTTGTAATTCAAGATATGTCTGAGAAATATTATCCGTTTATCCATTCAAATCTCACAGCAGGTGAATTGCATACCAAAGACAGGAAATTATTTTTGCATTTTAAGATTACAATGAATATAAGGAGAATCGGTACTCTTTAGGGGAGTCAACTCAAGCAAATTTGTTTTGTTCCCTTTGAAAAAGGTGTTTACGTTACAAGGAAAGAATTTGTTCTCAATGTACAGAAGAGGGCTGAATGAGCAAGAAAGCTAACAGGAAGTCAAATAAGTTGCCCCCCCTTGTACACAATGCTAATCCCCTTAAAAAGGTCAGTGCCAGTATTAACCCTTAAAGCGCCAAGCAAAATTTGTAGCAGACAACATTTGAATTTTTTATTTATTATTATTTACTTTTCAGAGAAAAATAAGTCTTGACATTTCATGTGAATCATCAGCTTGGCTGATGATTCACATGAAATGTCAAGACTTTATTCCCTAAAAAAATAAAAGTAAAATTGTTTTCTACTGCAGTTGTGATTGGCGCTTTAAGAGTTAATCAACAAACATGTTGAACATATGAGCTTGCATGCAGTATTGATGTAAAGAAAGTTGAATATGTAGCAGAGTTTAAAACAATATTCATATTCAAAAGGTTATTTTCTTTATTGCAGTTGTAACACTTTATGCTGCGGACTGTCTCATTAAGTGTGTTCTGAAGCTCTTCTAAAGGGGCCATAATAGTTTATCAAGAAGCAGATAGAGGTGGGGGAGGGGGTGGGGGTGGGGGGTGGAGTATGAACTCTATAGATTTTAATAGTCAGACAGTTCTAGTTAACAACCAGATGGTACAGTCAAATGGCAAGATACTGCAAATCGTGCACTGCAATGTTGAACTGCCTTGTGGAAAATTTGAGTTAAAACTGTTCTACTCTTCATCCTGGTCCATTTAATATATGATATGACCATGCTCTGGAAAAAAAATGTTTGTTTGTGTTGAGGTTTTACAGCCCAGTCAACCCAATGGGTCATGTCGAGCGTGGTCAGTTTACCTATAGCCACACGTTTACTGGGCAGGCTTAGTCCTCTAAGCGGTTAACCAGTATTGTGCACATTCTTTCGCCAGAAACTGACAACTGCCCTTCTTGAATCAGCGGAAGAGAAGAATGACCGTAGAAAATATTTCACGATCAATCTCCACGAAAGAATGTTGCCGACCTCGGCGGGGGTTGAACCCACAACCACCTGGTCTCATTTTTGTCAAGCACCCCCAATACCTTAGTGAAAGAACCAGCCACTCCAGGGCAAACCTTTTAGTGAGGACTTTCTCTACACCTCATAGCATACAAGATGATATGTTATATGACCATGTTCAGAAAATGTTTATTTTGACCCCTCCACCATCCACCTGCCAAGATGCTCGTTATCTAAGTTGAATATTCTTAACCCTTGTCCTGCTGAACCCGGATATACCCTGCCTTTGCAAACAGTGTAGATCCAGATCAGTTGGCTTCTAAAGAAGCCAACTGATCTGGATCTGCACTGTTTGTCATCAAGTATGTGAATTTGTATCAAAATCTAGAATCAAGTAATCTGATTGGCTGAAAAGCAGAAGTGGGCATGGCATCTTAATTTATTCAGCATGACAAGGGTTAACAACCTGTTGTAGCTAAACAAAAATATATAGATTATTTAGAAAAAATGACCATTTGGGATCCAAAGCGAAAACCATCTTGTATCTAAACAAAAATATATAGATTATTTGAAAGAAATGACCATAAATGGTCTTTTTGGCTATATAAGCTATACATTTTGTTTGGACACAGCAGTTTTGGGGTATACCTTAAACCATCTTAAATCTTAAACCGTCTTATAATGAACCGTCATAAAAAGTGGTTGCAGTGTGTTTAGTATAGTTTATAGTATATGTACTTATTGTCCTGGTCTTCACAACTCTTGTACTTACTTGTTGTTGAAACTTTTACATGTGCACTCCACTCACTGCTACCTGCAGTGTTCATAAATTTCATTCTGTATTTGTATTCTGACTGTGGGTCCAGCCCTGAAACTGTGTGTCTCTTTGCATATCCCCTGAAAAACAGATCAACATAAAAAAATATATAAAGAGAACAGAATTTCCGACAAGGTGGAAAAGGATGCAGCCGTAACTGATCTCTGCCAAATGAACAAGTGCCCTCAGGATCATCACACTAAACTAGGTTTTTACATTGGAGCAGAAACAGATTTGGATACAAAACATCACAGGAACTTCTCCAAGCTGTTTCTCTAAATGTCAGATTAGGTATTTATTAACTGCATTGGATACATGGTAGATATTCTGCCATTTTTAACAAGGGCGACAATTTTTGGGACTTTCTACCTGCTTTCTTTGCACATTAATCCCCTTCTGAAAAGGAGTTTACACTGAAAGAAAAAAAGGGAGAAAAAGCAATTTTAACAGACTTGCCCACCCTTTCCCTCTGAATGAAGGTTTACCCCCTGACCCCTCCCCCACCACACACACACACACACACACACCACCACCACCACCACCACCACCACCATCACCACCACCACCATCATGAAGGTGTATCTATTCCTCTTAACCCTTGTCATGCTGAATAAATTAAGAAGCCACACCCATTTCTAATTTTCAGCCAATCAGATTACTTAATCAAGGTTGTTGATATAGACTCACAAACTGAATGGCAAACAGTGCAGATCCAGATCAGTTGGCTTCTTCAGAAGCCAACTGATCTGGATCTACACTATTTGCAAAGGCAGGGTATATCCGGGTTCAGCAGGACAAGGGTTAAGATGCCATGCCCACTTCTAATTTTCTAATTGTCAGCTAATCAGATTACTTGATCTAGGTTGTTGATACAAATTCACACACTAAATGACAAACAGTGCAGATCCTGATCAGTTGGCTTCTACTGATCTGGATCTACCCTGTTTGCAAAGGGTTCAGCAGGATCAGGGTTAATTGTCAGAAATGGAGGTATTCTTAATGGGTGGGAGAACAGTTTGACTTTGTATCAGGAGGTCCCATGCTCGAATCCCACTAGAGGCAGAATTCATCTCATGACTGTAATGCACTTCACTGCACACAGCCTTTCATTACCACCCCTGGTTCATTGTCTTAATATGACACAAATAATGTTAAAAGAGATGTAAAATGCCATATTATCATCATCTTAGAGGATTCCCTTCACCTGAAAAGTCCAAAGATATACTTCCAAGGAAAAATGAGCAAAATATTTCAAAATATTGTCTTTAGTATTTTAATTTAGCACAAACAGAATGTTTAAGCTGACTAAAACCACAACAAATCAGTTCTTGACCTGGGTATTAAACTACTCAGACAAAATCAACACTTTTGCTCTTAAATTAACCCTTATCCTACTGAACCCGGATATACCCTGCCTTCACAGTGTAGATCCAGATCAGTTGGCTTCTGAAGAAGCCAACTGATCTGGATCTGCACTGTTTGTCATTCAGTATGTGAATTTATATCAACAACATGGATCTAGCAATCTGATTGGCTGAAAATTGGAAGTAGGCATGGCATCTTTATTTATTCAGCATGACAAGTATTAACCCTGGATCTGCTGAATTTAAAAGACAGAAGACATTTTTCTTTTTCAGATATAGGGCTTTATGTTTTATCCATATTGCTTGGTAGGAACATAGCTAAGATTGAGATTTCCTGCAATCTCCAAAGGAAAATAAGTATCAACATTTCATACACATTACAAATGTATCTCTATGTATGAGATCAGGGATTGACATTTCTAGAAAAAAGTATAAAAAGTTGATAAAAAATAATGGGAGGATAACCCCAAAACCACATGCACATCTACAGACCATGCATAATAAGTATGCATAGTTTCAAAATGATCAGTGGAAAACTCTAAGAGTTGCACCCACAAGGTATCTATTCTAATAGTAATCTGACCTGGAAAAAACTGTTTAAAAAGTGGAAAGAGTTGACAAAAAGATAAAGAGAGGATGACCCCAAAACCACATGCTTATCTTCAGACCATGACAAAAACACCTGCAAAGTTTCAAAAAGATCAGTTGAAAACTGTAAGAGGAGTTGCGTCCACAAGCTACCAATCTCATTCTGTCTACGGACGGAATCTTGGACTGACGGAAGGAAGGAAGGAAGGATGGATGAACCCATTTTAATAGCCCCCTTCGACTACCATGTCAGGGGGACAAATACCCATCTCATTGCGTCTAAAGATGGACAAACCCATTTTAATAGTCCCCTTCGACTAACATCAGGGGACAACACATTGATGCCATCTTTTTTAATTTTCCCCTTAGGGGTCAATTTGCATATCAAAGTCTGTTTTCTGGGAAAAATAAGAAAAAATATTTCAAAATGTCCTCTACTGAAATTTTTACCCAGTAGACTATTGGCTCTAAGCAAATGAAATAATTGACAGTATTGGAGAAAATGTTCAAACCAAACTACCATGCAAATGAACTGAAGTGTTTAATCAGCACAATGACCTAAAAACTACAAGAATGGTTACTTAATTAAATGAAAAGGACTGTGAAATTCAATAAACCGCTGTAAATAGAAATATAGCACAGAGATAGAAGACTGATTTATGCCTACACATGGTACTATTGAACTGAAAATGAATGAGAAGAAAATTGGATACACTGTAAATTAATTTTCAATAGCTTATTAAGCAAAAACAATTACATATTCAAGTTGGCTATATTACCGTACATCCGGTTATACAATGTACTGTTAATCCAGTAAGAAATTTTATTACCAAAATAACCTTTAGTATTGGGAGAGATAGGCCTGCACAAACAGTGTAGACAAAGATCAGATGCTGCAGAATGTGGCATCTGGTCAGGGTCTGCGCTGTTTGCTACTCAACAAGCTACATTTTAGGCATATTAACAGGTAGCAGAATGGGCCATTTCAAATTTTAGGAGAAATATGGTAAGTAGTAAAGGTGTCCCAATACCCAGGATAAATATGGTAATTTTTTCAAGTATATCCACTTACAATAATGAAATATTAACTTTCAAAGTATACACATGAACCTCTCCATGTTTGTTTATTTGTGTTAAGGTTTTACGGCCCTGTCAACCCATTATGGTCATGTCGAGCATGGTTAGTTTACCTAACCTCAGTTTTTCCTGGGTGCTGGGCCTAGTCCTCTAGGTGTTTAACCAGTAGTTGTGCACATTCTTTTGCCAGAAATTGACAACTGCCCTTCTTGAATCAGTGGAAGAGAGAGAACTGATTGACTGATTGAGCTTTTACAGCCCAGTCAACCCATTAAGGTCATGCCGAATGCGGTTCTTATACCTAATCACACTTTTCCTGGACAGGCTTAGTCCTCTAAGCAGTTCACCAGTAACTGTGCACATTCTTTCACCAGAAACTGACAACTGCCAGTCTTGAATCAGCAGAAGGGAGAGAATGACTGTAGAAAGTATTTCATGATCAATCTCCATGAAAGAATGTTGCTGGACCCAGCTGGGATCAAACCTGATACCTCCTGACCACAGTAAGGCTGAGAATGACCGTAGAAAATATTCATGATTAATCGCCACCAACGAATGTTTATGGACCCTGCAAGGATAGAACCTGTGACCTCCTGATCACCAGTCGGACATGCATCTGACAGAGCCATCGTGGCTGGCACCTCTCCATGTAGAAAACAGCCTCATAAAATATTATGTAACACCCAGCATAGACTGAGATATATATAAACAGCATTGTTGCGATATGACTGAAAGATTGTTGAAAGATTTATGTTAGAATGTTTCTGCTTCAGTTTTGCCTGGCAGTTTTAAGGGTTACTGATAACCCTGTTCCTGCTGAACCCGGATATACCCTGCCTTTGCAAACAGTAAAGATCCAGATCAGTTGGCTTCAGAAGAAGCCTTCAGGAGCCAACTGATCTGGATCTACACTGTCATTCAGTATGTGAATTTGTATCAATAATCTGGATCAAGCAATCTGATTGGCTAACAGTTAGAAGAGGGCGTGGCATCTTGATTTATTCAGCATAACAAGAGTAAATCCCAATACAAACACCAAATGCTTATATTTTATGCTATCTTGAATCTCAGCCTGAAATTACGTTTGCTCTTTACCTTAAACAGTCTTCACTTAACCCCTTACCTTATTTTTCCTATACTTTGAACAAATCAATTTTAGAGGCAGTTTAAGCTGGGTCTGGGTCACAATATTGAGATTAACTAAAAATTTGCTTTCAGAGAAAACAGAATAATGTCCCCCAACCTCCAACATTCTAAGTCATGTGCTGAGCTTGAAAATGAGGTCAAGCTCACCAAAATCTAATCAACTCTTCAGACTGTCCCATCATGTATTGACCTAAATGCATTCACTGGTTCAGGAGAGAGTGGATAAAAGCGGTTTCTTTGGTCAACCCATTTATGCAAGTGGTCTCTTCTACCTTAACTCTTTAGACCAGTCCATTTCCAATAGAAAAGATGTATGGTTATTTTTTATTATTACCATGTTTTATAGAAATTCCTGTATTTAATGCAAACAGAGTTACTAAGATCCTGATCATTCCACAGCATTTGATCTGGGTCTACACTACTTACCAATGTCCCTTTTATGGGACTCAAGGCATAAATGGGTTAAACTCTGAAATCTTTGAGTACTGTGACTTTGATATGCAGGTCAAGATCATCAAAATCTAATCAGTTCTTAAGCATCCTGATACTATATCCTTACAAGTTTGATGAAAATCAGCAGGCTGGTTCAAAAGATATCATGCACACATGAAGCTGTCATGCTGACAACAAAACCAATGCCAATGGGATCCAGACTGAAGTAATACACACACACCCATCCCCCTCAGACCACCTCTGGTGGAAAGACATAATACAATATTCAAATGACTTTACAAAAACTACATTATCAAGCAAAGAAAGTCCCTACCAGATTGTGCAGACTGCAATTACCTACATAGTCA
Organism: Anodontia alba; assembly: GCA_964016985.1. Classification (NCBI taxonomy): domain Eukaryota; kingdom Metazoa; phylum Mollusca; class Bivalvia; order Lucinida; family Lucinidae; genus Anodontia; species Anodontia alba. Next base: position 46,009,556 of record OZ024821.1, on the reverse strand, counting down.
GACACCTTAACTCCTTGCAAAAACTTATCCCAAAATTGGAACAAGTCCATTGTACTACCTGATGATTTGGCAAACAGTATAGACCCTGATCAGAAGCTAGGTTCAATGGCATCTAGCCTAGAATGACACTGTTTGCTCAAGCCTGTCGGTCCCAATACTTGCGTAAATGTGACAGTATGCGCATGTAGGGATGCTGGTATTTTCTGTCAGGAACATACAGAATTTTAAGACAATTACTGTATATTGCCAAGCCCTAGTTTACCCTTTTTGTATTTACCGTAATAACCCTAAATATTGGAACAGACAGGCCTGAGCAAACAGTGCAGACCCAGATCAGAGGCCACAGAATGCAGCATCTGATCAGGGTCTACACTGTTTGCCACTCATTCAGCAATATTTTAAACACATCAACAGGTAGTGGAACAGACTTTTACAAAACATAGGACAAGTATGGCAAGGCATTAAGGAGTTTCAGTATTTAAAATAAATATGGTATTTGTTTTTTATTTTATCTACATTATTCATGCAAATACCTATAATGTCATCAAATATCATGCCCTTTAAATGCTACATTTATCTAAAACAAGAAATTTGCATATATATCACACTAAAATACTGGCTACATTAAAACTTATAAATTAAACTTTACAGCCAATTAATTTTAGGGATACTTTTTCCATTCACAATTCATTTTAAAGAGATATTTGTTTCATTCAATTCATTTAATTTACTGGCGTAGATGTTAAAGTTGTCCTGATGTATCATGAACAACAGCCAGTCTTAACCTTGTCCTGTTGAATAAATTAAGATGCCACGCCCTCTTCTAATTTTCAGCCAATCAGATCACTTAATCCTGATTGTTGCTGTACAGTCACATACTTAATGGCAAACAGTGCAGATCTAAATCAGTTGGCTTCTTCAGAAGCCAACTGATCTGGATCTACACTGTTTGCAAAGGCAGGGTATATCAGGGTTCAGCAGGACAAGGGTTAAGAATACACTGCCATTTTGTGTGGTATCAGTTGCATTAACAATTATTAAGCACCAGTCAAAATGTCAGCAGAGGACTTTTTTTCCTTATTCTTTTTTTTTTTTTTTTTTTTTTTTCTTGAGAAATTTTAAGTGAATTGTTAAGCCTTAGGCTTGCCATATTTTCTACCATGACTATCACATCCTTCCAAATATAATCTATGATAAAGTACATGTTTCGGCAGGCAAATTTTCTCAGTCCAATAAACTGTACCACATAATGATGTGGAAAATATGATACAATTTTTCATTAGCATGGGCATAATTTTCTTTAACAAACCCACTTGAGCAAAGACATTCTGCACATTAAACAAGGCTTTTCTACACAACTTAAAAAGATTGTCACTACCTATAAAAAGGTAGGTTACAACATGGATATTCTACGGCAAACTGCATGCATGGCTATTAACCCAATTATGGCAGATAGCTTTGCTTCCCTCTTTAATTGCACAACAGTTGGTGGGTCCTCAGACTAAATGATGGCTCCCTCCATAATATATTTCAGATGGTTGGTGCCTGACTATCAATGTCTGTGCTCAGGCTCATCATGATTCTGTTTGTGATTTTCTTGTGTTTCGGCTTCAGATCACCGTTGAACCCTTCGCTTCGTTTCATCACAGTGTTTTTGATTATACATGTATGTGTTTCACTGTGATGTTTCACAGATGAGGTAGAGGATCCCTATGCTGATCGAACATCTACCGTATTCGACCTAATTACCGCACATACCCCTATAAGCGCACAGTCAAGAAATTCCGTAGTCTTCAGATTACAACCAGTGTACTTTTTTCTTTACTTCTTTACAAAGGCATATGTTGTGGGTACTCATTTGAATTGCATCGACAAGTCAATGCAATTCAAATGAGTACCCACAACATATGCCTTTGTAAAGAAAGTCAGAAAAATTCGCATAGTCATCATTAAATAAGTCCTTTTCTGATCTTTTTTATAGTGTATCCTTAGTAGACAGATACATATTTGACCACAAATGAGTGTGCCCTGTAAGTTTGAAAAACCTAAGCGCACAGTGCGGTAATTAGGTCGAATAGGGTATATACATATTTATTTGTAATTTGGAACTGCATCAGAATCAAAGGAGATCACCCCAAAGTTCTACTTTGTTTGTGCGTCTCTGACTTCATATGTGGCATTTATGGTGTCCTTATTTGTTCTTCATCTCCATACATACAGCAGTATTTTAGACACATCAACAAGTAGAAGAATGGACTATTTCAAATTTTAGGACAAGTACGGTAAGTTGATAAGGTGTCCCAATGCTTATGGTAAACATGGTAAATTAGGGTATCATGAGAAAGGTAAGCTTTGTGTTCAATAAAATCTGAATGAGGATCAATGAAATGTCAGTGAATTGCCTCCTCTCCAATTGTATAAACCTCTTTTTGAAAAAAGAAAAAAACAAATGTATCCTATTTACCCTAAATATTTGGACAAAACTCTTTACTGGAATTGTCCTAAAATTTGAATGTTTCCATTTGGGTACCTGTGATGTGTCCATAGCTCTGGATAAGAGGGGGTATTGACATAATATTTTTTTCTTATTTCTCAATAAAAACATATGTTGTGGGTACTCATTTGAAGCGCCTCAATGAGGCACTTTTTATGAGTACCACAATGTATGTTTTTGTGAAGAAATATGAAAAATATCACTACTTTTTGGCTAAAAAAAAAACTCCTAAAAAAACCTTATCTGAAGCTATGGATGTGTCTAACCTTTGCCATGCTGAATAAATTAAGATGCCACGCCCACTTCTACTTTTCAGCCAATCAGATTACTTGATCCAGGTTATTCATACAAATTCACAAACATAATGACAAACAGTGTAGATCCAGATCAGTTGGCTTCTGAAGGGCTTCTGAAGAAGCAAACTGATCTGGATCTGCACTGTTTGCAAAGGCAAGGCATATACCTGTTCAGCAGGACCAGGGTTAAAAATGTTGGATGAGCTGCAAACTAAATAAACTCTCCCCACACTATATACTGGAAGAGTTGCAGTTTCAATTTTGGGTATGTCAAGCTATGTAATTTAGATATTCCTAGAGAAAAATGTCTAAACTTATAATTTGCAAACAGTGGAGACACATCAGAAGCCTGACATTCTGCACTGTTTGCCAATTACCCTCCAGGGGGTCTGCAGACCAGAATGGCTTAAAAAGGGTAATATTTGAGAACATAATTATTATGTATATGTAATAGATGAGAAAAAAATGGTGTTAAGATACTTTTGGCTGTTTTTGATAGGGATCCATTTTCACTCATTTTGGTAATTTCATATTTGGCAAATTTGAAATAAGAATTTGGTGTCATTGAAAGGGCTCTCTTCAATAATTGTGGCCTTTCCTGGCCATCTTAACCCTTGTCCTGCTGAATAAATTAAGACCCCACGCCCATTTCTAATTTTCAGCCAATCAGATTACTTGATCCAGATTGTTGATATACATTCACATACTTAATGGCAAACAGTGCAGATCCTGATCAGTTGGCTTCTTCAGAAGCCAACTGATCTGGATATACACTGTTAGCAAAGGCAGGACATACCGGGTTCAGCAAGACTAGGATTAATATTTATTCTTTTTCTAGAGGTAAATGTCAAAGTTTGAGAATTTTGCATGATTATGAAGGCATCACAATTATTGGGATTTGATTGATTGTGTTGGGGTTTAACGACACGTCAACCCTTGAGGGTCATTTTGTGTCGTCTCCCAGAGAAAGGGAGAAAAGAGATAGAAGAGAGAGTAGAACAGGAATGAAAGTGAAGAAACAGAAGAAATAAAAACATTCCCCCTCTACCCTTACCCACTACAAGGATAGCAGGCCTTGCCCAACTGTAAGCCAATATCAGTTGGACGCCCCAGTGATGTAAGATACACAGCACCTTCGCACCACCCGACCACCCCCCACAATTATTGGGAATGGTGACCATATGCAACCACTGGCACCAAAGGAAAAATTCCTGCTATGTCTTCTTTGAGTACCTGCGACACCCTAAAACTAGCAGCTACTGATTTTTTTTTTCAAGTCACTTTTTTTTCAGCTTCATGCAGTTCCTGCTGAAAGTACTTTCTTGCAGAGACGATACCATCTAAGCATCCTCTGACTGGCAAGAAATGGCTTGGGTGTAAAAAAAATGCCTAACTTACTGAGCTCTGTACTTAAGAAGATCTAAACTTTGTCCAATAGGCCACCTAAAAGTTAGAAGTATAGCAAGAGTTGCTCAAACCCACTCTTAACCCTTAACTCTGAACCAGGATATACCCTGTCTTTGCAACAGTGTAGATCCAGATCAGTTGGCTGCACTGTTTGCCATTCAATACGTGAATTTATATCAATAATCTGGATCAAGAAATCTGATTGGCTGACAATTAGAAGTGGGCATGGCATCTTAATTTATTCAGCAGGACAAAGGTTAACAAGAAAATGAAAGTGATAGTCAGATTTGTTGTATTCACCCTTTTGAACTTCAATCTGATAGAAAGTAAACACACAGTTTCTCATTAATTAGACCAGAGTACTTTGTATAAAATATTATACCAAGGTTGTTTGGAAGCTCAAGTACATTGGGACTAAAGCACTCAGGAAATGTGAACAACAAAGCCCAAGGCCAGTTGCAACTGGTACATCCACCGTTCTTTGCTTTAATGCTCAGCTCTCTGGACAAAATTTTCAGCAGAGGACATTTCGAAATACTTTTCTTACTTTACACAGAAAACAGGTTTTTGACATTCCATGCAAATCATCTCCATCAGAGACCATCTGCATAAAATTTCAAAACCTATTTTCTGAAGAAAAAAAATCAGAAAAAAAATCATCAATTCAGTTTGCTGAATTAGTTCGGAGAGTGGTAGTCAGGCTAAAAGAATAAAAAGATAGCTGAATCTCTATGGTGAAAAGCAAACACCCAGATGAACCTGCAAGAATGCACAATGAATCTGGTCTTAACTTTTGAAATAGGAATAAGGGTGCTTTTCACAAAACCAAATGTTTTATAAATCTTATTTAATTGCTGTTTGATTTTCATTCTTAAAGTAAACTGCTATTGAAGTCTTGAAATGTTTATGGTTTAATTATTGAAGTTTTGAGTGCCTTTTCTGTTACTTCACATTTGTGGCTTTCAATAATGACAATACAAATAAAACCTTGACATATCTTGCGTCCTCAGGAGAGAGGATTTTGTTTTCTTTTTTTTTTCATTCAGACAGTATTGATATTTTTTTATTCTCCATGAAAATATATCTTGTGGGTACTAACTTGACCTTTACCACACTCTCGGCAAATTCTGCAGATGACAAACTGTTCATATTATTCTTACTTTTCCCAGAAAATAGGCACATATATTTCATGACAATTATCTCCAGAGGAGACAACTGGCATAAAATGTCAATGCCTATTTCCTGGAAAATATTTCAAAATGCCATTAGCTGATTTTTTCCCAACAAGCTTAGTAATAAGAATTGTTCCAATGAGTATGGATCTCAACAACTTTGATCACAGAGAAACAAGATTAAAAACAATATCTGGAGATCCTTTCTATCAAGAGCTAATGTTTCTTTTATATTTATAAATTATAACAATAACTGTCTGGGGACTATCTGTAATCAAAGTACCCAGATTTATAACTTTCTGTTATTAAATTTTTATAAAGTACTGGATAACCTCTTTACTTAAAGTTTTTTGTACATTTTCTATTTCCATACTTCTAGACAAGGTGCTGATTTTCAACCAGTTTTGTTTTTCTTTTTTTATTTCTCAATAAGTCCCTGTAAAGACTGATCTGATCAGGCTGCATGGCTGCACAGGCTAATCTGAGTCTTTGCTGGGCATACAGTCTTGTAGGAAATGCTATGTCCTGGCTCAATGGGAGAATTCTATTAAGTAACCAATAATATTATGTTTCAGTGAAAGAAAATGACAAAACTTACCCTGAATTTATAAATTACCACATTGTCATTATATCTAGATTTTGTTTTCCCAGGAAAATGGGTTTTGACAAACTCTTTTCTGGGAAAATGTCAATTTTTATCTGCTAAATTTTCTCAGAGTGCTAAAGATTAAATTGGGATCCAGAATCATTCAGAGTGTTTTGCCAGAGGGCTGAGCTCTGATCAATGTGGTGAGGTCAACTGGTACTGCAACGCCCGTGCTCCTTACCACTTGCGCTAGCAAGACAATCCCAAAAAGTTTGTTCAAATTGAACTTATAAAGATATATAACTGATGCTGCAGTACACTTGGAATTTAGGAGCTTAGTTATTTCTAATTTATTTGTGTTACATGGATTATTTTTACTCTCTCAAATTAATACTAAGTCTCCTAGCAAAACGACTTAGAAATTTTTCTGAAGAAATTTTTTTCTCCATTTTGGATGGAAAAATACAAGAGTCAAATTCATAATTTAAGAGCGTAAAAATAATCCATGTTACACAAAAGAATTATTCTGTAAGGCATGACTTATGAGCTTTAGAAGCTGTTTATTGGTAGGAAAAATGCTTAAAATTTGCTTATTAATGACAGATTCTATCTGTCATTCTTCGTTGCCACGCACAGTTTTAGAGAAAGTGACTTTGACTACTATTCAATTTCGTATTCATCCGTGAACAAAAGTAGACCCAATGTTTCAATGTGTGTTTATTAGTATGCCATTGAAGAGCTGTCCATACAAAAGTAGTGCAACTTGTGCTTGATCTATGGCGAGAGTCGCTGAGAAAACCCGCCTTAATATATATGCGAACAACAAAGGTGCAGATCAGCCTGCGCATCCGGGCAGGCTGATCAGCGCCTTTGTTGTTCGCTGTAGCTCCTTTTTTTTCCGGCGAAGAAGCCTCTCACAAACTTAAATGGAGAACAGAATGATACCTGGAATTTATTAGTTTCTCATAGAATCTGTCATTTCAGGGCCATTCAGTCCTTTGATTTTTATTCAGGGATAAGAGTGAGAAGGGGCATTCAAATGCCTGGCAAATAACTGAAAATTAAATCTGTTGATATATTTCTTCATATTAATTTGATTTTGTTTCTAAGAGATTCTGAGCTGGTAAAAAATTGAACTTCGTGCAAAGCGTCAATTTACATGACATTTCCTGCACTATTTTTTTTTTTTTTTTCATCACAGGAATGCTTCAGTGTTGTTTTCTAGAAATTGTCAAACTAGGTATTTATTCATTATCCCATAAAGCACCATGCAAAATAGTAGCAGAAAATCTTCTTAAATATTTTCTGTCACTCAGAAAACAGGGCTTCACATTTCATGTGTTAGCAGACAATTCACATGAATTAAATGTTAAGCCATATTTTCTCTGAAAAAAAAAAGTCAAAATGATGTTTGTTGTTGTCACTGAGGATTTAAGGTTTGAACATCAGAGAGACCATAAACATCATAAATATGAACATGAACATGGATGTATTTATATACTCATTGCTAAGAAAAATATAATATTTTCCCTACTACTTTATGCTGAAAATGATTATATGTACAATGAATTTGGATATATTACTGCTTATTTACTGATAATGATGGCATCAATCACTGTCAGGAATCTCCCGTAATATTTTATTGAAACAGTAGGTGCCATTTGTACAGAAAATTCCCATTATGAGGAAAAAAGTAAAACAATGTGCTAATTCTAAGTACAATTTAAGATTTAACAGCTTACCCAAAATCTTCATCTATGGGAGAAAACAGCCCACTACTTCCAGTCTCCATTTTGATGCTTTCAGAACTATCTCAACGGAATCTTTGTTATTTTTGTCTCAAATCCAAAACAGAATTAGTATGTTCAGTCACTTAATCACTTTATCACTCAAAGTGGTTAGCTTAAAACTTGTTATTCAAAGTTTAAGTATTTTAATCTAGAAATACGTAAGGGACAGTTATCTTATAGACGACAACCTCTTAATAACACAACTGCTGAGATCCAAAGCAAAAACCATGTTAGCCAAACAACCATGTTGTATCCAAACAAAACCAAATAGCTTATATAGAAAAATAATCATAAAATGGTCATTTTTCCACATAATCTATGCATTTTTGTTTAGATACAACATTCTGCAGTTCATCTTTTAACCATGTTATTAATATATCCAAAAAGTGAGCTATAATGAACAGTGTTCTAAAGATGTTACAATGTAATTATATAATTACTTTTTTTAATCTACAGAAGAAAAAAAATAAGTTATCCACTTTTAGCAAAAATTTCAATTTAAACACAAGTTTAAAATCTGGTAAGCATATTTAAACTTTTAACATTCTGAAATTAAATATCGCCAGATATTTTTAAAATAGTTTTCTTTGCCTTATTTTTCCAGAAAATACAGAATATTTCTTTCAAACTTTCTCAAAAGAAATTTTCTTTTTTTCAAGAAAAAAACAACAACAAAAAACATCCACTAAGCTACTCAGTGTGCTAAAGGAAACACAATCACTGACATATACATCTGTCATTTAAACATTCATATTTAGAACACTGAACTATTCTAGTTTTCACTATTCAGCCAGAAGCCCTCAGATTATCAATAGAACGTATATCAGTCATTAGTTTATACAGATAATAACAGCGATGACACGGGCAGGCAATTGAAATTTTCACCTATATATGGCTTCCTATCACTTCACATCCCAGTGTGAATGTGTGTTTAAGAGTTCAAAGATATCAGAAATGCAAATTATAAACTGGGCAGCACCATGCGAAAATGTGTCTTCAGACATATGCGGACAGCGAAGGCCCAGATCAGCCTGCGCATTCGCGCAGTCTGATCAGGGCCTTCACTGTCCACTAACAGTCACTGGATACTTCAGAAAGCATGACGAATGCAGAGCAAAGACCCAGATGATACTTTGCGTTGGATCTGAATCTGCGCATTCAATTTGCACATGTTCGGAGGCACTTTTTGGCTTAACGCAGCCCAATTTATCCTTTATTATTATATTCCAATAAAAGAAAGAGCTTTATATCTTACTTGGCAAGTCATAATTTGCAAATAATATTTTCAAAACTAAGCAAACAGGAAATGAAAAGAACAACTTTAATCCAGTAAATTAATATTGTATAGTAACAATCAAATGGTACTTCTATGCTTTTATTGTCTACCTTATAATGAAAACATTGATTATTAATAAATGGACCGCAGGTTTTTAATTTCCTTGCTCATTATATTTGTTTATAGATAAGAACAGAATTTAATAAACATATTACAGATCAAATTTTAATGGCAAGACTGAATTACACACTGCCTTCTCAGTATAAAATTTGTGAAGTGCTACAATTAAAGCTAGTTTAGAGTCAGGCTTCAGTTAGAACTATATTCTAGGATCAGGTTTAATGCCTGGATAAGTACTGAGGTTGAGTTTGAGTAGACCAAGCTCCCAGTATAGATTTATTTCCAAATACCTGAAGCTTACAATTATCATCTATAAAGATTAAAGAAGAAAAACATTCAAAAGAAACAGATGTCCTCCAACCTCCAACATCTGAAGTAAGTTGCTGACCTTGAAAGTGAGGTCAAACCAATTCTTTACACTGTCTCAGTAATATATGCATGGAAGTTTGACCTAAATCCATTCATTGGTTCAAGGGAATGCACACAAGCAGTTTTAGGTTAAAATTTAACAATTGGGGAAACTGTGACCTTGAAAATGAGGTCAAGGTAACCAACATCTAATTAGGTCTTAAGCATGTCCCAATGATCATTTATCCCTATAAGTTTGATAAAAAAAAATCGACAAACTGGTTTGAGAGGTATTGTGCACACACAAAAATGTTATAAATGTCAACACAAAAGCCTGGCGTGCTAATGCTAACAAGATCCAGAAAGAGACAATATGTCCCCTTCCAATTCTGGGTTGGGGGCATAGTAAAATAAACATTAAGAGCGGACATGTATTACACCTTTGTACAGACAAAAATATCAACATTTTCTTGCTTCTCCCATGTGTATATATGTGCAATAGAAATGATGATGACAGACAGACAGACTGACTATTAGCCATCTAGGTCCAAGATCGGTGGATGGGTTATATATTCCCTGCCTGAGAACTACATGTATGTTAAATTGTACTGTTAAATGTGAGTAAACATGGTTGCCTGCCAAGGAATATGAGTGCTATGTCCTCTGTCAAGAATACAAATATCTATTTTTTTTTTTCTTTATTATTCTGCAAAACATTTACTGGGAATTTCATAATTATTTTTACAATATTAGCAATCACTGATTAAGCCTTATCCTTCTGTTTGTGACTGTAAACTTTCATGGAGTAGGCCTTCTTTAGTGAATCTCAGGACCTCCAGAAACAAAGTTCATCCTTTAGTTCTAGGTTGTCTGATGGGAGAGATAACATGCTTTAACATAAACCTTTGTTTGTCCACATTCAAGGGCATTCAGTGAAATGATTCTCCATAATAAGTCACATTTTTTTCCATGTTTTTTTTTTTTTAATCTTACCCTATCCGATCAAATAGGATCCTGTGCAAACCACGCAGTCAAATTAAACAACTGTAGGTGATAAATGCACATTAATAGGAAAAGACAGACTGGCTCTATTTGTTTTTGCACTTCTCTTTTTATGTCAACTTTCTATCACTTCCAGTAGCCTTATTTGTCTCTTTAATTCCTATTCACTGTCCTACTACAAAAACTATCTTTTTGAACTAGACTTAACCCTAGTCCTGCTGAACCCGGATATGCCCTGCCTTTGCTAACACTGTAGATCCAGATCAGCTGGCTTTTAAAGAAGCCAACTGATCTGGATCTGCACTGTTTGCCATTAAGAATGTGAATTTATATCAACCATCTGGATCAAGAAATCTGATTGGCTGAAAATTAGACGTGGGCGTGACATCTTAATTTCTTTAGCATGACAAGGGTTAACTGGTTAGAAAATTTTATGCTACACTAGATTGTACACCTTGAAAAGACAAACATATAAAAGAAAAGACAGAGTCTGAAGACAGACTAGGTAGATGAATCAACACAAGTAATTAAATTCTTCCTGCAATACCCAAATTTGGCTCTAATGCCTTGAAGTTTTTTTTGTTTGTTGTTTCAAAACATGGTACAGTGGTTTGTCATGTGACTCACATGGTCACAGCTGAGCTGCTAATAGTCTCGGGGTGGGGGGGGTAACTTCCTATATATGGCATAGTGCGGATGTGCGTGCCGAATAGCCCCCTTTTTCAGCACTGCCAGGTATATGATTGGCCCCCTTTTTTCAACAAAAAGTATATGAATGGCCCGATTTTTCTGGATTCCTATGTGAAAGGCCCCATTTTTCTGACATCCTGGTATATGCACATATTTTTCGCTCAGAGATTTTTCGAGGCTGCTTATCCTCTTCCTATTACATGGATTGACTATGATATTTGTATAACAACCAGCACAAAATGGGTATAAAAAATCAAAGGGCAGTATATGAATAGGTCAACTTTTGGATGATCAAGTATATGAATGGGTCCGTTTTTTCAAAGGCCAAGTATATGAATGGGGTAGGTTTTGAAATACTGGCTCGAACACCCGTACCAAAACTATCCCTAAGTTACCCGCCCCCGAGCTAATAGTAAGCTTGTCTATTGGTACATCATGATAATCTGGTGAAACATGAGGGAAAGAGAGGATGCGCAGGTAAGAGTTCCCCTTCCGCAGACCCAGATCAGAAGAAAATGCAGCAGGATAAGGGCAAGAGCACTCTAAGAAGTTATTAATGACCAAGCTATGATGAACTAAATCTGTCTAGTTATAACCAGTATGCTTTGAAGAGTGCCGGTACATTCAAATTCCATAATATAGGCAGTGAGTGTGTGTGTACTCTAACAATGTGGATACCATATTTAGTCTAAATATGTGAACAAAACATCCCCGGCAAACAATGCAGACAAGTTCTGAAAAAAAATATTCAATTTATTTTGAGAGAAAATAAAGACGCTGCTGAGCAAATGATTCACATGAAATGTCCAGTTTTATTTTCTTAAAATAAAAATTAAAAAAAAAAAAAAAAATCAGGGGAAGTGATATACTTTCAGAGGGGCCTACTCTGAAAGGAAAGAATTTGCTCCTAAGGGAAAGCACACAGGAAGTCACAGAAGTGTTTCCGTTGAATAAAATGGTGAACTCTCTACTAATGGTAAATTTAAGGATTGCTCTCATTGTGACTATATCTGATTGTTAATCCAGGTTCTGCTGATCCCAGATATACCCTGCCTTTGCAAACAGTGTAGATCCAGATCAGTTGGCTTCTGAAGAAGCCAACTGATCTGGATCTGCACTGTTTGTCATTAAGTATGAGAATTTGTATCAACAATCTGGATCAAGTAATCTGATTGCCTATAAATTAGAAGTGGTTGTGGCACCCTTGTCATGCTGAATAAATTAAGATGACACACCCACTTCTTATTTTCAACAAATCAGATACGAATTCACATCCTTAGTGACAAACTGCAGAGCCTGATCAGTTGGCTTCTGATCTGGAGCTACACTGTTTACTGAAGCAGCACATATCCAGGTTCAGCAGGACAAGGGTTAATATATTCAGGATGACAAGGGTTAATATTGCCTCGAGACTGCTAATATTTAGCACAAACATTTTGAAATAACAATATTCAGAAAAATGCAATCTAAAGTAACACTTAATGATGCTTTAGAAAACCTATATTATTTAAGATTTTATCTATTTTATTAAATCAATGACTTAAAATTGTATCTTGTTTCTGTTTTATTTTGTTTATTAGATCCCATTCAACATGCAACAATAATGCACTTGTGTGTTTTTTTATCATGGTTAGGAAATTACATAATGACAGCCATTGTTTGTTACCCAGTAATAAAAAAAAAAACAAAAAAAAACCATTTCATATTATGTGGGCTGGTGTGGCTCTGATTTTTTTGTCTGAGAAAAGACAGGTTTGTTAGTTGTCACTATTTTTCCCAACTTCATATGTATTTTTGTCCAAAAAAGGAGAATGTTGTGCAACCTTCGGGACACTGGGATTGCTTTTAATAGCATGCAGGGTAAACTTTTCAACAGGTGACATTTTTTATTCTTTATTTCTTTTTTTTTCACAGAAAAATAAAAAAGATTTGACATCTCATGCAAACTGTTGTCTGCTCAATTTATCCATCCTGTGGATCAAGTATACATTCATTTTTAGGGGTTATGCCTATCTGATAGCGCCTCAGGACCTCCAGAAACAAGGCTCATTCTTTCGTTCTAAGTTGTGCAACATGGGGGAGAACGTATTTATCACAAATCTTTGTTTGTCCACATTTAAGGCCAATCAGAGAAATAATTCTCCAAAATCAGTCAAATTTCACCAGCTTCTGTTTTTTTTTTCCATTTTTTTGGTCTCATCTCTATCTGATCAAATAGGCTCCTGTGCCAACCACCTGGACTCTACTTAAAAGTAAAGAACAACCTGTGATAAATGTACACAAATGTTAGATGTATTATTGCAAGTTGTTAAGTCTTTCCTGCAATGGCCACATGTGGTGCTGATTTCTGTATGTTATTCTTTATATATATAAGTTTGTGACACAAACCACAGTTTGTAATGTGTCTCAATATCATGTGACAGTTATGTAATCTTGTCTATTAAGCTAACACAGTTAGCCAGTTCATTGGTACATTACATGTGCAGTGTGAATTAACCTGGTGGAAAATGAGGGAAATAGCAAGTGCTCAGGTAAGGGTACCCCTTCCAAAGACCCAGATCAGAAACTTTCGTAGCAGGATAAGGGTTAACAGGATGATATAGTCAAGTATGATGAAAGTTCGATTTTTGGTCATTTTCTGCAGGACTGGCTGGACCATCATCGGCGGCCTTGAGGTGTATCCTTTCCCCCTTAAGCAGATGAAACAGAAGAGATAACTTACGTGTACAGGTTTCCCCAGTCACCGCTTTTGTCATTCTCTTGTAGGCAGACTCGTATTCTTCCCTCTGCCTTGTCTGCACCAGCCATAGCATCCTTAAGGCAGTCATCCCAATAAAGCTCTATAGTGTGATGTGTTACCTTGCCAATCACTGGGGGAGCAGGTCGTGGCAGTTCTGAAATATACAGAAAAGTAAATGTACATACAAAAAAGGTTTTGGTCTAAATTTTGCAAGGCCTACACTGTTCATTGCCACTCATTCAGCAGGTTTTACATATATATACAGGTAATGAAATGAACTTTTCAAAGTTTAGGATTTTTTGATATGGGTTTTACGGCCCTTTCAAGAATATTTCACTTATATAGAGCCGATCATTCATCAGAGGTGGGCGAAAACTGGAAAACCCAGGGAAAAACCACCTGACCATCCATAAGCAGAACTTGGCTTTTCCCACATGTGACCTGAGAGAGGCTCAAACCACCGCGGTGAGAAACCTAATGGATTAAAAGTCAGCTCTCTTATCCATCTAGGCTACGGGGGCCCTCAAGTTTAGGATAAGTATCGTATGAAGTAATGGTATCCAACTATCTAGGGTAAGGTATTTACCCTAAATATTCAAACAGACAGACCTGAACAAACATGCTGACCTAGATTAGGTGCACCAGAATGCTGCACTGTTTGCCAATCATCCAGCAGATTTTGCTTGTCCTGCTGAATAAATTAAGATGCCATGCCCATTTTTAAGTTTCAGCCAATCAAATTACTGGACCTGGGTTGTTGATACAAATTCACATATGTGATGCCAAACAGTGTAGTTCCAGATCAGTTGGCTTCTTCAGAATTAGAATATTACAATATATAGTATGAGGAATTCATTCAGTCTACAAATTTATAAGGATTAAAGGAAACAAATGAAGAAATAGGATATGTTTTTCATTGATGGACCACAGGCTAAGGGTATCAATGAGCCAAGGCCCTTCCAATAGGTATTCACAATGTATGTTTTTGTGAAGAAATAAGAAAAAATATTCTCCTGCTATTCCTTGAATGCTCACTTTCAGTTTACTGCTTCAGTGAAAATCACCATATTGTATATAATAAGGGAAATAACCTCAGAAGTCTTAAGCAGACAGGTAAATCTTGGGATTTTACCATTATGGGTCGAAAATATATATACCGGGTAATGAGCTGAAGTGAAGCACCTTTACAGCTGTATATAAATCATTATACTTATCATTTGAACTGAGAAAATTAAATCCTGTTCAACAACCATTTAGCGACAAAATGTTTGTCTGACAAATATTTTGTCACACTATCCAATACTTGGCAGGGCTGTTCTGATTTCTAAATATAAACGGACCTTATGACACATGTGACCAGTTTAGACCCTAACCAACACTGTTCCCTTATAGAACCTTCAAATGGCATTTGTTATGCTGATGACCATGGTAGATGCTGAACAGATCTGGCAGGCTGATCTGAGTCTATACAGGTTGCACATCATAAGGTTGATTTCTGTTTGAAAGATACCTATTTACTACTGGGTAATATGAAATGAGCCGCACTATGAGAAAACGTACCTTTGGACATATGCACTCAATGAATACCCAACTCAGCATGTGCATCCGCAAAGTCTGATTAGTCTTCATTGTCCGAAGGAAACTTTGCATTCCTGGCTATCCAAAATGTACCTAGTGAAGAATCTGATCAGACTGCACAGATAGGCACTCTGATCTGAATCTTCACTGGGCACACATCCAAAGGTACGTTTTCTGACGTTAAGTCTTATGACTTTTTCAGGTCAATAGATGGTAATAATGGAAGTACCCTGGGTACTATATAATCTGTTTTATTGACATCATCATGGGAAATGTCAAACAAACAAACAAAACGGGATCTTATGACAAGAAAACTGCACCATGAGAAATTATTGGGCTTCATAGGTCGACAGTATTCACATGAATCAATACAGTAACCTTTGCAATTTAACCAATCAAAATTTTCTGGGTTTTTTTGTTGTTTTTTTGTTAAATCATGCTAGCTATCAATTTTTATACCTCTGCAGAAAGTGTTGCCAACAAGAAAACCAAATTAAAAAAAATCAGATTTGGGTTAAATTTTGCTTTTTATAAATTTTTATACCCAAGGATAAGTTTTCGTTTGTGTTGAGGTTTTATGGACCAGTCGATCCATTGGGGCCATATTAAGTGCGGTCAGTTTACCTAACCACACTTTTATTGGGCAGGCTTAGTTCTCTAAGTGGTTAACCAGTATTGTGCACATTCTTTCCCCAGAAACTGACAACTGCCCTTCTTGAATCAGCGGAAGGGAGAGAATGATCGTAGAAAATCTTTCATTATCAATTTCCATGAAAGAATGTTGCCGACCCGGCGGGGATCGAACCTGCAACCTCCTGATCACCAGTCGGACGTGCATCCAACTGAGCTACTGATCGAGGCCGGCCCCAAGAAGAAAGTGTTGTGGATAAAAAAAAAAAAAAAAGAAAAAAAAAAAACACAACACTTTCTCTAAGGAGACAATATGCACAAAATGTCAGAGCCTATCCTCTGTGAAGAAAAATAATGTTAATTTGTCGTCTGCTGAAATTTTTACACAGCATGCTAAGCATTAACAAACTGCCTCACTGAGTGATTCCAATGAGTGTTTTGGCACAAAAAATATTCCACAGTGAAATATTTTATATAAAAATATTCTAAAATAGATGTGTTTGAAAACTTATCCAAAAGTTTAACCACTGATTGATACTCATGGGTATAGCTCAAACTTAAGAATCTCCTCATCAAGATGACTTCAATATGCACCAGAAATAAGAAAACTACAAATAATTTTTAGTCACAATAAGCCTTTTAACCTTAACTAATATTGCATTTTGACAGTTTTATACATGAGGGATTATCCATGTTTTTTATTACTTCTCCACAAAAATGTATGTTATCACCAAATTTACCCTAAGTATTTGGACAGACAGGCCTGTGCAAACAGTGAAAACCTAGATCAGATGCTGCAGTCTGCAGCATCTGATCTGTGTCTATACTGTTTGCACTCATCTGGCAATTTTTAGACATATCAACCCATAAAGTCCCAATATTTTTTAAAAGAAAGGTAACGACATCCTCGGTAACCTGGTGCACACAGTGCATTTCATATCCTAAATGCATCGCGTGATGAATAAAGTGTTAACGTAATACATCACACCTCGGTTGATCACCAAGGATGGGGTCACTGGTACCGAATTTTTTTTTTTTTTTTTGTTTGTCTTTTTTTCTTTATTTTAGTGTGGCGTGTTGGTTATGTTGCTGTAAACATACTTGTATTTTTCTTACTGCACTGCAAACATTAAACCATCTTTTTCATGATCCCAGATATTCACTTGAATTCATAATGACGTGCTTAACCTTTTCCACTCAATGGGCAAATTCAGCAGATGACATAGCAATTACATTTTTTCCTATTTCCTAGAAAATAGGATCCGACATTTCATGCAAATTGTCTCCTAGGGAGACAGTTTGCATAGGAGAAGTATGCATGAACTGTCAAATCCTATTTTCTGGGGGAAAATAAGAAAAATATTTCAACATGTTGTCATGCTAAGCGTTAAGAGCAATAAACTTGCATGAAAATGTATAATGAATTAGTATTAATCTAACATACCTAGATTCAGTTATGCTTATGATGTTGACAAATGATGTTTGAGTAGTTCTTCAATAGAAGACTAAGATTTTTTTATGTAAATTTATGCAGAGCCTTACCAAATCTTTTACTGCATAATACGGTATTTACCCTAAATGTTTGGAAACCATATCTCCTAACCATTATGAATTTTTATTTCCTTTGAGATCATTGAGCCCATTCTTACTTTGAAAATCAAATACCTCTTTTACCCTTGTCCTGCTGAATAAATTAAGATGACACACCCTTTTCAAATTTTCATCCAATCAGATTAATTGATCCAGATTGTTGATATGAATTCACATACTTAATGACAATCAGTGCAGATACAGATCAGTTGGCTTCTTCAGAAGCCAACTGATCTGGATCTACACTGTTTGCAAAGGCAGTAAATCTGGGTTCAGCAGGACAAGGGTTAATTAAGCTGGTGTTAGGGGGCATGTGCAGCTTCACTGCTGTATTATGAATCGACTAATATAAAACAGTCTCCGATTTCCGTTCTTTTAATTGTGTGTTCTTTGTTTCTAAAGGCATCTGTTTAGATTTTTATTGTCCTAAAATATGAAACTCCATCTTACTACCCATTTGTTGCCTAAATACTGCCGAATAAGTGGCAAACAGTGTAGACCCTGATCAGATGCTGAGTTTTGCAGCACAGTCCAAGTCTGCCATCATTTGCTCAGGCTCAACTGTGTCTAAATATTTAGAGTAAATACGGTAGGTCTTGATAAGCTGCTTATTTCAGACATATTAATTCTTTTTTTCTTATTTTCTCTATGAAAACAAATTGGTACGGTAAATGTCCTAAAACTTCGAACACTTTATTCCATACTTTTTTTGCCTAAATTTTGCTTTTTATGCAGTTGTTTCTTAAATAAAAACATTAAACTATAATACCCCGCCATTATCGTGTTGCACTTGCAGATAACTCTGTCAAACATTGATAAAATTTGCCCATTAGCAATCCCAACCAGATCTCCACAATATCAATGCACACACCAAGTTTGGTGAAAATCCATTGACGTTTACTCAAGATATCATCCAGAAACAAAATCATGGGCGTGTCTCAAGCAGATAACTGTCAAAATTTGATGAAAATTGCCCATTAGCGGTCCCAAACCAGATCTCCACAATATCAATGCACATACCAAGTTTGGTGAAAATCCATTGATGTTTACTCAAGTTATCATGCGGAAACGAAATACGGACAAACGGACGGATGTACGGCTGACGGACGGACGGACAGACACAGGGACGTCCAACATGAAACCATAATATCCCGCCACAATCATGTACCGGGGTATAATTACTTAGTGGAATAGCAAACAGTGTAGACCCTGATCAGACTGCTCCTTCAGGAGCAATCTGATCTGGGTCTGCACTGTTTGCATGTGCCATTTTGTCAGACACTTTAGTGTATGAAGTTTTAGGACATTTACCAAAATAATTAGCAATACAACAGCATAATTTCTATGTATACCATAATAACCCTAAGTATTGAGACAGACAGTCTTTTGCAAACAGTGTAGATGCAGATCAGATGCAGCAGAATGCTGCATCTGATCAGGATCTACACTGTTTGCCACTTGTCCAGCAACATCTTAGACACATTCATTACGAGGTAGTAAAACAGACTTATAGAAAGTTTAGGACAATTGGTAAGGATTGAGATGTCCAAATATTTAGGGTAAATATCTGTGAATGAATAAAATATTTAGATTCTCCTCTATCGCTAGATATGGTTCATACACAATCACTCTTCAGAGCAGCTCTTGATCTCATCATGTCAAGTCAACAGGACCTTTAACCCTCAAGGTGCCAAGTAAAATTACCGTATTTACCCTAAGTATTGGGACACCTCATTTCCTTACCATGTTTGTCCATTTCTTACCTGTTGATGTGTCCAAAATATTGCTGGATGAGGAGCAAACAGTGCAGGCCCTGATCAGATACTGCATTCTATGTCATCTGATCTGGGTCTACTCTGTTTGCTCAGGCCTGTCTGTCCCAATACTTAGGGTTATTACTGTATAGCAAATGACAATCTATTTTTTTTTTACATTATTTTTCAGAGAAAATACCAAATTTCGCTGTATATTACTCACACCCACGTATAACACTCACCAAATTTTTTGCACAAGATTTTGTGGAAAAAAAAAGAGGTTCCTATGTAGAACATGCAGTACTTTTCTGTGCATCAGTGACCAATTTCCCAGCTACAAAGCGTGTCATATTTCACTAAGTCAGAGTTGAAATGGCCGAAATCTCGGCAGGTAACGAGTTGAAAAAGGCTGAACTTACGGTAATGCTAACTGAATTCTCGTTGTGCAGTGCTGTTACTGTGGGCCTAAGTGAACCATGGTAAGCGCCAGAATGGTATAAAAAATCATGGATATCTTACAGTGATCGATCTACGTCCCATTTATAATGGCCGATCATGTATGTAATGAGTTTTCGCAACCAATAATCTTGGCGATTTCTATCTTGATTTTGGTGTTCCTTTCAATAGCACTCACCAGATTTTTAAAAACATTTTCTGGGTAAAAAAAAAAACAAGAGGGCCATGATGGCCCTGTAATGCTCACCTATCATAGCACTTTGAGAACCTGACCTAGAACTGATCAAGGCAAAAATTCTGATCTAGAAATCATCAAGACAAACATTTTGGGCAAGATTCATGATGATTGCTTTATAAATGTGACCGCTAGAGTGTTAACAACGTTTTATACTGATGTGGGCAGGTGACCTAGTTTTTAATCCCATACGACCCAGTTTCGAACTTGACCTAGAAATCATCAAGACAAACATTCTGAGCAAGATTCATGATGACTGCTTCAAAACTGTGACCGCTAGAGTGTTAACAAGGTTTTCTGCTGATCTGGCCCGGTGATCTAGTTTTTCACCCCAAGTGACCCAGTTTCGAATTTGACCTAGAACTCATCACGACAAACATTTTGAGTAAGATTCATGATGATTGTTCAAAAATGTGACCGCTAGAGTGTTAACAAGGTTTTCCTTTGGTTTGGCCTGGTTTCAAACATGGCCTTGAAATCATCAAGACAAACTATTTGAGCAAGATTCATGATGATTGCTTGAAAAATATGGCCGCTAAAGTATTAACAAGGTTTTCCACTGATTTGGCCAGGTGACCTAGTTTTTGACCCTACATGACCCATTTTCGAACCTGACCTAGAAATCATCAAGACAAACATTTTGAGCAAGATTCATGATGATTGCTTCAAAAATGTGACAGCTAAAGTGTTAACAAGGTTTTCTGATGATTTGGCCTGATGACCTAGTTTTTGACCCAAAGTGACCCAGTTTCAAACTTGACCTAGCACTCATCAAGACAAACATTTTAGGCAAGATTCATGATGATTGCTTCAAAAATGTGACTGCTAGAGTGTTACCTATTTGTTTCTGTCAAGCTGACATGATATCAATATTTAATTAATGAATTTTACACACTTTACAGTAGTTGAGTGTTCAACTACTATATATTTTATCTGCCCTTATATGCAAAATAGATGCTCTTATATGCAAAACAGGTTAAATGTGTTGTCAAAGGGCAAACAGTTTCACTCGAGAACAGTCAAGCACCAAAATAATATTAGCTCTAATGTCAGGAAACATACCTTCAATCAAGTGCACCCAGAGAAGATTCCGATCACCCTGCACATTAGCCCAGTCTGATCAGAATCTTCACCAAGCACATTTTGGACAGCCATTAATGATGTTTGTTTGTGTTGAGGTTTTATGGCCCAGTCAACCCAATGGAGTCATGTCAAGCACGGTCAGTTTACCTAAGCGCACATTTACTAGGCAGGCTTAGTCCTCTAAGTGGTTAACCAGTATTGTGCACATTCGTTCACTAGGCACCGACAACTGCCCTTCTTGAATCAGTGGAAGAGAGAGAATGACAGTAGAAAATATTTCATGATCATTCTACATAAAAGAATGGTGCCGACCCTGGGGGGTCGATCCGCAACCTCCTGATCACCAGTCGGATGCACATTCAACTGAGCCACCGAGGCCGATCCATTAAGAATAGGAATTTTCTGCAAATGGACAATAAAGACTGATCAGTCCCTCTTCCCCAGTAAGGCGATCACAATGCCAGACAGAATCCATCAAACACAACAGGACAACAAACAGGACAAAGCATGAAAGAATCCCTGCAGTGAACAGCCACATGGCCACACAGTTTAAACTTTTGCAAATATTTCTATAACACTGAAACTACTACTTGTCATGGAAAAAGTCACAAGGCTAAAATGACATCACAGAAGTAAAAATCAACCAAAATTATCTTCTGAAACCACTGAATACTCTTTTATTTGAACTTACATCAATATGGCAGTTTACCAGAAAAAATTGTCTTTTCATCAGATTTTACACTTAACCCTTAAAGCGCCAATCACAACTATTGTCGTCTGCTTTGTCTTCTGCTGGTTACTTTAAAAGTCACTTCTGCAAACAGTGTGGACCCAGATCAGACTGCTCCTTTAGGAGCAGTCTGATCTGGGTCCACACTGTTTGCTTGTATGCAAAAATAGGTTGGAAAAGTCTGCAAGAATATTTAGCAGATGACATAAACAGACGACATTTTCAGATGCAGTTTTTCTTGGCACTTTAAGGGTTAAAATGCCAAGCAAAATTGTAGCAGATTATATTCTATATATTTTTATCATTATTTTTCAGAGAAAAATAATACTTGACATTTCATGTGAATCATATATCAGGCAGCTGATTCACATGAAATGTCAAGCCTTTTATTTTCTCTGAAAGAATCACAAAAATATTTCAAATGTCATCTGCTGCAAATTTGACTGGTATATTAAGAGTTAACAGTCCTACAGTGGCACTGAAACAAATGTTTATGCTTATGGTGATTTATTTATCTTCTGGCTGGGATAGGCCCGTCCATTGTCCAAACTCACATAAAATTAATTGAATGCAAATTTAATTTCACACTACAATATTGCTTTGAATCAATTTTCAATTACGGTCTTTTTCCCTATTATCTGTGCAAACCAATTTAGGAGAGTGGTCAATAACAATCGATGAAATACCTGTACGGAGGAAATTCTTGTCGCACACACTCAAAAAAAGATTTGATGTTGTTTCATTCATTTGGGTGCAATCAGAAGAGCTGTTAAGAAGCCCACGTTTATGTGTCGCATTAACCTCAAAGCAATGCCATGACATTGTATCCCAGTTAACCCTTGTCCTGCTGAACCCGGATATACCCTGCTTTTGCAAACAGTGTAGATCCAGATCAGTTGGCTTCTGTAGAAGCCAACTGATCTGGATCTGCACTGCTTGCCATTCAGTATGTGAATTTATATCAACAATCTGGATCAAGTAATCTGATTGGCTGAAAATTTGGAAAGGGTGTGGCATCTTAATTTATTCAGCAGGACAAGGGTTAATGTGAAGTATAAACATCATGTACCTGCTGGAAGGAGCATTTGCTGATAATTCTGGGATAATTTTCTCTAGTTCTACTCATGATGATGATGATGAAAAAAACGTATTTTGATATTGTACTCATCAAAAGAGCCTCAACTGCCATTTGGAGCAAGATCCAGCTTTATATGCATTGGCAAGACCTAGTGTATGCATTAGCAAGACTTAGCTTTGTATGCATTGACAAGACCCAGCTTTGTATGTATTGGCAAGATCTAGTTTTGAATGCATTGGAAATACACAGCTTTATAAACACTAGCAAGATTTAGATTTGTATGCATTGGTAAGAACTAGCTTTGTATGCATTGGCAATTAAGACCTATTTTGTAGATACATGTACTCATAAAAAGTGCCTCAACTGCCATTTGAAGCAAGACCCAGCTTTGTATGCATTGGCTAGAACTAGCTTTGTATGCATTGGCAATTAAGACCTATTTTGTAGACACATGTTCTTATTAAAAGTGCCTCAACTGCCACATGGAGCAAGACCCAGCTTTGTGTGCATTGGCAAGACCCAGCTTTGTAAGTTTATATGTTTTTGTTGAGGTTTTACAGCCCAGTCAACCCAATATATGAGGTCATGCCGAGTGCAGTCAGTTTATCTAACCACACTTTTACTGGGCAGGCTTAGTCCTCTAAGTGGTTAACCAGTATTGTGCACATTCTTTCATCAGAAACTGACAACTGCCCTTCTTGAACAAGCAGAAGGGAGAGAATGACTGTAGAAAATATTTTACGATCAATCGCCACGAAAGAATGTTGCTGACCCGGTGAGGATCAAACCCACAACCTCCTGATCACCAGTCGGATGCACATCCAACTGAGCCAAGGAGGCAGACTCCAGCACTGGCAAGATCTAGCTTTGTATGCATTAATAAGATCCAGCTCAGTATATGCACTTGCAAGATCTAGCTTTGTAAGCATTAGCTTGACCTAGCTTTGTATGCATTGGCAAGATCTAGCTTTGTATGCATTGGCATGATCTAGCTTTGTATGCATTGACAAGATCCAGCTCAGTATGCACTTGCAAGATCTAGCTTTGTAAGCATTAGCCTGACCTAGTTTTGTATGCATTGGCAGTTAAGACCTAGCTTTGTATGCATTGGCAAGACCTAGCTTTGTATGCATTGGCAAGACGTAGTCTTGTATGTATTAGAAAACCTATAGTATTCAACTGTATGCTCATTTGAATATTTGCTATACTGTGATACAAATTCAGGATGAACTTCCTAACCAAAAATATTTTTCCAGACTGTTGAAAATCACTTTGACAACTGATCCCTTTAAATACAAGCTCAAATTGCTCAAAACCTTTAACCCTTGAAGTGCTAAGCAAAAAATTGTAGCAGACAACCTC
The DNA here is from genome assembly GCA_964016985.1 of Anodontia alba. Lineage (NCBI taxonomy): Eukaryota > Metazoa > Mollusca > Bivalvia > Lucinida > Lucinidae > Anodontia > Anodontia alba. The sequence goes on along the minus strand of OZ024821.1, from coordinate 45,985,139 downwards.
AATAAAATTTTATCATTCTTCACAGAAAAATAGACTGACATTTCATGTGAAGTATCTGCTAGCCAGATGATTCACATAAAATGTCAAGCCTTATAGTCTCTGAAAAAGATAAAAATAAAATAATTCTGCTGTAACTGTGATTAGTGCTTTAGTGGTCAAGCCAAATCAGTAGAATGCCCAAATGTTGGAAGTTATGCTTGTCGCCAGGTACAGGTATTTAATACACCTGCTCAGCCTTGTGGTACAAGCTGGGTTTTTTTATAGGGACATGTAGGATTCTCAGTCCAGTGGATTGTGTTCCATTCCTGGTTCAAATGAAATGCTGATAAGCATTATTTTCACCCGTTATATTTGGCACCCACTGTAAATAACCCACTCTCGTGAACATCAAAACCCCACGAGTCTCATTTCACATGGTTCTCGGACTCCTAGAAATCATGGATGAATTCAATTTGGAGCAGAAGTGGGAATAAGTAAATAGTACAACTGTACTGTCTTGCAGTACAAGCTGGCTTTTATAGCAATGTGGTCGAGTGTAGGACTTTGAGACCAGGGGACTGGCTTTGATTCCAGACTCAGAAAAGATGGTAATTATCATTTTTTTCACCTGTTCCATATCGCAACTTTGCACCAACCAACTGCTCCCCTCTCAAATTTTTTGTTACTATGCAAGTGAAGAGCTAAAATAACTAAACAAAATATGCTAAAACAAAAAACAAAAATAACTGCATTCCCATTAATAGTTTTTCATGGCATCTGCATTTCACCGTAAATAATATTACCCATCAATACCGGTCTAAGAAGTTATCTTGTCAATAATACAAACCGCTTTCATTATTATTTTATAAACAGGAAGGCTTCAGGTGATTGATTGTGTCTTTATTAACCTTTATCTGTCTATAGACAAAATTTGGCAGACATTTTATTTTTAGCTTTCCCTGAAAAAAAAGGCCTTGGCATTTTATTTAAATTATAGCAAAGCAATATTTTAAATGAAATGCCAAGCCCTGTTTTCAGGAAAAGAAAAAAAGAAAAAAAACACCAGTCATAAGTCATCTGTTGGAGTCTACAGCAAGCTAAAGGTTAATTCATCTAGAGCTGGAGTTGAGCAACTTGTTCAAAATTCTGTTTGATTATTTCGTTATGAAAATGTAATTATGGAATTCTATTAAAATCATCTCAGTGAAACAATTCTAATCAAACTCAAAAACATGCATATATGCTTCAATGTATGGTGAAAAAATAATATCAATACTGTATTTATTACGTCCAAAATAATAATTTATCTGGTACCTTGCACAGGATCTATAAAAATTGCTCCTCATATTAACATTCTTTCGCTGTTTACGTCAATAGCTCCAAAAATAATAAATAATCACCAACAAAGTGATTTTCTAACCTAACATACAAATAATGTGAAAAAAATATTTTTGACATATTTAACCTTTACTACTCTCTCGGCTAGTTCAGCAGACAACAAACTAATGACTTTTTTTTCTGATTTTTCCCATAAAACAGGATTTGACATTTCATGCAAATTGTCTCCATTGAAACAATTTGCATGAAATGTTAAAACATGTTTTCTGGAAAAAATAAGGAAAATATGTCAAAATGTGGTTGCTGAAATTTTTACCTCTAATACTACATACAAGTTTAAGCATTGGATGCAGTTCATTAAATTCAGATCTGTTTTTGAAAAACATTACTGACTTGCCACTTTGTTGCTGGGGTAGTATAGAAAATACACAACATTACTTCTCTCATTGTAGACTTTATGAAGCCCCGCATGTCCTTCTTCTGAATTCTGTTGAAATCTATCAGACTCCTTAAGTTCACTCAATCTACTATTGTACAGGGACTCAATGTTATGTGCACAAGTTGATACTAGAAACGAAGCTTTTTTAATATATCATATGCCATGTGACATTTACTTATCATAAGTGCCTGGGTCATTATGTGTGCCTGTGCCCCCATCCCTGACCCCAATGTACGTTTTTGCCACGTTTTATTTTTATTCGGTATCTTAACCCTTAAAGCGCCAATCAGAACTGCAGTAGAAAACAATGTTATTTTTATTTTTTCAGAGAATAAAGTCTTAACATGTCATGAGAATCATCAGCCAAACTGATGATTCACATGAAATGTCAAAACTTATTTTCTCTGAAAAATAAATAATAATAAATACAAAATTCAAATGCTGATTGAAGATTTTCAAGATGGCTGCCATGGTGGCTAGCTTGGATATCAGAACGGAACCATTTTAGCAATTCTAATTCTTCATGCTGCCCCTATGCCTTCCACCAAGTTTCCACTCCATCCAACTTACTGTTCAGGAGCAGATAACAATTGAAGATTTTCAAGACGGCCGGAGGATATGTTGTTCGAAGATTTTCAAAATGGCTTACATGGCAGCCATCTTGGATATTGGAACAGAATGATTTTAGCAATTCTAAATCTCCATGTGGCCCCAGTGCCTCCCACCAAGTTTGGGCTCAATCTGACTTAGGGTTCCTAAGCAGATGATCTGATGTGGTTTCAAGATTTTCAAGATGGCCGCCCAGGCGGCCATCGGCCATCTTGGACAGCCAAACTGAAGATTTAAGTAATTCTGAATGTCACTCTGATGCTTCCCATCAAGTTTTGGCTCAATCCAACTTACAGTTTGGGAGAAGATGTTGTTTGAAGAATTTCAAGATAACCGCCATGGCGGTCATCTTGGAATTTGGAACAGAACAATTTTAGCAATTCTGAATCTCTATGTCGCTCCGATGCCTCCCATCAAGTTTTGGCTCAATCCAACCTACAGTTTGGGAGGAGATGTCATTTGATGAATTTCAAGATGGCCGCCATGGTGACCATCTTGGATATCAGAACGGAACGATTTTAGCTATTCTGAATCTCTATAATGCTCCGATGCCACCCATCAGGTTTCAGCTCAATCTGACTTATGGTTTGGGAAGAGATGTCGTTTGAAGAATTTCAAGATGTCCCCGTGGCGGCCATCTTGGACATCAGAACCGAACGATTTTAGCAATTCTGAATCTCTATCTCGCTCCCATGCCTTCCATCAAGTTTCGGCTCATTTGACTTATGGTTTAGGAGGAGATATCATTTGAAGAATTTCAAGATGGCCGCCATGGTGGCCATCTTGGATATTGGAACGGAATGATTTTAGCAATTCTGAATCTCTATGTCACTGTGATGCCTCCATTCAAGTTTCAGCTCAATCCAACTTACAGTTTGGGAGGAGATGTCGTTTGAAGAATTTCCAGATGGCTGCAATGGCAGCCATCTTGGATATCAGAACAGAAAAATTTTAGCAATTCTGAATCTCTCTATCACTGTGATGCTTTCCATCAAGTTTTGGCTCAAACCAACTTACGGTTTGGGAGGAGATGTCATTTGAAGAATTTCAAGATGGCCGCCATCTCTATGTCGCTCCGATGCCTCCCATCAAGTTTTGGCTCATTCCAATCTACGGTCTGGGAGGAGATGTCATTTGAAGAATTTCAAGATGGCTGCCATGGTGACCATCTTGGATATCAGAATAGAATGATTTTAGCAATTCTGAATCTCTATAACGCTCCGATGCTGCCCATCAGGTTTCAGCTCAATCTGACTTATGGTTTGGGAAGAGATGTTGTTTGAAAAATATCAAAATGGCCCCCGTGGTGGCCATCTTGGATATCAGAACCGAACGATTTTAGCAATTCTGAATCTCTATCTCGCTCCCATGCCTTCCATTAAGTTTCAGCTCGTTATGGTTTAGGAGGAGATGTCATTTGAAGGATTTCAAGATGGCCCCCAAGGTGGCCATCTTGGATATTAAAACGGAATGATTTTAGCAATTCTGAATCCCTATGTCACTACGATGCCTTCCATCAAGTTTCAGCTCAATCTGACTTACAGTTTAGGAGGAGATGTCATTTGAAGAATTTCAAGATGGCCATCGTGGCGACCGTCTTGGATATCGGAATGGAACGATTTTAGCGATTCTGAATCTGTGTCATTGTGATCCTCCCATCAAGTTTCAGCTCAATCCAACTCAGGGTTTGGGAGGAGATGTCATTTGAAGAATTTCAAGATGGCCGCTATGAATCTCTGTGTCACTGTGACGCCTCCGATCAAGTTTCAGCTCAATTTCAAGATGGCCGCTATGGTGGCCATCTTAGATAACGGAATGGAACGATTTTAGCAAGTTGCCACAATGCCTCCCACTAAGTTTTAGCTCAATCCAACTTATGGTTCTGGAGGAGATGTTGAAAATGTGAAAAGCTAACGACAGACGGACAATGGACGGACCGACAATGGATGGACGGACAATGGACGGACGACCGACAACAGGCCAGGGCATAAGCCGACCTTGAGCAAAGCTCCAGGTCAGTTAATAATATCATCATTTGTTGTCTGCTGAATTAGTCCAGAGAGTGGTAAAGGTTAAGGCGTATCTGGCACTGACAAGGCTAGGATTTTTTTTTTTTTTCCAATTTAGCCATGAAAACACAGTTACACTGTGTGTACTCACTAGAAGTGCCATAGCCTTGGCGAGGCACTTAAATGAGCAGCCACAACCTAGGTTTTCATGAATAACTGGAGAAAATTTTATTATGATTTATGATCACCAAAAACTTCTTATCAACTCCTCAGAATAGCATATGTTTTTGTGGAGAAATAAGAAATTTGAGATTGAGCTGGAGTTTTGTCCCAGTCAACACTGTTTAAGGTCATGTCAAGCCTGCAGTCAGTTACCTATTCACACTTTTCCTGGGCAGGCTAAGTTCTCTGAGCATTTAACCAGCACTGGTGCACATACTTTCGCCAGGTAACTGACACCTGCCCTTCTTGAATCAGCGGTAGGGGGTGAATGACCATAGAAATGAAATCTGATCAGTTTCCATGAAAGTTATGTGGACGGAGGTGGGATTTAATCTTGCGACCCGTGGATCTGCAGTCACCGACACCCTACCGAATAATTAAGCTATGGACCACGGCCGATTACTTGAAAAAGATATATTTTTTTACATTACGAAAACACGCCTATTCAAAAATACTGAAAATTTTACCAACAAAAAAATGAACATTTTCTGATAAAAAATTCTAATATTTTTCATATTTCTGCTCAAGACATAGATTGTGGGTACTCGTTAGAACCACCTCGCTGAGGCAGTTCTAACGAGTCCCATAATCTATGTTTTAAGCAGAAATAAGAAAAATAAATAAAGTATACCCCTGTAAACCCCAGTTTTACTGTATAAAAGTGGGGTTTAAGGGGGTCAAAATTATATAGGTATGTTTTCGTGATGATCCAAAATTATACTTTAATTTAAGCCACAAAAACCTTTATAGTGTAACACAGTCAAGAGTGAAAAGATTTTATCTTCAATACTGCACTTAAACAGAACATTTACCGTTACCATTCTATGGGCAATTCGGCAGACACAGAGGATGATATTTTTCTTACTTTTCCCAGAAAATAGGTTTTGACATTTTAAGCAAATTGTCTCCCTAGGAGACAATTTGCATGAAATGCCAAAGCCAATTTTCTGTGGAAAATAAGAAAAATATTTCAAAATGTCTGTTGAATTCAAATTATTACCTAACATGCTAAGTGTTAAAAAATCTTATTCTAAGGACTTTGTTACCCCAATCCATTTACTGCAGTTCTCCTGTTAGTTCAAAACACCAAAAACTCCAGTTTAGGAAAAATTATGCCCACACTGTTAGACACTATAATGATAGTCTTCAAACCTCTTCTTTATTCAATCAATTCATGTCAAAAATCCGTCTTAACCCTTACTATAAACATTCTAAGCCTTTGAGTAATCAGGGATACTTTTAAAATTAGAAAAAAAGAAAGTCATTGATTGCTTTAAGGCAAGCACTTTTAATATACCATACACTATTGTATAAAAACACCCAGGCCAAACAGTGGTTTTATTTTGCTTCATTTATTTATATATTTTTTGTTTGTTTGTTCTACTATTTCTTAGAAGTAGAGCCATCATTGATTTTGTTTGTATTGAGGTTTTACAGCCCAGCCAACCCAATTCTAGCACAGTCAGTTTACCTAACCACACTTTTACTGGGCAGGTTTAGTCCTTTAAGCGGTTAACCAGTACTGAGCACATTCTTTTGCCAGAAACTGACAACGGCCCTTCTTGAATCAATGGAAGAGAGAGAATGACTGTAGAAAATATATCATGATCAAATCTCCACGAAAGAATGTTGCCACTCAAGCGAGGGTCGAACCTCCTAATCGGGCCAGTCGCATGTGCATCCAACAGCCACCGAGGCCAGCAGATGTCATTGATTCTCTTTATTTTTTTTTATGAATCTGCTGATACACAATGATAATTAAAAGTTTTATTAAAAAAAAAATAAGTGAAGATACACAAGAACTGACACAATCACAAAGCAGCCTTCATGAGGCACCAAAAGAAGGAGAGATGAAGAACAAACAATAACAAAGAGATGCCACATATGAAACCACTGGCGAACAAAAAAGATCTGCAACAGAGGAAAATAGCCTTGTCCTTGAACAGGTCAGCAGAAAAATTACTAGGGGCTAGGGGTTGGGCTTAACCCATTGTATACTGAATAGATTCTTCCACACTATATATTGGAGTCCAATTTCAATTTTAGGTATGTCCGGATATGAGATTTACATATTCCAAAAGAAAAATGGCTAAATTATTTGCAAACAGTGGAGAGCTTGATCAGACGCCGCATTGTGCGGCGTCTGATCTGGGCCTGCACTGTTTGCCAATTACCCTTTTACGATCTCCCGACTACAATGGGTTAAACTATTTGAGTGAAAACGCACCCTAAATTATGATGCAGCTCTTAAACAAACATACCATATTCGATCTAATTACCGCACATACCCCTATAAGCACACAGTCAAGCCATTCCGTAGTCTTCAGATTACAGCCAGTTGATTTTTGTCTACTTTTTTTATAAAGGCATATGTTGTGGGTACCCATTTGAATTGCATCGACTTGTACCTACCTATGCAAAAGGTACACTTTAAAAAAAAACAAAAAAAAAAAAACTGCGAAGGACTTATCAAATAATGCTTATGCAATATTTTTGTATGTTTTTCTTTTTTCTGATTTTCTTTTGTTTGTTTGATTTGGGCTTAACATCGCTTTCAACCTCTTTCAGTCATATCGCAACGGTGTCTGGATGTGGCAGGGAGGTCAATGCTCACTTTTAGAGTGCTGCCTCACTGAAATATCACACCCCAGACACTTTGACATGATATTCCACCCAGTCACATTATACTGGCACTGGGCTGACCAGTTCTAGCTCTACTTTCTTAATGCTGAGCACCAAGCGAAAGAGCAGCTAGTACCATTTTTAAAGTCTTTGGTATGACACAGCCGGGGATCGAACCCTGAACCTCCTGGTCACAATGTGGACACTCTACCACTGAGCCACTGTGCCGGTCCTTCTGATTTTCTTTATAAATGCATATGTTGTTGGTACTCATTTGAACTGCCTCGACTTGTCGAGGCAATTCAAATGTGTACCAACGACATTATGTTTTTATAAAGAAGTAGATAAAAGTACACTAGCTGTAATCTAAAGACTACTAAATTGCTTGACTGTGTGCTGTAACTTTGTACGAGATGTGGGTAGTTCGAGCCACTGAGGGTTAATCATGACGCCAGGTCATGAAGCAAATGGGGATAATTTAGGGATTCTTTTTTTTTTATCTAGACAATAATGGTATGTTGAGTGTACTCATTAGCGATGCCTTGATGAGGCAATTCTAATGAGTACACTCAACATACAATTTCCTGACAAAATAAGACTATTTCCATAAATATTTGTTTTCTTGAGCTATTGGAAGAATTTCATAGGGACACAAAAACAAGTTCTAATTGCCATGATAAACGAGCCATCAGTGGTTTTACTGTAGCTGAAACCTGAAAATTAGCCTTTGAGTTTTTGGTTTAAGCATCATTAAATATGTCCCTCATGAAGTTCTCTGTTAATCTTTCTTTAAAGTTTACCCGTATATATTTTTTGGAGGATATTTTACTACAAGTTTTTCTGGTGATTTTTGAAAACCTAAGCGCACTGTGCGGTAACGAGGTCGAATACGGTACATGGTCCCAAAGATGTTCAAGCCATTGAGGTTTTACTGTTCTAATTTTTTCAAGTAAATGTGAAAAATTAGTAAAAATACAATTGATTTGAAGCACTGAGAATTAATTAGTATTTGCATTCAGGTCTAACAATAGAAGCCAGGGCCCAGTTGTTCAAAGCTAACGACGTCGTTAGTTAACAATTCATTAAAATTTACATCGAGTGATACGCAAATATGCTGAAATTTTTTGCTGAAAAAATATGAGTAGCTTTTGCAGTGCAAAAGCTACTCACATTTTTTCAGCAAAAAATATCAGAATATTGTGTATTGAATCCGCTAAAACAGTTAACGAAATGACCCTTAACAAGCTCGTTAAGCTAACGACGCTTTGAACAACCGGGCCCAGAACATTATATGGTTTACACTTATCAGGAAGTAACTTAAAACTACATAAAACAATTAAAATAAATACAATGTACATGTAATATTATGGTAATTTTATTGATTTATGATTCTTCTGATCATGGTAAACAAACATTGTCAACCATGGTTACCCTCACTACTCTCTGGGTGAATTCAGCAGATGACAAACTGATAATATTTTACTTATTTCTCCTAGAAAATACAGGCTTTGACATTTCATGCAAAATTGTCTCCTAGGAAAAAACTTGCATGAAAAGTCAATGCCTATTTTCCGGATATTAAGAAAAATATTTCAAAATGTCACCTGCTGATTTTTTTACCCAGCAATGCAAAGCATTAACTAGTTATATAACATCCTTTTTCTGATCTGCTAAGTGCCATTTTACAAAATATTTAACATCTCTTTAACAGCATGGGTTGGTAATCTAGAGAACAAGCTCAAAAATGTGTCAGTGGAATTTGTTCCCTCTCCACATCCAGGAACTTTCAGGCTAGTATTCTCGACAGAAAATGGTAAACAAAGTTATCCTCCCAGAATTTCATCACTAATTATTTCTTTATTAGTGACTTATAGAGAAATCAGAAAATGATATCGTGTGTAGATATGATTTTACTTTGTTCTCTGTTAGTATTTGCCATACAAGGCTTGAATATAATTTTGCAACGACTTTTGAATACAGAACTGAAATTTCTAAACTTTCTGTCAACAAGGAGATTTGGGCCCATGATTTTTCATTTTCCGTCAAATCTTGAGACCCTGTGAAGCACTATTTCTGGTGAAATCAAACATGAAACATTTTAAATAAGCTGAAAAATACTGGCACAGAAAATGTGGCTGGCAATTAATGATGAAATTACTGTCCAAAAGTGTTAAAAAATTGCAGCAAAATTCTAATATTCACGCACTGCATATATCTACAGCAAATTTTAACGAAGAACAAAAGATAAATCATATCTATACACGATAGCATTCCCAGTTTTTCCATAAATTGCTATCTTTGTTTACCATTTTCCTGTTAAGGGTACTGCTCCAAAGTTCCCAGATGTGGTAAGGGAACAAAGTTCTACTGAAGAGTCATTATGATATGCAACAGGGTATAAAAAAAAAATTGTCAACGCATGGTCCAAAAGTTTGAGCGAGTCTATCGCACTACCTGTTGATCTGTCTAAACCTTAATGACAAACATTAAAGCAGACCCTGGTCAAACTGCTCCTTGATCTTGGTTTGCACTGTTTCCTACTTGTGCATAAGAGTCAAAATATTTAAGGTTAATATGGTAACTGCCAATATCTTGTACATATAGGACTCATTTGCTTAATGTCCTTACCTTTTCAAATACAACCCAATTACTGCATGAATAATGATAGTTCCTATGTATTCAATCTTTATAGGAATAATTAACAATCTTTGACGAATCTTTAGTTAAAGCTGAAGCGTTTTCCAATTTGATTGCAATCACATTTCATTTTGTAATCATAATAATCATTACCTAAGAGTTGGATTTATTACTGCCATTGAAACCACATTTCATATATTACTCACAAGTCTATATCTGCAAAGTCATTAAAAGCATAGCTCTTGACATCATATAATTTTGATCCCTTTAAACCCCATTGTTATATAGTAAAACTGGGGTTCACAGGGGTATACATTATTTTTCTTTTTTTTTGCTATAAAACATAGATTGTGGGTACTCACTAGAACCGCCTCGTTGGCATTAGGACAGTGTGAAAAAAAAAATAAACAAAGGGAAGTAACTCTGAAACCAAGAAAGGGAGAGTGATCTTTAGACACACCATCTTAACCTCATTACACATTGCTATAAAGTGTCATCAAGATATTCCATAGGCTTACCTAGTTATGGTTCGCACAAGGACAATCAAAAATTTAATCAAAGGGAAGTAACTCAGAAACTGAGAAAGGGAGAGGAATCTTTTTTTTTAAGCAATATACTGTCTTAACCTCATATACTTTGCTATTAAGTTTCAAGATATTTCATATGGTTACCTAGTTATTGCACGTACAAAAATAGTGTGAAAAAAAATCTAATCAAAGGGAAATAACTCAGAAAGTAAGAATGAATATTTTTTTTTTTTTTTTTTTTTTTTTGCATGACATGCTAACTTGACCTCATACACATTACAGCACGCAAGAAAAGTTTACTCAGCCTGCCAACCAGCCAGCCAGATGTACGGATAGCAAGACAAGGCCATAACATAATACATTGTTTTGTTTTTTTCGAAAGGGGCATATAAAAAAAGGTTAATAACTTACAGTTAAGACATAAGACTGCCAAATATCAATACCCTTTTATGCAGCAACTTCTCTATCTATACTCAACAAAATAATTTAAGGATCACTTAAGGCAATTTTTCATATACTCAAACTTTGACCAAGTCTATGGGCAAAACCACAGAAGATATTTAAATATTAGTAGGGCTGTCACGATAAACCGGTAGATCGGTGTACTGCAATATAGACCCGAGCCGATACGGTACCGTGATATCTAAATTATGTACCGGTAATACCAGTTTTTAGTTGCACCTAAACATCCGGACAATCTGAAATGTCTGAATGAATTGTGTCCATAAAAAAAATAAACGAGCATGGCCGAAAACGATCATTTTTAACTTGTGCCTAACAAAAAGGCAAAAAGTGATGTGTGGGGCCATTTTTTGGATTAAAATGAACAAGCAGACACAGAAGCGTGTTGAAAATGTTGCGATGTCAGTCAAATACTGATCGTCCCATCTCAATCGGCACCATCCATCTGCCACTTTGAAAATGAAAATAAAAGTAGAGGAAACTCACAACAGTCCAGTTACAATCCCAACTCCTTCTCTTAAACCAACAGACGTCAAGAAGGTGCAGCCTACTCTTACTTGGATGCTTAGTGCTGCCTCAAAATATCCATTTCATTCAGTCCGTGCCTCTGCAATCACAAGATCCATTGCTCGCTACATCATAGATCCTTTGATGGATGAGTTACTTGAATAACTAGTCAATTGGATTTTTTTTTTTTTTTTCATATTTTCAACACATTTTTTAATTAAAATGTTCACATTTGTTTGAGTTCTACTTCTTTTAGTTGAAAAACAAAAACAAGCCAAAGATTACTCTGTCCATTCACTTCAAACAAATGCTGAAGTAAATCAAGCAATATATCATGGTATTATTGCAATATGCTTTCTGTATATTGCAATATATCGCAATATGCTTCTGGTGTATCGTTACAGCCCTAAATATTAGTGATTGTTTCTTAAAGTGGAACTTGAAAAGGAGTGTTTCCAACAACAAATTTTGAAAAAAAAATTTTCATTTTAAAATTCGCAAAAAATGCTACTTTTTACCCAAAAATGAAAAATTGATATTTGAACATGATAAATCATGTCTGGACTTCACACTATGAATAAATCATAGAGAAAGCTTTAATTTCAATCTAGAAACTTACATTTTTCTACAGGTGCCCTCTATAGATTATTCACAGTCTATGGGGAATCATCAAGGCAATTTTATCACTTAAAGGGTAGACCTCTTTTTCTGGCCGTATCTGTGTGTCTTTTACCCTTAAGAAAGTGGAATTTGCAAGATTGTGTTTTGGGTAAATCATTGCTTTTGACTAAAAATAGAAAATTTCAGATATTCTGAAAAAACATCATTTTGGGGTAAAAATTCATTTTTCAGAGTTAAATTCTAATTTTTCTTAGAATATTCTAGGCTGACAATGTTCGAACCACTGACACTTTGAAAGCTGAACATATTGCCAACATGTTGAGTTTATTGAAATGGGCTTGCAAACAGTAGTATTGCCTACAATATAATTTTAACAACTGATGAGTTGCATTTGAATGTTAATCACAGAGAAACTGAAACTGGTGACCCTTTAATTATTTTGTTGAGTATATTTACATGTACATTCTCTGCGCATTTACAGAAAAAAACTAAAATTAACTATTGAACCATAATGTTGTTCATACTACAATGAATACACTGACTCACATGACAGTATATGATCCTTAAGTGCCGTCAAAATAAACCTAGGTTCTCTCCAATATGACTGGACTATGCCGGCATTATGACATCAATGATGCTGTTCCACTGTTAATAGGAAAACTGCATACAACTGTTTTCTTGTTTCAATCTTAGCCCTCAAACCAGATTTTTTCATAAAATAATAGATGGAAAATAATAATTAATATAAACGTAAGTAATAAAGGCAATTTATTTAAAGTTAATTGAAATATGAACAATATTGGGTCACAAGCAAAGTTTACATGAACAGGGCCTATGGGACTCACTTTCTTTTTTCATGGCCTGGGCCCAGTTGTTCAAAGCTAACGACATCGTTAGTTAACGATTCGTTAAAATTTACATTGAGTGATATGCAAATATGCTGAAATTTTTTGCTGAAAAAATGTGAGTAGCTTTTACATTGTAAAAGCTACTCACATTTTTTCAGCAAAAAATATCAGAATATTGTATATTGAATCTGCTAAAATAGTTAACAAAATGACCCTTAACGAGCTCGTTAAGCTAACACGCTTTGAACAACTAGGCCCTGGTATTGTTCATACTTCAATGAATGTTAACAAAAAATTCTTAAATGGTTCTTATAGCAGTTTCAGATGTGACATGATGGGTCCCGAAAATGTGATATCCAAATAAACATGTATAGATTACATACAAACATGACCATTTATGGCTATTTTTCTAGATAATCTACACACTTTTGTTTGGATACAACACAACTGTGGCTCCCAGCAAGTGTTATATAAAAGAGCCTGTGGTATATAATAGTAGTTCAGCATACTGGTACTGAAGAGCAAAACAATTCCCTGTTTGTACCTAAATTAAACTAGAGGCCCAAGTGGGCCAGAAATCGCTCACCTGGATTAGGCTGATCATATGTTAGATTGTGCCATGGTGGCCATCTTGGCTATCAGATCAGATTGCCTTCAGCAATTCAGAATCTGGTGTTGTTTGAAGAGTTTCAAGATTGCCACCATGGCTGTCATCTTGGATACTGGAATTGAATGATTCAGCAATTCTGAATCTCCATTTCACCCCGATGCCTCACATCAAGTTTCGGCTCAACCTGACGTTTGAAGAATTTCAAGATGGCCGCTCTGGCAGCCATCTTGGATATCGGAATGGAACGAGTTTAGCAATTTTGAATTTCTGTGTCACTGTGATGCCTCCCATCAAGTTTCAGCTCAATCGGACTTAGGGTTTAGGAGGAGATTTCGTTTGAAGAATTTCTAGATGGCGGTCATCTTGGATATCGGAACAGAAAGATTTTAGCAATTTAGAATCTCTGTGTCACTGTGATGCCTCCCATCAAGTTTCAGCTCAATCGGACTTAGGGTTTAGGAGGAGATGTCATTTGAAGAATTTCAAGATGGCTGCCATGGCGCCAATCTTGGATATCGGAACGGAATGATTTTAGCAATTTTGAATCTCTGTGTCACTGTGATGCCTCCCATCAAGTTTCAGCTCAATCGGACTTAGGGTTTAAGAGGAGATGTCATTTGAAGAATTTCAAGATGGCTGCCATGGATATCAAAATGGAACGATTTTAGCAATTTTGAATTTCTGTGTCACTGTGATGCCTTCCATCAAGTTTCAGCTCAATCGGACTGGGTTTGGGAGGAGATGTCCTTTGAAGAATTTCCAGATGGCCACCTTGGCGGCCATCTTGGATATTGGAATGGAACGATTTAGCAATTTTGAATCTCTTTGTCACGGTGATGTCTCCTATCAAGTTTCAGCTCAATCAGACTTAGGGCTTAGGAGGAGATGTCGTCTGAAGAATTTCAAGAGGGCGGCCATCTTGGATATCGGAACCGAACAATTTTAGACATTTTGAATCTCTGTGTCACTGTGATGCCTCCCATTGTTTCAGCTCAATCGGACTTAGGGTTTAGGAGGAGATGTTGTTTGAAGAATCTCCTTCAGTTGCCAATTATTAAGACGTTTCCAGTTTCTGGTTTCATCTCTCCCAACTTGTCAAAAAGATTATTTGTATAACATACAAGAATCCTAATAAATGTATTTTAAAAATCAAAGAAAGTAAATTTGTATTAAGATGTTTAGTAGTACATGAAATCCCATATGTTAAAGTCTTTTTAATTGAAAAATAAAATTTGCCTTTATCATCTGGAGCTACATTATCTACAGACTACAGGCTAATCCAAGTCTTTGCTGGATGCATGTATAAGAAGGTACATTTGCCCATGTTGCAACAAAAAAGCAGTTCACCCAGGAAGAAAAAGTAAATATCACATACTTGGATTTATGATGACCTGTTCAGTATTTTCTGTATTTTGTGGTACATCCAATTTTTGTTGGCCTGAATCATTGACAGATTCCATGTTGATTTCCTTTGTTTTATCAACACTGAGAAACTAAGCTACCTCTCAATTTTGAACACAATTAAGCTCTTTAGCTACAGCTCTTATGGGCAATCTGTCGATCTGTCGCTATTTCCTCATTTATTATTTATTTCTATCCAAACAGACACAGGAATTCAGATGAGTTGTTATGGAGGAATATTCGAGGTTGAGGATAATTCCGGGATAATTTTCTCCAATTCTCCATACAAACACATGATGTTGGTACTCATTAGAAGCGCCTTCGCTTTTAATGAATACCAACAATATTTTTATGCAGAATTAAGAAAAATTATCCCAAAATTATCACCAAATACTCCTCCATACACCTGCTGGGAAAAGCAAAGCTTTCATCACTGTCCTTTTCAGGAGATTTTATTTGACCACAGACTTACTGACAAATGATTATACAATGAATAGTAAGACTGAATGGCATGTCTTAACATCTAGCCATGGCAATGGCTTAGTAATTTTTCAAGTCAATAAATTTTACCTCAACCATTCAATTCCTTTTTAAAGTCTATAAATTAAAAGTTTGAATCCCCAAACACTGGTAATTGTTAACTTTTCATAGGGTAGCCACAACTTTGCTACCAACTCATATTTACACAAGCTTTTGATCAAACATAAAGTCGCTATTGAAAACACCTCTTTTCACCTGAGTTCATTATAAAATATCAATTATACACAAGTTTCTATTAACTCATTTTCTAACCCTTTATGGTCTGCTGGCTAAATCAGAACTAGACAATTTAAGGCCCTTTTTTCCCCTTTAATTTTTTTTATTAGAAAACAGGATCTGATGTTTCATCCAGAGGAAACAATTTAAAGAGACAATTCGAATGAAAAGTCAAGCCATATTTTCTGGGAAAATCAGAAAATGTTTTAAAGTGTTGTCTGATTATATTTTGTTTACCCTGTTTACCCTAAGTATTCAGACAGACAGAAAGACAGACAGATAGACCTGAGCAAACAATGCAGAACCAGAACAGATGACCCTGAGGTGGCATTAGATCAGCATCTACACTGTTTGCCACTGACATCCAGCAGTTTTTAATAGACTTATCAACAGGTAGCTAAATGGATTACCGTATTTACCATATGTATTTGGACAGACAGGCCTGAGCAAATAACAGTGTAGACCCAGATGAGTGTTTGTAGTGAGGTTTTACAGCCCTGTCAACCCAATGGGATCATTTCGAGAGTGGTCAGTTTACCTAATCACACTTTTACTGGGCAGCCTAAGTCCTCTGAGTGGTTAACCAGTATTGTGCAAATTCTTTTGCCAGAAACTGACAACTGACCTTCTTGAATCAGGGGAAGGGAGAGAAGGACGGTAGAAAATATTTCATGATCAATCTCCATGAGAGAATGAGCTGACTTGGCAGAGGTTGAACCTGCAACCTCCCCAGATCACTAGCTGGATGCCCATCCTACTGAGTCACCAAGGCTGGCAGG
Organism: Anodontia alba; assembly: GCA_964016985.1. Classification (NCBI taxonomy): domain Eukaryota; kingdom Metazoa; phylum Mollusca; class Bivalvia; order Lucinida; family Lucinidae; genus Anodontia; species Anodontia alba. The sequence continues at coordinate 45,968,773 of OZ024821.1, read as the reverse complement.
CCCAGATGAGATGCACATCTCATCAGGGTCTACACTGTTTGTCGTTACTCATCCAGCAATTTTTGGGCACAACATTGGGTGATAAATTGTTCTTGTTCAAATTTTAGAACAAGTATGGTAAAGAGTTTAGGTATCCAAATACTTAAGGTAAATACTGAAGATCAAATTAAGTAATAAGTTAAGGCATCAGAGTATTTAGAATCAATATGGTAAATACCAGCAGTTAAAGAATAATGATGCATGTTAAAACTAACTCCCAATTAACATGTACTTGCCAAGGGAAAGTGGTGACGTCTGACAGTGACTATAAAATATAATGACTGGATACCTGGGTGCAGGATTTAAGAACTTAATGAAAAAAAATGCTATTAATCAATGGGGTAGAGATGCAACTCAAGTAAAATACTATACAGTTTAAATCTGGTTATATTATGGAGACAAATACCTCAATATATATTTTGTTTTCAGAGAAAATAAGTCTGGACATTTCATGTGAATCGTCTTCTTGTAAAAAATTGAAAAAAAATTGTAGCAGATGACATTCTATTCTATTCTATTTTTTTTCTTTTTTTTTTTTTTTTTTGTCCTCACTTGTGATGTAACTTGGCCCTTAAATGGTTAATTGAGGATATTTTCTGCTATTTCAACAAAACAATTCTCTATGAGAAACAAACATAACCAAAAACATCTTCTGCAAATTTTCTTCACAAATAAAGGTGAAATGATACACTTAGCCCTTAAAGCGCCAAGAAAACCTGCATCTGAAAATGCCGTCTGTGTATGTCGTCTGCTGAATATTCTTGCAAACTTTTCAAACCTATTTTTGCATACCAGCAAACAGTGTGGACCCAGATCAGACTGCTCCTAGAGGAGCAGTCTGATCTGGGTCCACACTGTTTGCAAAAAATGACTTTTAAAATCACAAGCAGATGACAAAGCAGACGACAATTGTTGTGATTGGCGCTTTAAGGGCTAGTGGATTTTCCACTATTCTGTACAAGAGAGACAACTTTTATGATTTACTGTTTGCTTTCCTGCATTACAAGCCCCTTCTGAAAAGGGGTCTATTATAAAAGAAGTGCTTGAAGAGTCAGGAGCTTTTTTCTAGAAGAGGATAAAAAAACATTCTAATAGTGACTTCCTTTGAAACCCTTAAGAAATTTGCAACTTAACCCTTAAAGCGCTAAGCAGATTTGTAGCAGACAACATTCTAAAACCGATTTTCTTATTTTTCAGAGAAAATAAGACCAGACATTTCATGTGAACCATTTGCCTAGCAAATTATTCACATGAAATGTCAAGTCTTATCTTCTCTGAAAAGAAAAAAATATATATATACCGTATACAGGCATGTACTACCCGCACTTTTTTCACTCCATATCTTCAGCATGACAAAGGGATGCAGTTAATGCATCCAAACAATAATTTCAGGGATTTTTTATTCCATGAAATTCGATGTGTATTGTGACATTTTCCCATTATTATGCCACGCCAGGGATTCGAGAGCAAAATAAGTCATGTACGGTATGCGTATTCATGTTTGTACCTACTGGTATGTCAATTATGCAAAGTGTCTCTCTGAAGCCTGCTGGGAATTCCGTTAATTGGCCCATTAATCATTCATTCATTTAATTGTTTTGATTCAGTCAGCCATTTTTATTTGTCACGTGGATGGTTGTGTTCCGTATACACGGTAGTAAAGCTACTTACCGGTATATGATGCGGGAGACCAGCAGCAACAAGGGCATGATTAATTATGGTATTGAGTGCATAAGTCTGTAGCAGTTATCTCTCTTAGAAGGAAAATAGAAGGTATCAAAGATGCCAACGATCAGCCACGTGCATCAGACGTGACAGTAAACATCATTAAGGATATTTACGTAAATAGAAATAATGAACATGTTAGCCGATTTAATAATGAAATTAAATCACAATTTATTGTTTTGAGCTTTTAAAAGAATTAAATATCGAACAATACAGAAAAAAAAAATCTGGACTGATAGGCTATTAATATCGAAAATGATAGATGCACTTTTTTTTTGTATTCAAACGTAAAAAAAAAAAGAAAGAAAGAAAGAAAAAAAAATTGTAAATTTGATGGCCCTTTCTCTGTTCAAGATCCCAACTGTTTTAGCATTTTCTTGATGCAGGTTTTACATCCGAAATTACTTTTTTCTCGGGGATTTGAGCTTACAAATAGGGTGCGGGTAGTGCATGCCTGTATACGGTATATTTTTAAAAGTGTCATCTGTAAAAGCTGTGATCAGCACTCAAAGGCTTAATGCCTCAGATATTATCACATTTTCAAAACTCCATTCAAATTTATAATTAATGGCAGGCAATCATGAAAATACCTAGAACTGAATTTCAGCTGAAAGTGAAGAAAATATATTTTAGATGATTCACAAGTTTAGCCCACTGAAAATGATAGCTAATCCCAAACAAAATCATTATTGGGAGTTACTATCATGACAGGGATTATATGAGATTAGTTACCACATTGCTTATGTTAATGAAAGATGATCCGTCTTGGAATTTTCATGAAATACCCTTGCAGTAAATAAAATCATAAACAGAATGGAAGACATGTCAAAACTACTTCATTAATATTCAAAACAAATATTATGTGGATCATTGACTCTGAATATCATTCAAAATAAAGAAAAGTTAAATTACAATGCAAAACTGCTCTGACCTCAACCCAGTGATTTAAATGTAAAAACACCATATTAAATTGCTTCAAAAATTCAATAAAAACATTTGTAGTTGCAAGGTTCGCATCATTGTAAGAAGCCTTTAACTGGCCATTCCAGTTTAGTATTTTTATACTCAGCGACAATTCAAAACTGGCTGTTATATTATATGTCAAATATCCTGTGATACTGTATTAAACCTAATTACCACACATACGGACCATCCAAGCACACATTCAAGCAATTTAGCATTCAGATTTTGTCTAATTCTTTATAAAAGCATATGTTACTGCTACTCATTTGAATTGCCTTGACTTGCCAAGCTGAAGCAATTCAAATGAGTACTGCCTACAACATATACTTTTATCAGAGACATTCTGAAAATAAAAACAAATGGGATTCTGGAAAAAAAAAATAGTGAGATTTCTATTTTTTACATTACATGTATAGGGAAAATTCTAAAAAAAAAAAAAAAAAAAAAATAGTGAGACAGAGCATAAAACTGGAAGTTAGTGAGTCTCATTAAACAATTATAAGACTTAACCCTTGTCCTGCTGAATAAATTTCTACTTCCACTTCCACTTCTAATTTTCAGCCAATCAGATAACTTATCCGGATTGTTGCTATAAATTCACATACTTAATGGCAAACAGAGCAGATCCAGATCAGTTGGCTTCTTCAGAAGCCAACTGATCTGGATCTACACTGTTTGCAAAGACAGGGTATATCCGAGTTCAGTAGGACAAGGTCCAGATCAGTTCTTCAGAAGCCAACTGATCTGGATCTACACTGTTTGTAAAGACAGGGTATATCCGAGTTCAGCAGGACAAGGGTTAACATGTCTGTTTTATAAAGAAAATCAGGAGAAAAAAAAAATGCATAAGCATCATTCAATAATCCCCACATGGAAGTCCTCAGCTAATCTTCCCTTAGTGTGCCCTTATAAGGTGACAGATTACAACAAGTTTTTCCTATAATTTTGTTAAACCATGTGCACAGTGCTGTAATTAGGTTGAATACAGTATACAAGTGATACGTAGGTCATTTATGTTATGAAAAGCATGCTGGGTAAAAAATATTGCAGATAACATTTTGATTTTTTTCCCCTTAGGTTTCCCACAGCAGCTTCATGCAAATTTTCTTCTTAGGAACTTGTCATCTTTTTACATGACCACAGGTAGCTTCAGTCCATTCATCTACCAAGAGAATGTCAATGAAGTGTCATTGATGATCTAAGCATGCCGGGTAAAAATTTCAGCTTACAACATTTTGAAATATTTTTCACAGAAAATAGGCCGAATTGTCTCCTTGAAATGTCAAAGTCTATTATTAACAAAATGTATGTGAGCCAAATAAATTCATCTTGGTACAAAAACATAACCCTTAATAAGTTGTGTCTTACAACCAAAAAAATCCTGAATATAGAAATGACCAGCCTATACTCAGATCAACTCAATCTGGCCATGGTCTTCTCTGCATGTTGGTAAGTTAATCTTTTCACTCCCAACAATATAATAGCAACCAGTGTAGACCCTGATCAGACTTTGCAGATGTGTAGGCTATTCTGGGTCTTCACTCATTGCACATGTAATATACTAATAAAGTTGATTTTTATGTAGAGTGGCTCGAACAAAATTTCATGTTTTTTTTTTGTTTTGTTTTTTTCAGAAAATCAAACAACAACAATAATAATTGTTGTTCTACTCTTCAGAATCTCCTCACTCAGGCAATTCTAATGATTTTCATACAAAATATCTTTTCACGGAGAAATAAAGAACTTATTAATGCTTGTCCTGCTGAGCTGGGATATACCCTGCCTTTGCAAACAGTGTAGATCCAGATCAGTTGGAAGAAGCCAACTGATCTGGATCTGCACTGTTTGCCATCAAGTATGTGAATTTATAGCAACAATTCGATCAAGCAATCTGACTGGCTGAAAATTAGAAGTGGGTGTGGCATCTTAATTTATTCATCAGGACAAGGGTTAATCTAGATACCATGTTATCTAGAGCTATTTATTGAATGTCAGAGGGTCAGCTTTAGATAAGGTGGGAATTCAGGATATTTTTTTCAGTTATTTTTGTACCAAACATATCTTGTGGGTACTTCAAAGCACAGACAATATATGTTTTGGTTCTGACACTGAAATGATTCATTTGTTGACCCACAATGCACCATTGACCTTCAAGTAAAAACCAGGACTAGATATAGCACTGAATAAAACAGAATATTTCAATTATTGGAACACCAAGGTATTCTCCATTTGCGTGCACTTTTTTCGCTTACTGCACTTATGTTGATATTCTAAAAAGATTGCAGCACTTTATCAAAGTTAATGGGATATATATTAATCTCTAATCTCAAAAATTTCACTTTTAAATTGTTTGAATGCAAATGGTATTGCTAAGCACAATTTATAGCATTCCCCTGACAGCATGACAAAAAATGTTTTTCTTATAACTACATGTACGTATTTAAGTTTTGATGAGGTAAGCCTAAAAAAACAATATGAAATTAGCTTCACATTTAATTGTTAGCTAGGGTCATTCTCATTTAGACGAGATATCATTTAGACCTCTCCAATTTACCCTAAGCATTTTGGAATTTAGCCGATTTAGCCAAGATTTGCATAATTATAAAGAACCCAATACTAGTAAATTCGACTTTTCACATTTATTGTATGCGATGCATAGACCAAGCTTTTCTTGTTGGAATTTCCTTAGCCAAATGCAATTCCAATGAATACCCACAAGGTATGGTTTGGTACAAAACAAAAAAAAACAACAAAAAACACTTTTAGTCAGAGCTATGAATAAATGAGCAGTACGTGCCAAACAAAAATCAAACTTTCCTTACTAGTACTTTTTAATCTATACCACTCATTGGGCCATAATACAGCAGATGACAAAAAGATGATATTTTTTCTTATTTTTCCCAGAATACAGGCTCAGACATTTCATGCAAATTGTTCTTAAGGAGACATTTTGAATGAAATGTCAAATGATATATGAAAAATATTTCCAAATGTCATCTGCTGAAATTTTCACTCAGCATGCTGAATGTTAAATTACACACTCTGAACAGCCTAGGATTCTGCACAGTCCCACATTTTACACTGAAACCGCATACCTTGTACAAACTATTCAGTGAACAGAATAGATCCTGACTGCACAGACATACAAGTAATCTAGGTTTAAGCTGGTCCCATATGTGACTGGGTACCTTTTAACTTGATAAATGAATTTAGGGGAATATCAAAGAAGTTAGAAGATCTTAATACAGTCATTGAAAGTTATAATCATGGTGTTATCATCCTCTTAACGCTTAAGCATGCTGATAAAAATTTCAACAAACAAAAATATTTTTATTTTCCCAGAAAAATAGGTTTTCTCATTTCATGCAAATTGTCTCCTTCCTTTGAAGACAATTTGCATGAAAAGTGAAAGCCTGTTTTCTGGGGAAAATATGAAAAATTTCACTAATCTGTCAACCTGCTGATTTTGCTAAAATGTTAAGCAATGTAAAACTGAGTGCTCATGTCCTTGTGTGTACTTGCTAGCAGAACATTCACTCTGTGCCCCTCAACATAGGCTCTGAGAACATAGGTCTAGACAAGAGTGGGTATCATTTTTCTTATTTCTCCACAAAAACATATGTTGTGGGTACTCATTAGAAGTGCCACACTGAGGCGCTGCTAATGAGTACCCACAACACGTTTTTGTGGAGAAATAAGAAAAAATATTAATGATTTTGGACTGAAAAAAGAACCTTATCAAGAGCTCAAGCAGTGAAGCATGGTTGGTTTGCAGTTTAACGGCCCAGTCAACACTATTAAGGACATGTCAAGCTGGTCACTTTCTTGATGATCTTAGTCCTCTAAGAAGTTAACCAGTACCATTACACTTCAACCTCTTTATATCATGGTTAGTTATAACACGGTTTTGGATATAACATGGTTCAAAGATGGATCCCAAAAATGTATATATATTGAAAAATGACCATAAATGGTCATTTTTCAATATAATCTATACATTTTTGTTTGGATATAACACGGTTGTTTAACCAACACGGTTTATGCTACGGACCCCAACAATAGTGCTATAAAGAGGTTGTGGTGTACTTGTGCACATTCTTTTGCCAGAAACTGACAACTGCCCTTCTTGAATCAGTGGAAGGGAGAGAATGACCGTAGAAAATATTTCATGATATTTCAGGCAGCCAGTGAAATAAACAATGATCAGCCTGCTTTATAATATAATATTTACTCTAAGTATTGCGACAAACATTGTACACCAAGATCTGAGATAAAGCATAATGTGACATCCGAACAGGGCCAGTTGCTGTTTGCCACTCATCCTGCTGTTTTTAGACACATCAATAGGTAGTAAAATGGATTTGTTCAAATTTTAAGACCAGTATGGTAAGGTTAGTTTCCTAATTAGGGACAAATTGCTTAAATGTCTTTGGAAGAGTTATCATTTGAAAGTGTTAATAGATAGATGGACAACAGACAAAAAATGATCACTATAGCTCATTCTGAGCATAGCTCAGATGAGCTAAAGAAGCATCAGGCATAAAATACCATAATAATCCTAACTAGTGGGCCAAATCTTGAGACCTGAGCCACTAATGTAGAGTGGAATCTGATCAGAGTCTACACTGTTTACCATTCATTCAGCAGTTTTTAAACACATCACCATGTTGTTAAAAGGACTTGTTATTTTAGGGTAAGTATGATATAGTTAAAATGTCTGAATATCAGGGCCCAGTTGTTCAAAGCTAACAACATCGTTAGTTAACGATTCACTAAAATTTACATTGAGTGATACGCAAATATGCTGAAATTTTTTGCTGAAAAATGTGAGTAGCTTTTGCGTGCAAAAGCTACTCACATTTTTTCAACAAAAAATATCAGAATATTGTATATTGAATCTGCTAAAACAGTTAACAAAATGACCCTTAATGAGCTTATTAAGCTAACGATGCTTTGAACAACTGGGCCCTGGAGTACAGCTATCTTTGAGCAAACAATGTACATGTACATAGCTCTTGATAAGATGTGTTTTTCAATCAAAAAGTATTGATATTTTTCTTATTTCTCCACAAAAAGATGTGTTGTAGGTACTTACGGTATTAGAAGCGCCTTGGCAAGGCGCTTGAAATGAGAAACTAAAACATGTTTTTGTGAAGAAATAAGATAAAATATTTACCTGATACCCACTCTTATCTACTATGAGTCCAAATCCAAATCAGATACTACAGAAACTCAGGGTCTGTATTGTTTATCACTCTTCCCATTTATTTTAACCCTTAAGACGCCAAACACAACAACTGTCGTCTGCTTCGTCTCCTGCCAAATACTTTAAGTCATTGTTGCAAACAGTGTGGACCAAGATCAGACTGCTCCTCTAGGAGCAGTCTGATCTGGGTCCACATTGTTTGCCTATATGCAAACAGTATGCTTGAAAAGTTTGCAAGAAGATGCAGCAGACGACATAAACAGACGACATTTTCAGATGCAGGTTTTCTTGGCGCTTTAAGGTTTAAACATGCCTACAGGAAGTATAACAATTTTGTCCGTATATTTTGGGTAAATGCTGTACCACTGATGACATGAATACACAGGGTGTTAGCATTTACCCACAATACCATTTTATGGTAAATGTCCTAAAATTTTGCATACTTTATTCCATACCATTGGCCTAAATTTTGCTATTTATTCAGTTGCTTCTTAAAATACATAGTAGAATGGCAAACAGTGTAGACACTGATCAGACTTCAGGAGCAGTCTGATCTGGGTCTGCACTGTTTGAAAATGTCACTTTATCAGAAATTTTGTTGTACAAAATGCTAGGACATTTATTGTATCTTGTTTCAGCTTCAAAGTGATCACCTTTCGCTATGGAATTCTTTTTGATGAACAAAAACCATTACAGACAATCATAGCTTCAAATAAGAGGCCCAATAAGGTATTCAAATAATATACTTTTTTTCTCCATGATTTTGTTTGTGTTGAGGTTTTACTGTCCAGTCAACCCAATGAGGTCATGTCGAGCGCGGTCAGTTTACCTAACCACACGTTTACTGGGCAGGCTTAGTCCTCTAAGCGGTTAACCAGTATTGTGCACATTCTTTCGCCAGAAACTGACAACTGCCCTTCTTGAATCAGCGGAAGGGAGAGAATGACCGTAGAAAATATTTCACGATCAATCTCCACGAAAGAATGTTGCCGACCTCGGCGGAGGTTGAACCCGCGACCTCCTGGTCTCCAGTCGGACGGCGCATCCAACTGAGCCACCGAGGCCGGCTTTTTCTCCATGAAAACACATTATGGGTATGCACTGGAGGCACCTCAACAAAGTCACAAGGTGCTTCTAATGAGTACCTATAATATGAGTTTTTTGGAAAAATAAGAAAATTTCAACATTTTCTGGTTAAAAAAGTGCATCAGCTGGAGCTAGGGACAAGGAACTATACCTCAGTGCAAAATGTTTTACAAGCATGTTTTGTGTTTCTGATTATCTGAAGCACTGTCATAAAAAAAAGTGTTATGCTTGGTCAGGTGAAAAGAAAACAAGGAATCAATATGCTTTCATCTCTCATGAGATACCATAATTACTCAAAATATCTGAACACCTCAAAATTTCAGAAGACTTTTTGAAATACTTTTTCTAACTTTTCTATGACAATAGCTCTTGATAATATGCTTTTTTTCAATCCAAAAGTATTGATATTTTTCTTATTTCTCTACAAAATCACATCAAGAAAACATGCCTATATAATTTTGATCTCCTTAAACCCCACTTTTATTTAGTAAAACTGGGGTTTACAGGGGTATACATTATTCTTTTTTATTTCAGCTAAAAAACATAGATTGTGGGTACTCATTAGAACCGCCACATCTAACGAGTACTCATGATCTATGTTTTGAGCTGAAATATGAAAATATCAGAATTTTTATCGGAAAATTTTCATTTTTTGGTGGTAAAATTTTCAGTATATTTGAAAAGCCATGTTTTCATAATGCATATTTTGTAGGTACTCATTAATGTTTGTTTGTGTTGAGGTTTAACGGCCCAGTCAACCCAATGGGGTCATGTCGTGCACGGTCAGTTAACCTAACCACACGTTTACTGGGCAGGCTTAGTCCTCTAAGCGGTTAACCAGTATTGTGCACATTCTTTCACCAGAAACTGAGAAACTTTCCTGAATCAGCAGAAAGGAGAGAATGACTGTAGAAAATATTTCATGCCCCTTAAGAGGCGCTTCTAATGAGTACCCAAAACATACATTTACGTGGAGAAATAAGGAAAATATTTATCTTATAGACCTATGTACACGTATGACCAATCTGGTTGTCAATTTCCAATAATGTTAGTGCATTTAACCTTTAAAGTGCTAATCAGGTTACAGCAGACAACATTTTTATTATTATTATTATTTTATTTTTGGTCTTTTTAAGAGAAGCAGATGATTCACATGAAATGCTAAGTCTTATTTTTTTTTGAAAAATAAATCAAACTAGAAATGTGTTTGTAAAGCACTATGCCCCCAACTATATGCTTGTTGATACAAAATGCCAAAGCTGAAAAGGAACATAACTCCGACAAAATTTGATCAGGTCATCTACACATTGGTTCCAAACTGCTTGCAAAATTTCATGAGCCAAACTCAAGTGGGTCTTTATATATTTTGCTTACAAGATTTTCAATGGCCTAAGTTTGAAAAGGGGCATTACTTCACCATGAAGATTCCGACAGAAAAGAAAAACCAAATTGACAATGGGCTATAACTCAAGGAAACAGGATTTGATATTTCACACAAATTTATTGTCTCCACTGAAAAGTCATATCTGGAAAAAATAAGAAAAATATCACCAATATGTCATTTGCTGAATACTAATATTAGCCCAGTGTGTGGTAAAGCTAGGTTAAGGGTGGTTAAAACATCATGTCCCAGGGATGTTCTATATGCCATTTAAGCTCAACCAGACTTAGTTTCAGAGAAGTTGTTGAAAGGAATAATTTACCATAAAGATTTTGACATTATACTTGGATGTCAGTTCCAAATATTTCTGGCAATCTGGATTTTATCTCAAAGAATCCTGAGATTATGCTAATTCATGTCTCATGGTTTTGGAAAAGAAGTTAAAAGACTTTCACCACATGATCTGTATGATGGAACACATCTTTGATGCTAGCTGCCAATAATCTTTTGCAAATTTTAAAAGCTTGTGCTAAAGATGTTCCATGAATTTGTGCTAAATCTGCTGTGCAGTTCAGAAGAAACAACATGTAAATTTTTTGACAAAATATGGTCATGGCAGACATCTTGAGTCATTCAGGTTCCTAAACTTTTTTTACAAATTTGAAAGACCTTGTCCAAGGAATGCTCCACAATGCAATTTGTTTCAGACAATTGATTGATTGTGTTGGGGTTTAACGACACGTCAACCCTTGAGGGTCATTTTGTGTCGTCTCCCAGAGAAAGGGAGAAAAGAGATAGAAGAGACAGTAGAAGAGATAAAAGAGAGGGACAGGGAAGAAAGAGGAACAGGAATGAAAGTGAAGAAACAGAAGAAATAAAAACATTCCCCCTCTACCCTTACCCACTACAAGGATAGCAGGCCTTGCCCAACTGTAAGCCAATATCAGCTGGACACCCCGGTGATATAAGATACACAGCACCTTCGCACCACCCGACCACCCCAGATTGTTTCAGACAATACGCCATTTTTTGCCAGAATAGAGTTTGTCCTAAGCCTACTGTAAATGCAGGGTTCAAATTTAACTTTTTTGACAGCTTGCTAAAATTAGCAAGTGGCATTGTTTTTTACTTGCTAACCCTTCAGCCAACTTGCTTTTTCACACTTATAAACACTGTTAAATGTGGCTTTAAACCGTAGCACTCTGGGTAAAAATTTCAGCAGACATTTAAGAATATTTTTCTTTCTTTTCCCAGAAAACAGGTTTTGACATTACATGCAAATTGTCTCCTATGGAGACAATTTGCATGTAACGTCAAAACCTGTTTTCTGGAAAAAAATAAGAAAAATATCATCATTGCTTTTAGAAAAGAAATTGCAAAACTTCAACAACAATGCCTCAGGTTCTGCCAGTTAAAGAGAATCTTTCCAACTTGCTAGAATTAGCAAGTGATGGAAATTGCAGCTTGCTTTTTGAGGAAATTAACCAGCATTTAGCAAGTTAGCAAGTGCTAAAATTGATCCCTGAAATGCAATTTGAACTCAATCAGCTGCACAGTTCTAGATAAATGTCCTTTTACCATATAAATTATGGTCAAGGCAGGCATTTTCAATGGATGCTGGAACCCAATTTTTTTGCAAACTCAAAGAACTTCTGCCATGGATATTTCATATGCAGTTTGAGTTTAATTTGCCTTGTAGCTTTGGAAAAACAGTTGTATGAAGAATTTTCCATACATGGTGTTGGTGGCCATGTTGGATTCTGCTTCCCAATAAGTTTCACAAATTTGAACGATCTTCAAATGCAATTTGCTTACAATTGCTAGAACTGTTTCTGAATGAACTATGCATTTTCCTAGTATGAGTCTACTAGACATTTTGGCTGCCATTGCAACCAATCAATAAAAACGTGAAACTATAATACCTTGTTACTATGGTGTGACGGGCAGCTAACTATAAAAAACTGACAAAAATTTTGCCCAGTAGCAATCTCAAACTAGATTTCCACACTATCAATGCACATACCAAGTTTGGTGAAAATCCACTGATATTTACTCAAGGCCAAACAAGAGTCATTATTTGGACAAACTTAGTAGGTCCCGAGTTCCCAAACTAAATATGGTAAAATACCAGGTAAATGGTCTAAAATTTCACAAAAAATACGCAAAGTTTCTCATGAAATGGCATATATGCTCTTTCAGTCTACACTTTTTGCCATTCCACCAATTATTTTATGAAAGGACAGCATAAAAAGTAAAATTTAGGCAAGAAAAGCATGAAATAAAGGTTTGAAAATGTACTGCAACTCTCACCATTGACTAATACCGGTGATGATAACTTGATTAGCCTCCCTCCAAATACATCAAGGCCAGTAATTTCACAACATTATAGCTTGAATGATATGTTCTGGTGTTTTACCACTCTTTCAACAAGATATCAGCTGCTGGTGTTTTACCACTCTTTCAACAAGATATCAGTTACTGTATTTACCCTAAATATTTGGACGTCCAAACTCCTACTATACTTGTCGGGTTTACCACCCTACCCAACTCTGGCAGCAAAACTGACATCAGTCTCAAGATACTGCAGGTTAACCCTTGTCCTGCTAAGCCCGGATATATCCTGCCTTTACAAACAGTGTAGAATCCAGATCATTTTATGATGAGGTGTAGAGGTGGCAAATTCTGCCGATTGTCCTTAAGTTTTAAATTTTTGGATTTTGCGAGTTATGAATTCATTGTGTGGTTACAAGGTGACATAGTGGTTATGATCTGACTTGAGTATGACTTGATCTGAATACAAATTGACTATGTACCCTCATATAAGTTCTATAGACCTGCAAATGGTGCCATACAAAATGGTTCCACAGACAAAAGGCAGTGGTTAGGGTAATCTGAGTCTTCTCTCATGTTTTACCCGTAGTGGCTTTTCTTTGCGTTGGTACTTGCCACTAACATCAGAGTAACTCCTGTTATGAATATCAGGAATTTTCCTGCCCTGTCTAAATTGAGGGTTTTTATCAAAATAGAGGATGGAAGTTAATGTGTAATCTAGATAGCGACTAAGGATTAATATGAATGTAGGCACTGCCTAGAACTGGCATGGCAATTCCTTAATTTTCAAAGTGATGCAGGACAGGGTCACAATCTGTAAAGATGCAAATGAAACAAAAAATACACTAGACTGGCTCTATTTTTTATTACGATTCCTGCCGAATGTCACCTTGATAAGCTATTCGTTTCCAATGAGCGTCTCTTTAACATTGACGAACTGACATACATGTAGTCAAGAATAAATAATTATATTTTTTAAAACATTGACTCTATGTAGCTTTGAAATTTCTGCAGTTGCTTCAATTAAAATAATGGAAGTAAAACAAGTGTAGAAAAAATGTGTATGAAAATGACTTCAAGCATCAAAATCCGACTGGTTGTATAGCATTACAAATATCAGTAGACGCTTTGAGTTATAGTAGCTGATATGGTTCTGACGAATTGAGATGAAAGCGCCAGGTGAATCATTCAAAATTAGTTGTCAGTTTGTTTGTTTTTTCATTTTTTTCATTACTGAAAATAATGTGTATATTTCTTGCCATTTAAAAACATCTTTAAAGATTCATGAAAAGAAAAAAAATCATTGTAAGAAAATAACTGTTTCTCGCCAGTTTTCAATTCGCGATATTGGTTACTTTGGCACGGATCAGCTGAGAGACATGGGCAGGATACAGAAGCGAATTTTTATATTATGATAATTTTAAGACTGATATTTTATGACTGAAAAAATGATAATACTTGAACTTTGTAATGAATAATTGACATTTTGGGGTAACAAAATGGCTTCTACAATGTAGTCTAGGTAACCAGGGTAGACTTTTACAGGTATAGCGAAAATATTGGTTATGCAAGTTTCCAATGAAACAAATTATTTAATTTATTGGAAAATGGTTTCTTTTGTTTATTCTAAAATTTAATGTTGCTATCTGCATGATGACATCAGAATTTTCCTTTGACAGTGGCAAGCCAAGACTGGCTGGGGAACATATTCATTTTTGATAGCTTGGTTGCTCCAACGGTAAGTGGTAAATATCAAAATAAAGAAAAGCTACTTAAGTTAAACATCAGAGAAGATGGGCCAGAGAAGACTCGGAAAATGGTTATGGATACAAGTATCCTTTGCCACCAATTTTATTATGTTGGACTGCTTTGGGTATGAATAACTAATGACTTGGGTATGTACTGACACGATTACAAACTGCCCAGCAGAGAGTTAACGACTTATAACTATACTCTGTCAGAACTGGCTGTGCGAAATTAAGTGTCGTTCGAAATATATGTGCGTATAATGTGGACAAAATAATGCGATTTGTTTTCTAATGGCTATACCTATTTCCTCCCAGTAGATTTGCTGTCTTGCATTATTTGTATAGTTAGCAATCTGTCGCTGTTGAAACATCTTGTCGAGGTAGTTTATATTGGTAATTTCACTACAATGGTAACAGTAAACAACATAAGCAGAATCGAACGCTGCTTTGAACGCACTTACTGGTCTATCCGGTTTATCTACGGTGCACGGTCTCCCTATTTGCCGATAAGAACAGAAAAGAAGTGACAAGAGGTGACAAGAAGGTCTTAGACGCATTTACTGACATATATAATGTAATATATTACATAGTACATTTTTCTGCACCTGTTAGAATTCCTTACACCTCACCCGTATATGGATTTTTTTTTATTCGTAAACCGTTACTCGACTGCTAGCAGATATATTTTAGATATATTTTAGATTTTTTTTTTGTCAGAAATAAATTTGATTCTTACAGTACGAGATGAGAAAGTATGTATTTACGAAAAAAAAAAAAAAAAAAAAAAAAAAAAAAAAACCCATAAAATATAGATTCTTGAAACCCCGTTATACCCACTAAAAAGGCATTGGTGCTTCATCAGATTTTCTTGTCGGTAAATTCTTTAAATCAAACCAGGCTGTCGAGAGAAAATGATGTATATACTAAATAGTTTCTGATTGCTAATATATCTTTTTGATTTGTGAAATAATGATAAAATGTCAGAGGAAACGACTTGCATGGAAATGAATGTAAGATAGCGTTAAGTTAGGGGCTAGGGCCAAGAATGTCAGTGTAGTGATCTCGAAGAATCAGATTTTCCTGTCGGTAATACTGTAGGTGTTCCCACAGACAAAATAACATGATACGTATACTGAATAGTTTCTGGCGGTCTACTATATCTCATTGATTCATAAAATTCTGAAAATAAAAATGTGATAGGAAACAACTTATATGAACATTTTTTTGAAGAAAAAATTATAAAGGAACGGTTAGGACCTATATATGAGCATCAGGATTTCTTGTCGGTAATTCTAATAGTGTAGGTGTTCCTGCCGACAAGACCGTGATATTTGATAGATCTGAAGAAAAGCCTTTGGCTAAGACTAAAAAACATTTTTGTCTAAACCATTTTTTTAAATAAAATCAAGGAATAGTTAATAAGAAGCTGTTTTCTATTTCTAATAAGATGTAATTTGCTAGCCATTTCACTATCACACAAAATTTGGAGTGTCTTTTCTGTTTAAGAAAATTAAATAAAATAAAGATATTACGATATAACAGTGTAGTAGTGCGGCAAAGCGAAGTACAAATAATCAATAATATGTGTATGTAAATATATAGGGCGCATAAATAACCGGTCTAACTGGTCCGGACCTTTTAGCCTCGTGGTTATGACGCTCGATTACAGATCCAGGGGTACCTGGTTCGATCCCCGGTCGGGGCACTCGACGGGAATATTTTCTTTACAGGTCTATTTCTCCTCCTACTACATGTGGTGCCGTGACCAGGATGACTACCGTCGGAGCCCAAGGGCGATGCAATGGCAACGGGGTCACAAAAGAGCCTGGGAATAGTAGAAAACATTTGATACAAATGTTTCATTGTAGGATGGAGGAGTGTAGTAGTGCGGCAAAGCGAAGTACAAATAATCAATATGTATGTAAATATATAGGGCACATAAATGACCAGTCTAACTGGTCCGGAGCTTTTAGCCTCGTGGTTATGACGCTCGATTACAGATCCAGGGGTACCTGGTTCGATCCCCAGTCGGGGCACTCGACGGGAATATTTTCTTTACAGGTCTATTTCTCCTCCTACTACAATATGAGCCCTGACACGAGATAATGGTAATTTTCGTCCTCGGTAAACACATTCTTCAATTGGAATATACAGCCATCCAGTAGGGCTAGATGTCTGATTCTTGGTCTAAACCTTTCTGGGTCTACACTACATGTGTGCAAACAGCGAAGGCTCTGGTGTGACTGCACGGATGCCGTGGCACGCGCCTGAGCCTTTTGCTTTTCACATAAGTGATACTGGAACTTAAGTTCCATTATCACATGTGCTGGTTCATATAATATGTACTTAATGGAACTTTTAAGCTCCTTCGAATGAGACAGAGAGAGAGAGAGAGAGAGAGAGAGAGAGAGAGCGAGAGAGAGAGAGAGAGAGAGAGAGAGAGAGGGGGGAAGGGAGGGAGAGAGAATAAACAACAAATTTAATTATTGGAAATTGGGAATTAAAAATTGATAAATAGTTTAGTGTCATAATGTTATACATTTCTCGTGTCAAAGCTATGTTGGCTTAAATGTATTATGAATTAAAAGCGAAGTGCAAGTGACATGACGAGTCAAAGCTATATGCTCTGACTGGCCAAGCCGCTTGTGGTTAATCGACCGAAGTAGCTCAAAATTTAGTGACAGCAATTATCTTAAAGACATAGGCAAAATGAGGCCAAAAGTGGTATCACTCACTAATGATTTTATTGCCCCTACTTAGGCGCTATGCAAGGTAGCTCAAAGACATGTCCTAAAGAGGTGATTATGAATTACTAGCAAGAGGTACTAAATAGGCCTCCTGAAGGGTAATTAATATCTTTGAGGGGATAACAGATAGTTTGAAAAATGGACTTATCTGGGGAGCAGATTTGAATGGTTTGTTTATTATTAATCTGTTTCTTTCATACTTACAATATCTTGTTAATTTTATTTGGTCATTTTACTCTCTTTTTTTTTTTAATTTGTTTATAAAAGAGGCTTCTGAAGGGTTATAAATATGTCGACGGAATAAAACATGGAAAATTGATTAATTTGGAGGGTAGATTGGAAAGTTTACCAAAGTTAAAATTACCGACAAGAAACATTCAAATTACCGGCAAGAAAGTGTGAGGAGAATGTGAGCTTTTCTCTTGTCGGTAAATCGGGAACTTAGTCTTCAGTAGAAATCTGACTGCATTTTGACTATGCATGTCATTTAAATGCATCAATCTCGTCTCAAAGATAAGATAAATTTTCTAAAATATACTTAGAAACATTAAAATATTATAAAAAAAATTCTTGTCGGTCCATGTCAGTGATAGCTCAAACTGGATATATCATTAGCCCATTGATTGTGGGACAACTCGGCACATAGCAAACTCGACATATAAACAACTCGGCACACAGCAAACTCGGCACATAACCAACTCGGCCCGTAATTGACTAATTAGTCCAATTATCTATTGTTATGTTGAATGCTTTAATCCACTGTTACAAACAACCAATTAAAGGTTGCCTTTGAACTTTAATCATTTATCTTGAAGGTGGCAAATATTAATAATGTAAATGTCATGCTTAGAAGCGATTCTACCGAGCAACTACAATCTATGATTTTCAGCAGAAATAAAATATACTCCTGGAAACCACCTGTTTTACTATTTGGGCGTCGTCGCTTGAAAACCTGTCTTCGGGGGTTCCGATCGATCAGGTTACAAAACTAGCCTGCTCAGTCTCATAAACCATGATTTTGGCATACAGCAATCTAAGTAATCATACTTTCCAAGTAGCGAACAACAAAAGCGTTGATCAGACTGCGCGGTTGATCTGCACCTTTATTGTTCGCACATGCAGTTTGCAGGTGGTCCCGGGGGTGCGGGGGTAGGTCTCACGACGGGGCTCAAATACTAAAGTGGGGTACATAGTTCCCTCAGACTATCTTACAGAGTTGAAATATGAAAAAAATATAGTACGAGCCACGACGGAGAAAAAGGATCATTCGGACAGTCCGTAAGTCAAACTCTCAGTGTACATGCTCAGCACCTTAGCAGGTCAAGAACTTTGGTTCTTTGGCTGAATGTTTCTCATGACCTACAGCTTAGGTGTGCAAACAGCGAAGGTTTTGGCGAGACTGCGTGGATGCGCAGGGTCACCTGAACCTTCGCTGCTCGCATATGCAATAAATGGTAATGGGGATCAATAGTCTACCTTTCAGACTTTTTAGAGAAGAAATAAGAATAAAAAAATGCATATCCCCTTTTATCATTAGGTTATACCTATTGTAGATCTTTATTAACTCAAAAGGACGGCTGATAGAAGTTTGGCGATTCCAGGAAAGGCTCGTTTCACCATATTCAGATTTATAGTTTCGAAATCAATTCTGACTTCCTGAATTCGCTTTGTTCATCTAGAGTTTATTATTTAATTAAACAATGAGCAAAACAAAGATTTATTAATATTTTTTACTAAAAGATAATAAGAGCAGACAAATAGAATCTCTAAGCACACTCAATCCAATTCATATCGATTAGCACTTTAATCTGAGAACATTTAGCCTCGACGAGCCGGTTCTAACGAGTATCCAAAATCTATTTTTTTAGCAGAAATAAGAAAAATAATGTTTAACCCAGGCCTGTAAACCCAAGTTTCACTGCATAAAAGTGGGTTTTAAAGGGGTAAAAATTATACAGGCGTAAAAATGGGCCATAAAAAATTAAAAGGAAATTTTCAGATGAAAAACTCTGATATTTTTCTAATCTCTGCTGAAAAACATATATTTTGATTTCTAACTTGAAATATACACAGTCTATGTTTCAGAATAGAAATAAGAAAAACTGGTATATACCCCCTGTATACCTAAGTAATCTATTAGAGTAACAATTATGTCCTTTTCATGGCCAACTTAATGGTTAAAGATATAATTTGAAGAAAAAAAAATAAAGAAATAAATTTATCTTTCCTAACTTTTCCTTTTTATAATTATCTATAAAAAGTGTAAATTACATCTAGAAATAGACGCATAAATGTACAGATATATCACATATTTATGTGCCGAGTTTGCTATTTGCCGAGATGGTATGGGCCGAGTTGGTTATCTGCCGAGTTTGCTATGTGCCGAGTTGACCCGGCACCAGCCCATTAAATCTCTTGTCTGTAAATGCGGTTAGTTTTCTGTTGTGATAATGTCTTCTTCTTACAAGCCTCCATTAAATTAATTAAAAGTGTGTTCTAAGATTAGAAAATTATCAAAAACATACTTTTGAACAGTAGTATACACAAGAAAATAGCAAAATAGTGTCTTGTCACCATAAAGTATCTCATTATCGGTAAATGCGGTTAATCATCTGAAGAAGAATAGTTCCCGTTTCTTTCCAAAATCATTTAAATTTCAACAAAATGGATTTCTACTTCAAGACAAAATTGGTCTAAGGTAAGAAAAGCAACTAAAACAAACTTTTAAACAATAATATACTCGAAGAAAATACAAGAAAGCTTCTTGTCACCTTAATATCTCTTGTCGGTAAATGCAGTTAATCTTCTGAAGATACAGTGTTCCCCCTTTCCTCCAAACTCCTTTGAAATTTTACTAAAGGGGGTTTCTATGACAAAAACGTAACAAAAATATATTTTGACACAATAACATACTCGAAGACATTGAAAGAAAGCTTCTTGTCACCATAAAACTTTTCTAGTCGCTCTTGTCGGCTCATGTCGGTTCTTGTCGGCAAATAGAGAGACCCACGCTGCACACTAAAGTCCGGGTGTATGGAGTAGTGGTGCGTTGCCCTTAATATCAATCTCTGTACACTGCTATACTGGACCGATAATTCGGACATTTCTTATTTCAAATTTGACACCCCAAAATTTTATTTCTCTAATATTTCCATCAAAATTAGTTTGTGTTTAGCTAGAACTAGTAAATGGTACTATTTTTGATGAATTATGACAGATAAAAGTTGAGATATTAAGGATACAATACCGTTCATATGCATCCCACCAGCGATCCCGGATCATCCCGGAAATTTAAAGTCCGAAATGGACGTCAAAAAGCTAAAACATAAAAATATATAACTGACATCTAAATGTTGAGATACTAAGTCGACTTTTTCTGCTTTTATGTTGACTTAAAATGTATGACCTGATACTATATCGACTTCCGTTGACAATGGTTATCGCGACTGCAAGTCGTAATACTGTCCAGAAGTGTCATCCACAACGTCAGCATCACGGAACACTTTTACAACTATATGTCGACATTATAATTATTATCTCGACTTCCGGTCATGTTATGGAGTAGGATTTGTTGAGAAGATAATGACAGTCAGATAGTGACTATACCGGCAGAGATACTTAAATTCGGGACGATGTGACGTATGAAGTTTAGGGCTTAATATAGTGTTTGGTGGCATATAGATATTATGTAATCATCATTTCTTGTAAACAACTCTGCGATTACAATAAGACTGGCGCTGCCTGTGTGATTTTGGTCTAAAAATAAACTTTCATGACTACGAAAACGTATCTCAACTAACTGTCAAATCATGACATGTAAAAGAACCGGAAGTCGAGATAATAAAAAACAATAGAAAATAAGTCGTCATACAATGTTAACACGCTTTGTTTTCTTGAAGGCAGCTTAGAGCAATATTACGACCTGCAGACGCGATAACCATTATCAACGGAAGTCGATATAGCATCAAGTCATACATTGTAAGTCGACATAAAAGCAAAATAAGTCGACTTAGTATCTCAATATTTAGATGTCAGTTATATGCCACCATAATTTTCTTTTTAAATGGAACTTAAGTTTTAAATGATACAAATTTTATTAACTTCTTACGCTCACAAGTCGAGACATTAAGAACAACGCACCACTACCCATACATCCCGGACATTACATCCCGAACGTCTGAAAAATATCTTCACACTTCAACCGATTTCACGTGTGCAATAATAATAGTAATAATAATAATAATAACATATGATGACGGTATTTGAAACGTGGACTGTTAACAAATATTGGTATTGTCCTTCGTGCAAAGCCAATTGCGGCATACATCTACACGGGTCATAAGAACACTTTCTATGACGTTTATCAAACAATAATCTCATTTATGAATTTAAGTCCGATTTGCGCGGAAAATTGTCGATACCTGTCTCACACACCTTACATTTCATATAAAGCGAAATACATCTCAAAAGGACTCCATGCTGTCTTGCTTATGCTTGATTTACAAAAAAAAAAAAAAAAAAAAAAAAAAAAAAAAAAATATAAATAAATAATTAAATAAAAAATAAAATAAATAAAATAAAAAAAAAAATACTTCGGCACTGTTGATCACGAAATTCTATGTACATGATGTAGGACAAAAATGGTGGATGTTAAAAATACTTCTTCAGATTCTTAGAGAATAACATGTGGAGTGCCTCAACAAAGCATTTTGGGCTCATTGCTCTTTCTCTGCTATATGTTAAAGCCATGAGCATGAACATTAGTAGATGGTGCAAACGGATGTTAAATGCTAAAGACAGTGCTATTCTGTACTTACGCTCGTACACGGGCACCCATGGGTGATCTATTAAACCAAAATGTAGGTCAAGAACTTGAGCCATGCAGTAAATGGTTAGTGGACAATAAATTGGAACTACATGAGGGTAAGGCTGAATAAATATTTCTTGGATAAAAAAAAGAAAGTTAAAGAAAATAAGGACTTTTTTTCAATTCTATTTAATGGTCGGACTACAAACAAACTAAAATCTTTAAAAAACTATTTAGGAGATATGTTGGCCCAGGAATTGTCGGGAGATTTTGCCCTTGATGCTAGTTTTTACTACAAATCGCAACGATTCTGTTTAAAACTGACCAAAGTAGCGGTCTTACAAATAGTATAAAAGATGTCCAGGAGCAGCCACACTCACAGATTATAGCTTACCAATGACACCACCAGGAAGAGCAAACAAACCATGACAGACTATATACACAAGCCACAGGCCAACGAAAAGCAAGGCAATCAGCTCCCTGTTCCCAGCAAGTTGATCACAATGCTAGACAGGACCCAATAAGCATAACAATAAAAAATGAATAGAACAAAACATAAAAAATGTCCGCAGCGAACAACCACAAGGTCACTCAAAGTATAACCAACACCAGATCCAATGCCTTATAACGGTTATAAAGATTGGCCTTCTAAACAAAAGTGTTTTTATTGTCTTTGTGTGACTGTTCTTTAGTAGGTCCTGTCTAGCATTGTAACCCAGTTACAAGAAACCCTCAACAGGACCACAAAATGTAAGTGAAGCTACACAGGAAATGCTACAATCTCAAAGCACAGTCTTCACGAGAAAAAAGGTAAGAGAAAAGTCCAGGGAGTGCCACAATCACAAGCCGCAGCCCAACCCGGACAGAAAAGGGAACAGGCAAAACCAAACAAGCGCAAATCGAACAAACGTACGAAAAGCACTAAGATTAGCTCTCTCTTCACCAAGCGAGGTAATCGCAATGCTAAAAGGACTGAAAAATACAATAACAAAATAACACAAGGCAAGACTTAAAACAAATCGCCTCGTAGAATAAACCACAAAGCAACAAGGAGTAAGACTAACTCCGGGACCACTGCCTTAGATCAGTAGAATAAACCACCGAGGGGTTTAAAGCACTTTTACGGCCAGCCAACCACCCTGGGACTCGATGCTACTCTTAATACAGAAATGCATAAAATTCGGTTCGCATAAAGGCTCCCAACACAATCAATGCATCAAACCGAAAACCTAAAAATCAAATTAATCACTATGATAAACAAAGACGAGTACTCATGGCAATTCTACTGTGTGCCAGAGTAAATGAAAACTAATGGTTGAACCACGACGGGCCAAGCCAAATACATATCGTCAAGCCCCAACCCACTGGTTAAAGTTTTACGAAGAGGCCGTCATTGAGTCTGAGGCCCGAACCGCCGTCGTGCAGTTAAAAAGTGAAGCAAAGGCAATAAAAGAAGGAGAGATAAGGAACAAACAATGACAAAACAAACACTACATATGAATCCATCAACGAACAAAGAAAGAAAGACTGCGACAGAGAAACCGCCTTGGAATGATCAGAAGGAAAACAACTAAGGACTAAAACCAGGGTCCATTTGTTCAAAGTAAACGACGTCGTTAGTTAACGATTCGTTAAAATTTACATCGAGTGATACGCAAATATGCTGAAATTTTTTGCTGAAAAAATGTGAGTAGCTTTTGCAGTGCAAAAGCTACTCACATTTTTTCAGCAAAAAATATCAGAATATTGTATATTGAATCCGCTAAAACAGTTAACGAAATGACCCTTAATAAGCTCGGTAAGCTAACGACGCTTTGAACAACTGGGCCCAGATTTACTAACGCGAAACCTCGCCCTTATCTCCTGATGTAGCTCCAAAAGTTAAAACAATAAAAACAGAAAGAAAACAGATGGCAAAGTGGAGAGCCATTGCTAGCATCGCAACAAGAAAACAGAAAGCAAAGTGGGCAGACATACATGTAAAACAGGTGACCACAATGCTAGAATTACAACAAAGATTTTCAGCATCAGAATATCCGCCTTGGAACGAACAGCAGTATATATAGACTGGGGGCTTAAACTAGTTTATCTCGCGCGAAACATCGCCATTAATTCTGATGCAGCTCCAAAATTACAATTAGATCGCACAGTCGATGGCACGCAATCGCAAATTCTCCACGTTCCGTGCTAATGTTGCTCTCACATACTCTTACCATGCGGAATAGTCATGTAGCAAGTTTGGTTAAGTTTCGCCCTGTAGTTTAGGAGGAGAGCGTGGTGGACGGACGGACGAATGCGTTCATAATATCCCTATCGCTTTAAAAGTAAAAAAAAAAACGTAGGTATAAATAAATGTTCGATCCGCATAGCTCTACCTCATCCGTGAAACATCACAGTGAAACACATATAATCAAAACAGTGTGTGAAACAAACAAAGAGCTCAATGGCGATCAGAAGCCAGAACACAAGAAAACCATAAACAGGGCCATGATGGGCCCAACCACAGACATTGATAGTCAGGCGCCAAACATCTGAAACAGACTGAGGAGGGAGCATTTCTAAAATGTGAGGACCGACCCAACTTCGTGCAATTAAAGAGGAAAGTAAAGTTATCAACAATGATTTGGTTAATAACCATGCATGCAGTTTGCCGCAGAATGTCCATGTTATAACCTATCTTTTTGTAGCGAGTGACGATTATTCTGAAAAATCAGTTTTGCCAATAATCTTTCTGAATTAATAGACTTAAGGCTCCATATTCTTCGAAAAGACATTTTTTTTTTTTATCCAAGAAACATTTAACGAATTGATATATATATATATATATATATATATATATATATATATATATATATATATATATATATATATATATATTATATATATATATATATATATATATATAATATATATATATATATTAGTAGGATAATAAATAAAATGTAGCTTATGATAGCCTGTAAAATTTCAATTAGTCTCTCGTTTCTGAACGATCAAAAATGAAATGATATTTTCACACATCTCTGAATCAATGGTGGCAACATTAATGCAGAGATACGATAAAAAAATCCTTACATTTCAAGAAAGAGAGACTAACTGAAATTTTATTGGCTGTCAGGTGTCACATTTTATGTTTGTATTAATACCATATATCAGTTCATTAAACCTGTCATGGATAATGATGATGAGTTCAGGTTTAACGACGCATCAACCCATGAGGGTCATTTGCGTCAAAATGTTTAAATAACATGATTCTGTAATGAAACGATTATAATGATAGGTCATAAATGCATAAAATGTAAAACTATGACGAACCTGTCTTGGATAATAAAATGTCTATTTTTGAGAGATTTAGAGCCTTTCAGTCGCCTTAAGATTCGAATTCGGACAGACTTTCTCACAAAAAATAGGAATGGAGATACCCAGGAAATGCTATAATCACGAAACTCGACCTCCCGAGGCACCAAATGAAGGAGAGACGCCACAGCACAGACGCCACATATCTAACCACAGACGCACAAACGAAGAAAGAACTGCAACAGAGAAACCGTCTTGGAACGGTCAGTAGGAAAACTACTTAGGGGTGGGTGAGGGGCGAGGGCTTAAACCAGATTTACTCGCGCGAAACCTCGCCCTTAATTTTGATGCAGCTCCAAATTACAAATATAGGTTCGGTTCGCATAGGGGTATTCTACCTCATCTTTGAAACATCAAAGTGAAACACATATAATGAGCCAGCGCACGACAAAACCTACAGTAAGACCTGTGTGGCCAGCAAAGACTCAGATCAGACTGTACATCCACCCAGTATGGCAAGGTTTCTCATTTATCTCTCTTTGGATAGCCTGGCGGTTGTAGATGACATATTATTGTATCCGAGACCTAGTATAATCTCTCGATTCTTGTGCCAAATTAGCGAAGACTCTAATCAAATGCAGATGCACAGGATGATCTGAGTCTTCGCTGGCCGTAGAAGTCTTATTGTAGGTCTTGTCATTCGCCGGCTCATACATCACTGTGACGAAACAAAGCAAAGAGCTCAATAAGGTAAAAAGGGGCTCAGTGCCTTACAATGAAAGATCAACACAAACACTATCGCCTCAGAACGGTCAGTAAAAATGGTGAAGGTGTGTGTGCGGTGGGTGGAGATGGGGGCGGGGGAGCGTAAAGCGGGGGTTAATGGATTATACTGGCGCCAAATCTTTATTCTATGTTCAATTATTGTGAAAACTACAGAATGACAATTGTTCGGCTCACATCACAGAAAACAACAACCTGTACATCAAATTAAATCACTGTGGTGAAACAAGGCTGAGGGCTTATGGCAAACGTCTCAGGCTCAGCTTCTTAATATATAATCAGAATATATTTTAAGTTCACTGAAACATACCTGGGCCATAAGTTGTGGGGCGGGGATGGGGCGAAAAATGTCTAGGGGCAAGACAGAAGAGAAACATCCAGGAGGTGAAACAGGTAGTAGCGAAATGGTTATGGGTCGAACTGACCCAGAACCGTGAAAAGATCCGACTAGTGAGACAAAATCGCCCCTTAGTGATCCGTCATGCAAAACTGGCTCCTTGGGGTAAAAGTCGAATACAAACTACTGCAATACTAGTAGAAAGAACGAATATCAAGTTCTTTAATTCCCAGCTACAATTTGAGATTGGAATGCACTCCCAGCTTCCAGAGAGTGCTCAACTGACGCTTCTGAGGACAGTGTCTTTACACACTGGATACTGGTCAGGTCAAGATATGCACGCCCTTGGTGAATGAACGAATCCAATTTGAAGTGTCATCGAAATTCAATGTTTTGCGTATGTCCTTAAACGCTTATATTTTATATATATATATATTTTTTACTTAATTGTTTTCGCAATATTTTTTTCCGCTAATTAGACGAAAAAATCTTGATTTTACAAGATCCCGTCGTTTTTCAAAGTCCGCACCCGTCAATCATGCCATTGTGATGTAAATATAGCAGTTGCAAAGCATGCTTAACACGGCTATCAGTGGAGTCATTGTACCGTATTACTAGAGAGCTGTTTAAAACTTACCAAGAGAACAGTAATCAGGATTTTAAATATTTCCACTCGATGTTTCTGTGATAAACTTTTCGATTTTTTAACGTTTCGAAATATGTCAAGCGACAAAGCTGTAGAAATAATCTTTTCCGGCTTATTCAAAATGTCCCAATCCGCAAAGTCTTCAGTGTCCATTCTACTAAGATGAAAGAATTTCAATTTTGCTACTACGAAAAAAAAAAAAAAAAAAAAAAAAAAAGAAAAAAAAAAAAAGCAGACATTTTTTTTCAACATGGGAAGTGATTTTCTGACAGGTTCGAGTGTCCCACCTGGTAGAGCTCCCGCCTTCCGGTCGGGAGGTTATAGGTTCGATCTCCAGCCGAGTCATACCTAAAACTTTATAAAATTGGTACTAGTAATTCTTTCTCTTGGCGCTCAGCATTACAAAGACGAGTTAGGACTAGTCACAACGGTGTCAGTATAATACAACTGGTGGTTATATTCTGTCAAAATGTCAGAGACATGATACTGCAGTGAGGCGACTCACAATAAAATAGCATAATAATATGTATTACAATGCGAGCATTTGAGACGGAACTCGCTCGTGTCTGTACACTCCTTCAGCTGGGAAAAAAGAAAAATCGGTTAAAGCGGAAAAGATCTGAAAAAAATTAGGACGCCTCGGCGAATGGAGCCTTGATCAACACTGACAAAGATGCCAAGGGTCAGGAAAACTGCCTCTAGTACCCTCGTACGACCACAGCTGGAGTACACTTCAGCTGTGTGGGACCCTCATACAAAACAAACCAAATCGAAATGGTGCAGCGAAGGGCTGCCAGATGGACACTCTCGGACTATGACAGAACATCAAGTGTTACTAGGATGATGGAAAAACTTGGTTGGCGTAGTCTAGAGCAATGCAAGCCTTTTCCTCCTTTATAAAATTGTGTATGGATTAGTAGCCATTCACATTCCAGGCTACATCCAAAGAAATGTCAGAAATTCGCGGTGTCATTCTGTGGTCTTTAGACAGGTGTTTACTGCTAGAGATTATTATTAATATTCCTTTTTCCCACTGGCTATTGTTCAGTGGAACGCCCTTCCTGAGAGAGCTGTTTGTCAGCCTAGTCTTGATCTATTCAAGACTGAGGTCTGCAAGCAGCAGCACCCACGCCCCTAGATCCTTCAAAGTAACATGTTTTTAACTTTATTTAAACTCATCTCATCTATAGTAACCTATCATCCATCATCGTCTGCCTATTATACTTTTCATCCTCCTATCATGCTTTGCTGTTATCTGAATTCTTTAACCCCTCTAAACTCTTGACAAGCGCACCTGCCTAGAATGTCCTCGCGGACGTATGGCAGTATTTAGAGAAAGAAAGAAAGAAATGAATTTAATTTATTAGTATCTTCAAATGACGTCCTGGATTACGTTACGTAACCGTTCTGGAGACAATCCATATTATGTACACATTTTAGCCGACTCAGCTTTTTTCATCCTCCGTAAACTCGTTCTTCAAACTCACATGGACTGCTCATTTACATTTGTGTTCAGAATGTGCATGTTTTGAAGTTTTTTTTTTTTTTTTGTTTTTGTTGTTTTTTTTCGTTTGCGCCACGAGAAACCTGTCTTCGGGGTTACCGACCAGATAAGACACAAACCGATCTGCGCAGCTACAGAGACTAGCAAGAGCCATGAACACTTAGATATAGAAACTAGAGGCATCATATAATCTAAATAGGGAATAACAAATTCGCTAATCAGACTGCGCGGATGCACACGCTGATATGCGCCTTTGTTGTTCGCATAGGCATAAATCAGGTGACGAGGCTCATTGTCTTCTACATACTTGTTAATTGCTTTGCAATGTATATAAATTCTTCTACATCTGTATGTTCATCGAATAGCCGAGTAATATCTCGCCATGTTATGTATATGCATTGTTTGTCTATAGAATAAAAATACATAATAATCAATCATTTCATGTTTCTAACGCATAACATTTTTCATTATAAACTCTAAGACCTACTTTCTGTAGCTAGTCGGGATACAACTGGCCACCGCAAGTGACCAGGCTGTGGCTTCTAGCCCCGAATTTAGTACATTTCACTAAACACATAAAAGGTTGATTTCGTTGAGGTAAAACAACAAGATATATGGAAGAGTGTTCCTTTCGTTGACATGCTCAAGTGCATTCATTCGCGAAAAGAACATTTCCAGTGCGAAAGACAGATTAAACTTTTTTCTACTTTTATATTGAAAGGAAACAGCACATCAAATAATAATCATGTTAAAAATAAAGAGCATGATGAGCTGAGCAGTTTGGTGAAAACATAATGAAAATCAGTTGAAAATAAAAAAAAAAAGTTATTGGATTTTAAACTATTAAAGAATGCTGACATGGTAAGCGCCATGTTTGTGAGTTAGTGACGTCATAATCACATGATTAAATATGCAAAAATTGAATAAATCACATCTGAAACAATAATTTGGTCTTGTATAACTGTAAATGTGTTCATTTGCATATAAACTGTCAACTAATTCACATAAGCATAACATTCCTGTCAACAGGCGACTTTTACCCAGATGGCATGTTAACGTTGAGCCAACGTTGAATAATGGTTGTCCATTTCGTTGGCCCAACGTAGACATTCAACATTGGCCCAACATAAATCTGCTCGTTGGGCCATCGTTGGACCAACGTGTAGGCATTACGTTGGGCCAACGTATGTCAATGTGGGCTAACATTATCCCTGCATACTTTTAACGTTGGGCAAACGTAGAAATTATGCATGATGCCAACTGATCTTTTGACAGTGAAAAGGGGCTGTTCCAACAGCAAATCCACATGTGAGTATAATTATAATATATATTCGTTTGTAATTTAGGCAGCAATAATGAATTGCATGAGGCGGATATGAAAGCCATTTATCACTGCGCAGTTATGCTGATCTGAGTCTGTGCTGGGTATACATGTGACATTCTAGGTTTTGCCGTGCTCTGGCTCTGGCTCACTTGTGAGTTTGACATTCTTACAGCACAGTACTATATTTTATGGCTGTAAAACATTATTTCACTAAAAAGCAGTGGTTTTCCAATAACATTCTTTTTTTTATAAACTGACATAGCTTTTTTCTCTCTTGAGTCCTCTAGTGGGAGTCTGATCAAGGTGTACACTGTTTTCTGTGAGCGTATTTTTGACCCATTATTATAGTAAAACAATATTTGTGCTGTAAGAATGTCAAAATCACAATGAGCCAGAGCACAGCAAAACCTACAATGATGTCACATGAGCATCCAACAAAGACTCAGATCAGCCTGCACAACTGCACAGTCTGATAAGAGGCTTTCATATCCGTCGCACGCAGTTCATTATTTTTGCCCAAATTAGAAACGAATATGTAATATAATTATACTCACATGTTTAAAAATCTTAATCCTTCTTTAAATCACATCTTGAAACCTTTATTGTTGCATACAATCGGAGAGTCAGAACTCAACTGGTATAAAAACTAACTTTATGAGCAGCCTAAAGTGTTATAAAAGCTTTGGTAGATCGTAACAATAATGCACAAGATTACTCCAGGGTATTTGATTTCAAATTAATATAACACGTTTTATTGGTCACCTTGGCGGTGAACCAGGAAACCAGTAATGAAAGAATTCTTTATTCTGTGTTTGTACTTTATGCAACAGCCTATGGTACGTTAATATGCTTTTTAATTGATATCTTGTATTAACAATGTGGGGAATCCACGTGACCAAATTACTAAGTGCAGGGAATTTGTTACAATTTTTAGCTCCGCATCAGGTAGGATTTTTTTTTAGAATATCTCGATTTATACCTGATGGAATTTGTTCAAACCAAAGTGCAGATTACGCATAAAATCAGGCTCTTTCTGGTGGTGTAATCGTTGTTCTGCAATCTGGTCTGATTCTCGAGAACATTCGGAAAATGTTTTTCGTCAACATTCATGTACGTTGTCCTGGTAGCCCAGATTGACAGCAAAAAACATTCTTCGAATGTTCTCGAGAATTAGATCAGTTAGCAGAATAGCGGTTACGCCACCAAAAAGAGCTTGATTTTCCGCATATTCTGCGCTTTATTTGAACAAATTTCATTTGGTAAGAATAGAAATATTAAAAAAAATCCTTCCGTAAAAATAGTAACAAACTCCGTGTACCTAGTCGAGTATATATATCTTACCCTTTTCTCCAATGGATTTAATAAATTCAGTAATACATGAGCACTCATATAAGATCCTCTATGTATTCCTATTGTTCCGGGTATGTTGGGCCAATGTTGGGCCAACGTTGGCACACCGTTGATCCAACGTTTAACTCTTTGGATTTACAGCCTTAGTTATTGAGCCACACCACCAACTTAATTTGGATTAAAACATGGAAATCAAAATTATGCATACTGGCTGATATATGAAATCACATTTTGGCAACATTTTTGTCACTTTAGCAGAATCAGCAATAAACAAATTGCTGACGTTGGCCCAACATTATACAAAAGCGTGCTTGATTTGCATATTTTGGTAACGTTGGGCCAACCTTACACTACATATTAAATAAAACTCTTTATTTCCAGTATTTTGCATAACGTTGGTCCATTATTGTGCCAACTATGACATTGTTTTACTGCCGGTGGGGGGGAGGGGGGGAGGGGGGTATGCAGCCTCGCAAACTACAGTGTTGCATATGAAGAGACTCAATTAAACCGACTCTCCGATTTTCGTGATTTTGTGTGTTCTTTGTTTCCAAAGGCAATCCTTTTTTACTTTTATTTTAAAATAATTCATTAGATTGATATCGTGGTCGGCCCAACATTAGGCCAGCATTGGACAGCCAACGGATAACCATCAGCCAACGATACAACCCAATACCAACATTGGGCCAACGTTGTCATGCTATCTATTTGTGTCTTAAAAATTGAAAATTGAATTAAGTATTCAAAATGGGTGCGCCCATGCTCGCGGTTATATAAACAGTTAGGTGCGTCGTGTTAGATTAATCAATTAAAGGGAAAGGTCGACCAAATATCATGTATGTCACAGCTTAGGAAACAAGCAGTTTGGCACAAATTTGATGAAAATCAGTTAAGAAATAAGAAATGTATTGCATTTTATCTTTTATATAACCGCGAGCATGGGCGCACCCATTTTGAATAGGTGTGATAATGCAGTTACCTATGGGATAGGTTTGGCAAAACCCTTGATTTATTCTGCAACAAATCACTGGGCGGAAGAGCGCGACGCTATCGGGCGTCGCATTACGAAAACACGCCTATTCAAATATATAGAAAATTTCTCCTCCAAAAACTGAAATTTTCAGCTAAAAAGCACTGATAGTTTTCATATTTCTGCTCAAAACATAGATCGGCGAGGCGGTTCTAACGAGTACCCACAATATATGTTTTTTTAGCAATATAAGAAAAATAATGTATACCCCTGTAAACCCCAGTTTTACTTTATAAAAGTGGGGTTTAAGGGGGTCAAATTTATATAGGCGTGTTTTCGTGATGGTTTCGACGTTATTTTGACATATTGTTGACGTCCGTCTTCGTTTCCACGACGATAGACGAGTAACATCGTTTTTCTCGCGTAAGAAATGCATGTAAACGTCAGTGTTACAGTCAAAACTGTTGGCGGGATTTTTTCATTCGATGGCGGAAAATTGGAAGAATCTGAAGGATACAATTATTTTTTCGTGGTTTTCTATGTGTTAGAATCGAAATAGATCAACTCGTGTGCATGATTTGTTGAGTGATAAATCACAGTTTGTCGGTCAGTTGTAAGAAGATAAATCACTCACGCTCGTGATTTGATCTACTTTACAACTGACCTCCAAACAGTGATTTATTACACAACAAATCACTGCTAGAGCTGATCTATTTCTCACTCAACAACCCCCTCTCCGCGAAAGTGTATGAGGCGCGAAAATTTTCAGGTGGCAGATTCAAGCGGAAACAATCGTGTATTTCCGGAAAAGTATCACCCTACAAACCAATCGAACAAAGCAGAGGTCGCGTTCGACATATTGGGGAATTCGAGTAGAAATTTTTATGTTTTTAGTGACCGGCGACCAACGATTTGTAGGTGTAATATATAAACTGCTGCCCAAAAATCTTTTAAAAGTGTAAATAAAACCTGAAATGTATTGACATGTATTATATAGATTACCAAAGTATAACGCATGTTAAACCTTTTTGGTCTCTGTAAAGGAACAAGATTAGCTTTTTGAAAAGCTGATATCGGAGGTGATTCCGGAGAAAAACAAATTCTAGTGCTCCTCGCCCATATAGTCACTGGTAAGAAAACGTATTTTATTGCGCAGCACTGACTGGATGGAAGAGCCGCCGCTTTATGATGTCTTGTCAAATATGTCGGACGTCGCCTGTTTAAAAAATCGGGAATTCCATCAACATCCCATTGATAACGGCGTCAGTGGAGTGGTATTTTGGAATACCGAAATCCAGTATTTACCAGAATCTACCGAAATCCAATATTTATTACTGAAATCCAACTATATTATCAAGTTTACCATGATTTGTGTAAACTTAGACATATACACTGTTAAATAATATATAAACAGAAAATATGTCTGTTTGGAAGAATATTTTGGAAAATAACGATTTTGTTAACGTTTTTACAATTTCGGAATCTACTGAAATGCAATATTAATTACCGAAATCCAACTATATTATCAAGTTTACCATGATTTGTCTAAATTAAGACATATACACTGTTAAATAATATATAAACAGATAACATGTCCAAGTTTGGTAGAATATTTTGGAATAATATTATTAATAATAATACTAATTTTATTTACGTTTTTACAATTTTCATAGGTGGAGTTACTTCCCTTAGTAGTTTAGCTCTGTCATGTGTTCAACAATTACAACCTTACACACCGTTTCCCCCATCCCGGTGTAGGGAGGGTTGTTACAGATTTTGTGTGTTACGTAGCTAGGTCTGGTAGATAGTTATAGGCCCAGATCAGACGCAACATTCTGCGGCGTTTGATCTGGATCTTCACCTTTTGTGTGCGTATAACGCATTGACCAGTAACAACCTTACGCAGCGTTTCGCCCATCCTGGTGTAGGGAGGGTTGTTATACATCCTGTGTTATATAGCTATGTCTGGTATATAGTTATTTAAGCCTGGTGAACTCAAATAGGTAATCCTAGATCAGATGCTGCATTCCGTGGCGTTTGGTCTGAAGTTACAGTATCTGCTTATGTCCTTTTATAAATGGGTTAATATATTTCAGTTAATGTTTATAATTATATAATGTGTATGTCACGTGATAGGACGAGCGTTGGGCAGGTGACGATGGACTAGACGCAATCACAAGCAATCAGAGGATAAACACAACACTTTGTAAAAGAAAAACAAGCATGTATTTAAAAAGTTAAAAAAAAAACAACTATAATTAAAGTTCAAATTTCAATGTTCCAATTTCTATGTTCCGAAGCTTCCATAATCCACAGGTATTGTTAAACTTCATAATCTGAAAAAACTATTTAATTATATTTCCATAATTAAATATTATATAAATTTTAAGTAATTACATAACTTGTCCACGGATGTATCCTCCATAATATTTCCGGTTATCACTAACACTTGTTTCTATAGAACTTTGAACAAAACTTGCCGGAAAATATTTGATGGTCAATCATAGTGACGATAACAGTGGTGAAACAGATACATAAACGGATACGGATACGGGACCTGAAAATAAGTATCATGTCCTAGAACTCTCGATATCAAACATGACAAGATATTTCCTTATTAATTTCCACTAGATATACAGAGTTTGTACGCCAAATGTTATAAATGTGAAAAGTCCGTTGCAATTGATTATTATATAGCAAAATCAGATCCTAAAACCACATGGACGCTGTTAATGACATATAATATTGTAAAAAAAAATCTAACACAGGCAGACACACAGTCAGAATATATCTGACATCTATATTAATAGGAGGAATGGCATCTCGACGATTACACATTCTTACAGGAAGAACCCATGCGCCTTCCACTGTAAGAATCCCTTTAGAACGCTAAAGGCTAAAATAAATTATAACTGCCATTATACCACAGTGATTACACGATCACACATCGTCCCCACGTAATCATTGGGTACAATATCAACATGCCATCGTCATAGCCTCAAACATGACTCCTCGCTGCTTGAGCCATTTCACCGTAAAATATTCTAGTAAACAGACTTGTGATTAAAATAAAAAGGACCTCTGTATATGTGTTCAAGGTGAATATAGTCTATGTCATTTGTGTAAATCGCGCTAATTAATGAATGTGTATGCAGTTAACATAACGCCTAACGGTAGCATACTTTTACGCGTATATGTACGGTGTGTGCGGTTAACATAACAACATAACGCCTAACTGTGTCTTACATTTAAGCGTATATGTCTGGTATGTACATGTCAGATGAGAATATGTAATATCAAAGTGCGGTAGTGCTATCATTGCGCCGATCCATTTATCTTATTCAAATAAAAATATTAATGATTGCATTCTGATCAGGGTCTACAGAACCTATCAGACTCACCAGACTGATCAGGATCCATAGAATCGATCAAACTTAACCTCCCTATTCGGATTATAGTTTACACACCCGACACGGCTTATTCGTCTGATCAGGGTCTACACATATAACCAAAGTATACACATCTGATCAGGGTCTATCTACTTATCATGCCGGGTTTGTAAGTACGAATGATATATAAAATTGCAACGTAGTAAAGCAATAAATTTACCTACTCGAATATTAGCTGCGGTAAAGACGAGCAAGAATATTGCAAGAATAAAATTAAAATAAATTATTGACTTACCATGGTCAGATTCCCCAGATACAACACAACATGAAGATTAGAAAAAGGAAGACAAGGATCAGTCTTCGATGAAATGAATTTGTAGTGTGTATCGTTCTATTCAACCAGGGAACTTTTATAGTAATGTGGCACGTTTTGAAACATTGTGTCCACAAGTAATCCGTGAAATTCAAGATCTAAAAATAATATTCACAAGAATACCGTGATAGTCAAGATTTAAAATAACCTGTTCGATTGTCCGAATGGTGCAAAGTTTCACACAGCAACTGCTAAAACTATGAAGTAAAAAACATTTTTCTCTCGGAACGCTACAAAACTGCAAAATTACGACAGAAAATTGTCTCCCTTTTCAAAAGATAGCCTTGAGACGAAAATCAATCCCAGAACAATGAAGATATTGATCACCAAACCTAGGTTCACTCGGAATATATAATGTTCTGGTAACCGCTCAAGTATATAGACGTAAATAATCAAATACACCCTCAGCATAACTATCTCGTGATTACCGTAATACCGTAACTTGAAAGCTGAAGTGTACCTACTTGCTTAAAAAGTAAAACTGTCATCATAATCAGCGCTCCAGTTACAAATGCATTAATCTAACCTGGTTAATAAAAATTGATACAAACTTCTTTTTATACTATGTACATGTAGAATATATTCAAGATAAAACAGGGACGTGACAGTGTATTCAGATATATCAATTTACTTTTGTGCCATTTTCTAATTTGGTTAATATAATATTATATTTTAAATATTTTAAAATTCTATCAAGTTTACAATTTCAGAATTCTTTATATATACATTCGCTTTTAAATACATTAAAAAGTTGCATTATTTTATTTCTGGACTGCTTTAAAATTTGTGTTAACTACTGTCTTGTTTCATATGGCGTTGTTAAATTTATGACACGGGCGTCAAGCGAAAAAGTGTCTTTGAACATGCACAAAATCAGTCGATTCACCCCAGCGGGCAAACAACTTAGACATATTATCTGTTTATATATAATTAAACAATGTATATGTTTTAATTTACATAAATCATGGTAAACTTGATAATAAAATTGGATTTCGGTAATTAATATTGGATTTTGGTAGATTCCGATAAATATTGGATTTCGGTAATCCCAAATACCCTCTGTGGAGTAAATCTCAGACCATGGACCTGCTTCACACTTATTGGCTGAATTATTTTTTGCAGATAATTTCCTCAAAACATTTATATCGCTCATGAAACACAAAAATGCAAAGTTTCTTTTTCACCTTTTTTGAGTCATTGAATGCCTAACTGATGTCGCTCTAATTGTTTCACGTTCTTAACCGATGGTTACGCATTCTTTCGTTTGGTATGCGTGTAGCTGGTATAACTTAGTTTTTGTGCATGTTGTATGAATAAGCAGTGACATGATACAGTCAAAAGAGTTGGAGGAAGTCTTTTCAACATTGGCCAATACAAGGGAGAATCTGAAAAACAAATGAGATTGCTTTGATTTGAAGTGTGAACAATTAAATCAGCTCTAATGTATGAATTGTTTCTATAGTAATAATTAACCCTTAAAGCGCCAAGAAAATCTGCATCTGAAAATGTCGGCTGCTTATGCCGTCTGCTGCATCTTCTTGCAAACTTTTCAAACTTACATTTTGCATATACATTTGTAAGCAAACAGTGTGGACCCAGATCAGACTGCTCCAAAAGGAGCAGTGATCTGGGTCCACACTGTTTGCAGAAATAATCTTTAAAGTAACCGGCAGAAGACCAAGCAGACGACAATAGTTGTGACTGGCACTTTAAGGGTTAACATAGCTCTTGATAAGGTGCGTTTATCAATCCAAAAGTATATGTTTTCATGGAGTAATGAGAAAAATATATATCTGATACCCACTCTTATCTAGACCTATGATTAATTTACTGTTTGGAAATCAGTTCAATGTAATTTGTAAGTGAATAAATCACTCTCGTTGCGCACACAGGATTTGATCTACTTTACAACTGACCTACAAACATGCTCAACAATTCACTGCAAGAGCTGATCAATTTCTTAAATAAATCTGTTAAATCGTAGGTGTGATAATGCAGTTACCTATAGGATAGACCAATACAGTGACTGGGCTCTCCTCCTTTCGGTCCAATAAGTGTATTACACACATGATTGTAGCACCCTCCCCAGGCACACCATTGTTGAAATACTCTAAAGACACAGAGAATGCTACAAAAAACTATCAAGTTGTATCGACAATTTCTTTAGTTAATTTGTGCTAAATCTTATTTTCATCAATAAGGCAAGTTTTGAAATATATGACTGTGCATTAGATTCTTAGTTTTGTAGTGCAATTTTTTTTTATTTTTTTTTTAAGCTCGCCTGAGCCAAAGGATTTGGCTCAGGATGAGCTATTGTGATCACTCTCGGTTCTTTGTGTCATCTGTCCATTCACGCCTTTGAAAGACTTCTCCTCTGAAACCCCTGGGCCAAATTTCTTCAAACTTCATGTGGAGCCTTCTCTTAAAGGGGGATTGAAAATTTGTACATATGGTCACAGTCCATTGATCAAGATGACCGCCATGCCCATTTATGGTAAAAACACTTAAAAATCTTCTGCTCCAGAACCTAGAAAGCTTAGGGGCTGAAACTCGGGATAAAGCTTCGAGGACTCAGAGCTACAAAGTTTATTCAAATGATGACTGAAGGTTGACCTTTGACCTTTTTACGTCAAGGTCAAATTTATGTCCAAGGCTATATATACATTTGTATGGGGAAAATGTTGAAAAGTCATTTTCTCAAATGTATTAAAGTATTAATGGCTGAAAGTTACAATGTATTATTAGCTCACCTGAGCCAAAGGCTCAAGTGAGCTATTAGTATGCCAGTGCTTCATGGTCAGTCATCTGTCCACAATTTCAAATAAACATAACTCTAATACCAGATAGCCAGTCTTGATCAAATTTTATGTGAAGTATTATCAAGTAGGGGGAAAAGCTGCATAAGGTTTTAGGGCAGATCGGATTGGCTGCTGGCAACATATAGCTCCCATAGACTTTTATTGGGAAAAACTTAAAAAAAAATCTCCTCTGAAACCATGAGGCCCACAGCTTAAGATATGTATAGTATGTAGCAATGTTTAGTGGTTCCCTACATATATCCTGCCAATCAAGCCCCTGGCCACACCCCAGGCGGTAATATGTTTATATAGAGCTATATAGCTAAAGAAGTTCTAAAACCTTCTCTGACACCATGAGGCATAAAAACAGCTAACAGATTAAAAGTAACAATGTTTAGTGGTCTCCTACTGCCAAGTATGCTCCTGTGGTCCAAATAGCTATGCCCCATTGGGGGTCACACGAATCACCGAAATACCGGAATACTACCGAAATACCGGAATACCCGTGAAAAATATAGGTATACCTGTGAAAGACACCTATTAAAGACACCAATATTGGCTTTAATTAATCAATTAAGTAATATTATGTCAACCTAATGGAAAATGGATAATACTTTAACCTAAAATAATTTGCAAATTGTCTTTGAAGTGTTTTTTTTTTTTTTTTTTATTTGAAAACATTGTTGATAGTCCGCTAAATCAGATCCGGAATACGACCGGAATACCCGTGAAAAACGTGAATTACCTACACTTCAAACGAAAAGTACATGCAGTACAGCTCAGGTAAACGAACAAAAAAAAAAAAAAAAAAAAAAAAAAAACAACTCTTTACCCCAAATATCGGCGTTTTGCGGACTTCCCCCAAACACTCGGAATCAAACTGAGTAAACGTAATATTCGGCGGACAACACTCGCAAGTCCGCGCAAAGTATGTGTTATGCAAAGTTGTGCGAAGTTACTCGGAATCGTAATGTCGTACCCGGAGACATTTTTCCACCATATAGAACAGTCTGTATGAGGGTTATATCGTCCACGCTCATGCGGATGCGCAGGTTGATCTGAATCTGCGCTGGTCGCAAAGGTCTTATTATCCAAAAAGTGTTTTCCAAATTTCCGCATTCTGATCCACCAAAATTAGGTCAATTCCCTTGTTTTCTTAAAATATTTACCAATGCTGCCTTGTTTCCTGAATATATTTGGGTGCTCCCTAGGTCCAAAGAAAACCCCGGTAGCCCCATTCGAGCACGTAACATGGGCCTCAACAACGCTCCATATGAAAAAGTACCGGATTCTTCGGCTCAGTCTACTCCGGCCACATAAGTGGGTCCGGCATGGTCATTTTTACTTAATATGCTGTAGAAAACAAAACAAACACATGAAAATCACAAAAATCACAAAGAGAATCAAACATCTGCCCCCAATCGACGAATAACTCCAAAAGTAGGCTCTATCGTCAAAGTATATGAACTGTTGAAATGATTAATAGCTTATGAATAAGCCCACACCGGAAAAGTGTGCGGGCTCGACAGACCTACATAGTGTTGACTGGACCGTTTTTAACTCCAGTTTAAACCAAAATTACGTCGGTACAAAAGTATGATTTACAATATTCTTTCTTTTCTTGTCGTCTGCTGAATTAGCCCAGACAGTGGTAATTCGATACCCGCGAGCACCAAGTGTTGTGTCTTTGAGCAAGACACTTTATCCTCGTATCTTAGTATTGGTTTCTACCCAGGAAGACGTTGCCTAGAATGTCTGCGAAGACATATGACAATATTATGTGAAGATGCCTGTCCGCCGATGCTAGGTTTATACGTGCGTCTCTTTTACTCGTTCAATAAATTACGGTCTTGGTTTTGCATATCGAATGTTGAAGACACAAAAACAGAACACTTTACTTGGAAACGAAAGTTTTGAAGACTGCTCTATAAGCCATTAAAGATAATGTTATTAATGTATATACCGTAAGAGAATAACATAACAATATTCATTTCTACCCTGGTAAATGCGGGGTAACGTCCTCACACTGCAGGGTTTTTACTCTTTTAAGGGAGCTAACTGCAACTGACTATTAAAAGGGAGTTAACTGCAATTGCTTTACGAGTCTGGCCCATGCGAAACGGGATGGGGAACAGCGCTTTTTTTACGAATCGCACCAATTAAGCTTATAAAATAAGCGTTTAACCAGTACACTGAACCCTTTTCCTCCAGAAACTTGTAACTGTCAATCTTGAAGCAGTGGAAGAAGCGAATGACCGCAGCAAATACATGTGTTTCATAAGTGGGGATCGAATCGCGTTCGATTCCCGCCGGTGCGATATCATTTTTCCATTGAAGTCAGTGCAAACAACTTATAGCTCGAAAGCATCGTGTCATATTTATATGAGGGTATAAAAAAAGAGCTTTCCAGAGAGAGAGAGAGAGAGAGAGAGAGAGAGTTTGCAAAACTTGTAAGATTCTGGCTGGTCCACGGCTATGAGATTTGGTTATTCCTAGAAAAATGGCTAAACTGTTTTTTGCAAACAGTGAAACCTGACCAGACGCCGCATTCTATCATCTCAGTATGACTTTTTTTTTTTTTTTTTTTGTGCTGTTGTTGTTGTTGAAAGAGGTATAAGACAACACGTCACGGTGATTTAAATGGACAGTCGTATCTCTGGTCCAGTCATCAACCGTCCAGGCCTCGATCCGAGCAATGTAGATACATTCCAGCGTGTCCGTTTCTGTCTCCCTTGTCAAATGAAATGTATCCATACTTTAACCCTTGAAGCGCTTAGCATATTCAGCAGACGGCATTTACATTTTTTTCTTATTTTCCTGTGTAAATTAAGCGTGACATTACATGTGAATCATCTGCTGGGGCAGACGATTCAAAAGAAATGTTCATCCTAATTTTCACCGTAAAATACTAAAACAAGATCGACATCTCCTCTAGAACTTCCAGCAGTGCTTCGGGGGTTCAAACTATTTTCTTGGCAGCAGCAGCACCTGAAAAGTATTTTTTTTTTTTTTTTTTTTTTTTTGCGGGGAGAGCGCTATATATAAAATTTCGCGATGTATTCGAGGTAATATTTACACAGATTGATGCAACGATTCTCATATTTATAAAGGCGTGCTGCTGGAACACATTATTTATATTAATATATTTATATATATTTATATTATATTTAAAATAATATCCATACAAGCTCCATGGATGTAAGGATGACGTTTCTCATCATGATTGCATTGGTTGTTTAATCTGCGTAACTTTCAAACATGCGTAGGCCTAAATGATTAACTTTCGGTGTGTCGTGTTTGAGACTTACTTCTGACCATATATTTTTTATATAAAATTATTCACTCAACTGATAAATATTTTATACAAAAAGTCGTATGTACTTTTCGTTTGAAGTGTAGGTAATTCACGTTTTCACGGCTATTCCGTTTTTCACGGGTATTCCGGTCGTATTCCGGCTCTGATTTAGCGGACTATCAACAATGTTTTCAAATAAAAAAAAAAAAAAAAAAAAAAAAAAAACACTTCAAAGACAATTTGCAAATTATTTCAGGTTAAAATATTATCCCTTTTCCGTTAGGTTGACATAATATTACTTAATAGATTAATTAAAGCCAATATTGGTGTCTTTAATAGGTGTCTTTCACAGGTATACCTATATTTTTCACGGGTATTCCGGTATTTCGGTAGTATTCCGGTATTTCGGTGATTCGTGTGACCGCCCCATTGGTCATTAGCTCCCATAGACCTTTCACCCCCTTACACCTTTTACCCCCTTACACTATTATCTTCATGGTAGGTTAGAGGGTAGGGGTCAGAATATTTTGACCCCTTTGAAGCTGAATGTACAATGCAGTATGACTCTGAAAAGGGGGAAACATCTTTTCTTTTTTTTTTTGTTTTAAAGAAAAGAGAAACAACTTACTGTTCTTGCCACAGTTTCTGTCTGTCCCTCACAAAATTGTGTCTGCTCTGTAATTGTATTTTGAAAACCATTCAAGACGTCTTCATGAAACTTCAACGAAATATTAACCGTCATTGGATGACATGCAGAGCCCAAGAAGCAAAACTCTTGGATATGTATTTTTGAGAAATGCCCTTTTGAAATTTGTAATTAGCCATTTCTTAGACAAAATCATATCCACTCTATAATTTCAAAACTGTTCAGAATGTCTTCTTGAAACAACTTCATATTACATTGGATGATTTTCAGAGTGCCTGAACCATGACTCTTGGATATGTAACTTATTATGCCCATTTGAAACTGAATGTACAATGCAGTACATAGCAACAGATAAGGTGCTTTTTTCATCTGAAAAATGCTGATATCTTTCTTATTACTCAACAAAAACATATGTTGTGGGTACTCATTAGAAGCGCCTTGGCGAGACACTTCTAATGAGTACCCACAACATATGTTATTGTCGAGAAATAAGAAAAAATATTATGTGGATACCCCCTCTTATCTGTAGCTATGCAGTATGCCTCTAAGATAGAAAAACAAAAAAATGTTCTATTGTGTATTCACCCCCCCCCCTGCCCCCCCGCCCCCTCCTCCCCCCCCTTCTCCCCCCCATTTGTGTAAACTTAGACATATACACTGATAAATAATATATAAACAGAAAATATGTCTGTTTGGAAGAATATTTTGGAATAATAACGATTTTGTTAACATTTTTACAATTTCGGAATCTACTGAAATGCAATATTAATTACCGAAATCCAACTATATTATCAAGTTTACCATGATTTGTCTAAATTAAGACATATACACTGTTAAATAATATATAAACAGATAACATGTCCAAGTTTGGTAGATTATTTTTGAATAATACTAATTTTATTTACGTTTGTACAATTTTCATAGGTGGAGTAAATTCCCTTAGTAGTTTAGCTCTGTCATGTGTTCAACAATAACAACCTTACGCACCGTTTCCCCCATCCCGGTGTAGGGAGGGTTGTTACAGATTTTGTGCTTTACGTAGCTAGGTCTGGTAGATAGTTATAGGCCCAGATCAGACGCAACATTCTGCGGCGTTTTATCTGGATCTTCACCTTTTGTGTGCGTATAACGCATTGGCCAGTAACAACCTTACGCAGCGTTTCGCCCATCCTGGTGTAGGGAGGATTGTTATACATCCTGTGTGTTATATAGCTATGTCTGGTATATATTTATTTAAGCCTGGTGAACTCAAATAGGTAATCCTAGATCAGATGCTGCATTCCGTGGCGTTTGGTCTGAAGTTACAGTATCTGCTTATGTCCTTTTAAAAATGGGTTAA
The DNA here is from genome assembly GCA_964016985.1 of Anodontia alba. Lineage (NCBI taxonomy): Eukaryota > Metazoa > Mollusca > Bivalvia > Lucinida > Lucinidae > Anodontia > Anodontia alba. The sequence goes on along the minus strand of OZ024821.1, from coordinate 45,924,689 downwards.
TATATTTCAGTTATTGTATATAATTATATAATGTGTATTCAGATATATCAATTTACTTTTGTGCCATTTTCTAATTTGGTTAATATATATTTTAAATATTTTAAAATTCTATCAAGTTTACAATTTCAGAATTCTTTATATATACATTCGCTTTTTAATACATTAAAAAGTTGCATTATTTTATTTCTGGACTGCTTTAAAATTCGTGTTAACTACTGTCTTGTTTCATATGGCGTTGTTAAATTTATGACACGGGCGTCAAGCGAAAAAGTGTCTTTGAACATGCACAAAATCAGTCGATTCACCCCAGCGGGCAAACAACATCATAGGAAGGTCGCATCCACATTGTGTGCCCGTTGGGACATCTTCCAGTTGCCCTGCATGCAGTCTCATCTGGGCCTTTGATCTCGTATCGTACATTTTGCATTATCCAATGAGTCTGTTAGCAGACAGAGAAGACCCTGATCAGGCTATGCATTCACACAGTCTGATCTGGGCCTTCGCTGTCCACATATGTCTGAGGACACGTTGATTCTTCAAATTGTTCAGTTTGATAAGTTGATTTTTGAATATACATTTTTCATTACATTAAACTGATTATTATTTTATCTCTATTTGCCCTCTTTCGTTCTGCCCAGTTTAAAAGTATGTTTCGCTGTGTTCCCCTGTATTTTTATGTACCCGTCAAACAATGAAGGGAAGTAACTCCACCTAGAAAAATTGTAAAAAACAAAACAAAAAAAAAAACAAAAAAAAACGTTAATAAAATCGTAATCATTCCAAAATATTCTTCCAAACTTGGACATATTATCTGTATACTTAATATTTAACAATGTGTATGACTAAAATTACACAAATCATGGTAAACTTGATAATATAGTTGGATTTCGGTATTTAATACTGGATTTCGGTAGATTCCAAAATTGTAAAAACATTAATAATATTGTTATTATTCCAAAATATTCTTCCAAACTTAGACATATTATCTGTTTACATATAATTAAACAGTGTATATGTCTAAATTTACATAAATCATGGTAAACTTGATAATAAAGTTGGATTTCGGTAATTAATATTGGATTTCGGTAGATTCCGATAAATATTGGATTTCGGTAATCCCAAATACCCTCTGTGGAGTAAATCTCAGACCATGGACCTGCTTCACGCTTATTGGCTGAATTATTTTTTGCAGATAATTTCCTCAAAACATTTATATCGCTCATGAAACACAAAAATGCAAAGTTTCTTTTTCACCTTTTTTGAGTCATTGAATGCCTAACTGATGTCGCTCTAATTGTTTCACGTTCTTAACAGATGGTTACGCATTCTTTCGTTTGGTATGCGTGTAGCTGGTATAACTTAGTTTTTGCGCATGTTGTATGAATAAGCAGTGACATGATACAGTCAAAAGAGTTGGTGGAAGTCTTTTCAACATTGGCCAATACAAGGGAGAATCTGAAAAACAAATGAGATTGCTTTGATTTGAAGTGTGAACAATTAAATCAGCTCTAATGTATGAATTGTTTCTATAGTAATAATTAACCCTTAAAGTGCCAAGAAAATCTGCATCTGAAAATGTCGTCTGCTTATGCCATCTGCTGCATCTTCTTGCAAACTTTTCAGACTTACATTTTGCATATACATTTGTAGGCAAACAGTGTGGACCCAGATCAGACTGCTCCAAAAGGAGCAGTCTGATCTGGGTCCACACTGTTTGCAGAAATAATCTTTAAAGTAACCGGCAGAAGACCAAGCAGACGACAATAGTTGTGACTGGCACTTTAAGGGTTAACATAGCTCTTGATAAGGTGCGGTTATCAATCCAAAAGTATATGTTTTCATGGAGTAATAAGAAAAATATATATCTGATACCCACGCTTATCTAGACCTATGATTAATTTACTGTTTGGAAATCAGTTCAATGTAATTTGTAAGTGAATAAATCACTCTCGTTTCGCACACAGGATTTGATCTACTTTACAACTGACCTACAAACATGCTCAACAATTCACTGCAAGAGCTGATCAATTTCTTAAATAAATCTGTTAAATCGTAGGTGTGATAATGCAGTTACCTATGGGATAGACCAATACAGTGACTGGGCTCTCCTCCTTTCGGCCCAATAAGTGTATTACACACATGATTGTAGCACCCTCCCCGGGCACACCATTGGTGAAATACTCTAAAGACACAGAGAATGCTACAAAAAACTATCAATTTGTATCGACAATTTCTTTAGTTAATTTGTGCTAAATCTTATTTTCATCAATAAGGCAAGTTTTGAAATATATGACTGTGCATTAGATTCTTAGTTTTGTAGTGCAATTTTTTTTTTTTTTTTTTTTATGCTCGCCTGAGCCAAAGGATTTGGCTCAGGATGAGCTGTTGTGATCACTCCCAGTTCTTTGTGTCGTCTGTCCGTTCACGCCTTTGAAAGACTTCTCCTCTGAAACCCCTGGGCCAAATTTCTTCAAACTTCATGTGGAGCCTTCTCTTAAAGGGGGATTGAAAATTTGTACATATGGTCACGGTCAAGAGCTTATTAGACAGAGCAACTAACTGCTACATTATCTCCATAGGAATAGCTGTTTCCGCAAAAAATTGTCTGATTGGTCAGAAGGCAGCAGGATAACAGTTACTCCCAAATAATTCTCCGGGCCATTAGTGTCAGATGCTGAACCCTCCCAGTGTTTTATTACCACAAGCATCTTTATCAGTGCAAATATACAATGTACCTGTATTGTAATTTAGCACTTTGTTAGAAAATGTATACCAAGACATTTGAAACTGTGCATATTTATTTGATTATCTGTTACATTCTGAAAATATATCACTGATATGGAGAAGCAGAAGCTCTGTGAACATGACAAAATGTTCCATTTTAACTGCAGCATCAAATAATGTTTTTCTGCAAGGAAAATGTTCCAGATAACTGGTAGCACTTGAGGAAATGCTGCTCAAATTCCTTTGCATAATATTGTTTTCCACTGCTTATCTTCTCCTTAAGTTTATTACGTTTTTCTTTGTCTAGAAATTTCAATTGTCTCTTTGATTTTGAAGACATTTTATTTGACCTAAGAAAAGAAGACACTGCTTATCAGGATCTCAGTTTCAAATAGCTCCTACAGAATTTCACAGTTTCATTAACAGCTGTCTTATTGCAATAAATAATTCCTGACATGCCAGTCTGACCACAATGTTTTGATAATTTAAGATAAGGGTTGAACTACCTTGCCTGAAACAAACCAATCAGCTGTTCCCCAGCGAAAACGCCTGGTGGTATTCATGGTAGCTCTGTCTTATATGCTACTTGTCACGGTCCATAGACCAAGATGACCGCCATGCCCATTTATGGTAAAAACACTTAAAAATCTTCTGCTCCAGAACCTAGAAAGCTTAGGGGCTGAAACTTGGGATAAAGCTTCGAGGACTCAAGAGCTACAAAGTTTATTCAAATGATGACTGAAGGTTGACCTATGACCTTTTTACGTCAAGGTCAAATTTGTGTCCAAGGCTATATATACATTTGTATGGGGAAAATGTTGAAAAGTCATTTTCTCAAATGTATTAAAGTATTAATGGCTGAAAGTTACAATGTATTATTAGCTCACCTGAGCCAAAGGCTCAAGTGAGCTATTAGTATGCCAGTGCTTCATTGTCAGTCATCCGTCCACAATTTCAAATAAACATAACTCTAATACCAGATAGCCAGTCTTGATCAAATTTTATGAGCCAGTCTTGATCAAATTTTATGTGAAGCATTATCAAGTAGGGGGAAAAGCTGCATAAGGTTTTAGGGCAGATCGGATTGGCTGCTGGCAACATATAGCTCCCATAGACTTTTATTGGGAAAAACTTAAAAAAAAATCTCCTCTGAAACCATGAGGCCCACAGCTTAAGATATATATAGTATGTAGCAATGTTTAGTGGTCCCCTACATAAATCCTGCCAATCAAGCCCTTGGCCACACTCCAGGCGGTAATATGTTTATATAGAGCTAAATAGCTAAAGAAGTTCTAAAACCTTCTCTGACACCATGAGGCATAAAAACAACTAACAGATTAAAAGTAACAATGTTTAGTGGTCTTCTACTGCCAAGTATGCTCCTGTGGTCCAAATAGCTATGCACCATTGGTCATTAGCTCCCATAGACCTTTCACCCCCTTACACCTTTTACCCCCTTACACTATTATCTTCATGGTGGGTTAGAGGGTAGGGGTCAGAATATTTTGACCCCTTTGAAGCTGAATGTACAATGCAGTATGACTCTGAAAAGGGGGAAACATCTTTTCTTTTTTTTTTGTTTTAAAGAAAAGAGAGACAACATACTGTTCTTGCCACAGTTTCTGTCTGTCCCTCACAAAATTGTGTCTGCTCTGTAAATTGTATTTTGAAAACCATTCAAGACGTCTTCATGAAACGTCAACGAAATATTAACCGTCATTGGATGTCATGCAGAGCCCAAGAAGCATAACTTTTGGATATGTATTTTTGAGAAATGCCCTTTTGAAATTTGTAATTAGCCATTTCTTAGACAAAATCATATCCACTCTATAATTTCAAAACTGTTCAGAATGTCTTCTTGAAACAACTTCATATTACATTGGATGATTTTCAGAGTGCCTGAACCATGACTCTTGGATATGTAACTTATTATGCCCATTTGAAACTGAATGTACAATGCAGTACATAGCAACAGATAAGGTGCTTTTTTCATCTGAAAAATGCTGATATCTTGCTTATTTCTCAACAAAAACATATGTTGTGGGTACTCATTAGAAGTGCCTTGGCGAGACACTTCTAATGAGTACCCACAACATATGTTTTTGTCGAGAAATAAGAAAAAATATTATGTGGATACCCCCTCTAATCTGTAGCTATGCAGTATGCCTCTAAGATAGAAAAACAAAAAAGTTCTATTATGTATTCACCACCCCGCCCCCCCCTTCCCCCCCCCCCCCCCCACACACACACACACACACAAACCCCCTCACACACACTCTCACACCCCTACTACCCCAATTTCATATTGTTTTTGCCAAAGGCATCTGTCCGTCACAAAATTTTGTCTGCTCTAAAACTTAAAAAAACATTCAAGATATCTTCAATTACATGTAGATACATGTATTAACCAAAATTAGGCCATATCCACAAGAACCAATAACTCTTGGATATTTATTGTTTGAGTTATGTCTCATTGAACTTTGTGAGTAGCTATTTCTGTGACAAAATTGTTTCTGCTCTATGAGTGTAAAAAAGTAAAGGATATCTGCATGAAACCTCATAGAAATATTCAACAACATTGGACAACATGCATATGATAATGCAAGAACCTTAACTCTTAGATCTATATATTTTTCGTTTGCCCCATTGAAACTGAATGTACATTGCAGTATGACTCCAAAAGGGGGAAGACAGCTGTTATGTTTTAACCCTTGTCCTGCTGAACCCGGATATACCCTGCCTTTGCAAACAGTATAGATCCAGATCAGTTGGCTTCTGAAGAAGCCAACTGATCTGGATCTGCACTGTTTGCCATTAAGTATATGAATTTATAGCAACAATCTGGATGTAGTAATCTGATTGGCTGAAAATTAGAAATGGGTGTGGCTTCTTAATTTATTCAGCAGGACAAGGGTTAAACAAGACAGTTCTAGTATTATTATTTTATTGATATTGGGAACTCAGTTGGCATGGCTGTTGCATTGACATTAGATCCCAACAACCCAGATTATCAGTTGGCTTAACTGCTGAAATTTTAACTGAATAGAGTATGTTTTTCAAATTCCCATGAATTTAATAAATCAGTGACAATTGTTGAGTCTGTAGTAGGTTGGATCCAATCAAACAACAACAGACCCCACCCCCATCAGCCATAAAGAAGAAAAATGAAAAATAAAAATCTAAAAGTTTGCTTTTGGAAACAGAACATACATAAAAAATGAAAATCGAAGACTCGGTTTTATAAGTCTCTTCTAGTGTTGTTCTGATGATCCATTATAATTGAAAATCATTCATTTGTCAACAACCGATCGATCATCGATGATCAGAGGCAATATTCTTAACAGATTATAATCTGAAAAAAGATCTATAACAGAAGAATTTCATTTCTACTTTACAAATATAAGATTTTTTGTTCATTTTTTGGTTACAAAATTATGCTTATACATGTACATCATTTGCAGACAAAAGCTCTGAAAAAGAGACTGTTGAAAGCAAGGATCTCATGGATCTCATGCTACAAATGAATTCAGCAATTCATTTTTTTTTTAATCTCTTTGAATACAACCCGAGTTATAATTTCTGCAGACTCAGTAGACATTCTGCGAAAATGTAACATATGTAAATTTCAAGGCCCTTTTTATTCAAGTGGCATGTTCAAGTGGTACAGCTCTGTATAAAGAATTCACTGACACTTCACTGTGCCAGTTTAAAATGTGTAAAGGGCACATACATACATATGCATTTTCACTGTTTCTGCTGTTTTCTATATTAAGTACAGTATACAAGAGAAGTTCCTGTAATGTGTGGCATGGTTTAGACAGAGGACTTGTTCAGGAGGAGTAGTTGATGATAATTCTGGGATAATTTTCACAAATTCTGCATAAAAAACATGTTGTGGGTACTCATTAGAAGCACCTCAACAAGGTGCTTCTAATGAGTACCCACAACATATGTTTTTATGGAGAAATAAGAGAAAATATCCCATAATTATCACCCAATACTCCTCCTTAACAAGTCCTCTATTTAGATTTTAAAATAATTTCTTTGGCCGGCCTCGGTGGCTCAGTTGGATGCGCTGTCTGACTGGAGACCAGGAGGTTGCGGGTTCGACCCCCGCCGAGGTCGGCAACATTCTTTCGTGGAGATTGATCATGAAATATTTTCTACGGTCATTCTCTCCCTTCCACTGATTCAAGAAGGGCAGTTGTCAGTTTCTGGCGAAAGAATGTGCACAGTACTGGTTAACTGCTTAGAGGACTAAGCCTGCCCAGTAAAGGTGTGGTTAGGTAAACTGACCGTGCTCGACATGACCCCATTTGGTTGACTGGGCCGTAAAACGTCAACACAAACAAACAAACAAAATAATTTCCCATGTTGAAATGCATATATATATATATATATAGATTAATAAGATGGACATACATGTACATGAAACACTTGTATCTCATTTTTAAATGTACCTTTGCCACTTTCTAGGCTAATTCAACAAACAACAAATTGGTGATATTTTTCTTACTTTTCCCCCCAAAAAAACAAGATTTGATATTTCATGGAAATTGTCTCTAGTAGAGACAATTTGCATGGAATGCCAACTCCTGTTTTCTGGGAAAAATAAGAAAAAATATTTCAATATGTTTTCTGCTGAAAGTTTTACCCAAATTGCTAAGGGTTAAGCTTTCTGCCACCTCCAGTGATATGAATGAATAACTGTTGAAAGCAACTTTAAACCCTGTTAAACAAAATATAATATTTTGACTTGTGGTTCAAAATATTCCGTGGGTCAAAATATTATCTGACACCAGTAAATGAAATAAAGTTTATTATAATACCATAATAATAAGTATTGGGGCAAACAGGCCTGAGCAAAATGTGCATACCCAGATCAAATGCTGCAGAATGTGGCATATGATTAGGGTCTACACTGCTTGTCACTCATCCCGCAATATTTTAATCACGTCAGTGGGTAGTGGTACAAATCTTTTCAAATTTTAGAAGTATGGTAAGTTGTGGTGTCTCAATACTTATGTTAAATATGGTAATTGGTATTTTTCAGCTGTTAGAGTAAGATGAGAAGAAAAGATGTCCACTTGAACAGTAAATGTTTTAGGTATTGAATGGGCTTTTTACATGATTGATGTAACAGTAGCCACTCACAGATATATCAACTGAAGTTTGTGGATCTTACATGAAATCCATGGGTATTTTTTCCAGTGGTTAAAATTTAGAAAAGGACAAGAGAAAAAAGCACCAACCCAATTAAGAAATGGAACAAAACATATCTCTAGACTTGAACAGTAAATCTGATGGCAGCCATACTTGTCCAAGGTGTGGACGCTCTTACCAGAACCAAGCAACTTTGAATCGTCATTTCAGAAGTCATTTTCTTGGATACTCTAAACAAATTAGAAGGGTAGAAAACTCATCATCTGAAGGAGCTACCTGCTCAGTGTGCGGTAAACATTATGCTTTAAAGGATTCCTTAAAACGCCACATGCAGACTCATAACACCAGTTTAAAGTATTACTGCCAAGGATGTAGGACAATGTTTGTCACATATAGCCAGATGTATAAACACAGAATGAATTGTAAAATATATAAAGGCTCACAAGAAATAAAGAACTTAGCTGAAAAAACAACACCTTGGATAGAGACAACAGAAGAATATTTGACTGTCTATAAACACAAGTGTCAGATGTGTGACGCAAGATTTGCATTACGAGAACAGCTTGATGACCATGTTAATCACTGTGGTGATCCTTTCGTTTTTCCTAATATCATTGAAAAGATACCAGAGAATGCAAGTGTCTCTAGCTTATTGAAAAAAGAAAGACAGAAATTAAAACTTGTTGAACAAAGAAAGAAGCTAATTGTTCAAGTTGCAAAAAAAGTAAGCAAATGGAAGAGAGTAAAACAAAACAGTAAAGTGAAGACATGTGCTGGAATTAATCAAATCCTTAAAATCAAACAGGTTTTTCCAGAAACTAGTGCCCGTATCATGGCTAAGTTAAAAGTGAAAAGGTATACAGCACTGGTAAGGAGAAAGTATTCTGCTGAATTACTAGTTCAATTCAGAAAGACTAAAAAGTGGACCCTTAGGAAGAAGATGCAGTTTAGACATAGTCTACATAGAAATCATTCTTATAAGTGCTTATGTGGGCGAATCTTCTATAATTTAGTAACTGTTGTAAAACATCTGTTAGTCTATCACAGAATTGAAAAACCTCTTATATGTGGTCTCTGTTTCAAAGATTTTGGATGTGTAACAAACTTCAGATTCCACCAGTATCGGCATGAAAACAGAACAGACACTGAAAATGTCATTCTTAGATACACCACAATTGTTTGCAAAAGAATTACTACTAAGAGACACAGAGCTGAAACTGTTAGTAATGATAGAGTGGACCTGTGCAAAAGTAATTCTTCGCATAATAAAGATGAAAGTTTACATGTAGTTAAAATCATTAGCATGTGCAATGTTAAAAAGAGAAAAAGAAACTATTACACAAATAAGATTCTGGCTGGAAATTTAGAAAGTAAATGTCTTTGTGGAAAGATTTTTATGAAGAGGAAAATATTAGCTCATCATGTGCAGTCAGAGCATAACTTAATCATGGGCTATAAATGCACCCGCTGTGCTGGCAGTAATGCATTTAATACATTTAAGGATCTTTACACTCACATACAGTACAAACATTGTTCAATAAATATACAGCAAAGTGACTTTGAACAGATGTTTTTGATACCTTTGGTTCCTAAAAAAGAGATCACTGCTGACAAAACCATGTTGGAAGTTGAGGGAAAATATGAGAACACATGTCGAAAGAACCCACTGCCAGTTAAAAAAAATATGCCTGATCCTGAAAAGAAGATACCGATTTCTGCATTAAGGAATACAGAGCAAAGGAAACCTAAAAGTGTTGTTAATGACATTAATATTATTTCAGCAGCAAAAGATGAAGCTAAAAAGGCATTAAAAAATGAGAAAAACAACAGTGATTTGACTCAGAATAATCCACTGAAAAATAAACATGTAACACCAGCAAAGAAAAGTGGCTGCCACACCAATAAATTAAAACAGAAATATCAGATAAATTCAAAAGAATTTAGAGCAAACTTGATAGTAAGAAAATACAAAACTTTATTAGAAGGGAAAAATAAAGTTGCTGGTAAACAGAGTGAAAGGCAACATGGGGAAAGAAAGCTGAAAAAGCAGAAGAGGGCACTGTTATGTGAACAAAGTCTGCATCAGAAATGCAGGTATAAGTGCAGCTTTTGCCAGCAAATCTTCAAAGATGCACATAATGTTATATCTCATCTGTCAGTAGCCCACAAAGAACACAGAGTTCTTGAATGTGGTATCTGTAAGAAAATATTCAGTGTTTGGGTCAATATGAATATTCATCTATTTCAACATAACAAATTGTCTAAGCAAACTACATTTAGTATACTTTATACCACACCAGTTTTACCTGGACTGAAAGACAAAATGCTGGATAAAGAGACTGTCAAACTTACACATGGAAAAGGTGACAATAAATGTCAGATGTGTGGAAAAGTCTTTCTGCAGCGAATCAAACTAGATCAACATTTAAAAACTAGTCACAAAATGGTTCTTGGATATAGATGTAAACTTTGTAATGAAAGACAGTTTTTTGCAAGTTTTGAACGATTTTCAGAACATTTGGGAGCCACCCACAATAAAATCAATATTGCTGAAAACGACTATGAACAGTTGTATGTAAAGTTGTATGCAATAAAGACAGATGCTCAAAGCTCATATCCAAAACCAGTCTATAGTATTCCACCAGGAACTCAGTCCATGGGGAACACTAAACCAAATTTAATAAAGATTAGAACATTGACTAGACCTTCACAAAAAGATCATGAATTCACACATCTTGGGCAGAATTCATCAAAACCCAGAGTCATTACAAAGAGTGCTGAAAGTGCTCATGCTTCAAGATCAGAAGTGGATAGTGAGTTTTATGAAAAGAAAGAAAAACAAATGAAAAGTCCAGTTCCTAAAATTGGTAGAAAAGAAACTGGAAAAAGGAAACTGAAAATCAAATTTGATTCAGATTATGATTATTCTGGTGGTTTAACATTTTTGACAAAAAAGAGGAAGCTATGTGAAACTGATATGAGTAAAAGTGACATTGTTTATAGTGCGTCTGATGAAATGAGTGTATCCGGTGTAAAACGACAACATATTACGGCAAATACCAAACCAGATAAGGTAGCTCGCAGTTGTCCAAAATCTAGAGATGATTCCTGTTGTAAATACTGTGGAAAAAAATTTAATGATAAGATGCAGCTTCAGAAGCATATAGAAAAGCTGCACAGCAAAGACAATGAGAAAATGTTTAGAGAGAGGAATACAAAAACAAAGGAAGTGGCAAATGTTGAAGCAAATTTAGAACAGAATTGTTGTACAAAAGAGTTAAGAGTTCTTCTTGAAGACATTTCTGAATTGGTAAATGACAAATCATTGAGTGTGGAAAATTTGGACTTCACTGAAAGAAAAAAATGTTGTAAAACTATGAAAGATGACAAAATGAGTGCTGTGGTTGTTCAAAATGATCAATCTGACACTGGCATTAGAGATAATGAGATTAAAAATGCTTTTAATGACAGTAGTACAAATTTGAAGCTTTATAGGGAGCTTCCTCAAACAAAAACTTTGTCACATTTAGAAATGGTGGAAGAAGGTGGCTTTGTCTTTTTTGAATGCACTGTCAAAAATTGTAACAAAGTTTTTTCAACTAAGAAGAAACTAAGGTATCATAAAAAAGAATCCCATTGCAAAGCTTTGGTATATATATGCAGTGTATGTTTTAGAGAGTACATGAATATCCGGTCTATTAAAATACATGTAAACAATAGCCACTCAGATGTAAAGACAGTTCCACTGAAAATTGAAGAAACAGAGTTTTACATAAATAATGACCATAATACTTTTCAGTGTCCACTGAAAACCGAAGCGATAGAGTTTTACATAAAGAATGAACAACCCACACAGATTCTAGTTTGTACTACCTGTGGAACCATAGGCAATGATAAAGTATTACTGAGTCATACTTGTCAGCCTAAAGGTCTGAAATATTACTGTCCATTCTGTAATATGAAGAGGTATACAACTGTGTTTGAAGAAATAAGGGACCATATTAAATGTAAGCATCCAGATGCCATTGAAAGTGCGAAGGAAAGATCATCCCATACTGATGCTGATGAAGAAATTTTATCAACAGACAAGCAGAATGCTGGAGAGAAAAATAGTCCTGACTCAACTTCAGATGTTGCAGATGGAGAGGTAAGGTTTTATACTTCCACTTAGCAATCAGATACAAATTTACAGTAAATGTTAAAAAATTCCATACACCAAATTTTCTGACGAAACAGCATATACAAACAGTGCTGACCCAGATCAGACTGCTCTTTCAGGAGCAGTCTGATCAGGGTCTACACTGTTTGCCATTGCATGTACATAGCTCCAGATAAGGGGATTTTTTCAACAGAAAAGATGTCCACTTGAAAACATGTTGTAGCACTTACATGTATTAGAAGCACCTCTGTGAGGCACTTCTAATGAGTACCCACAAATATGTTTTCTTGGAGAAATAAGAAAAAATATTATGTGGATACTCCCTCTTGTCTTGAGCAGTGGGAAGTAGTTTAAGGAACAACTGCATAAAATTCAAAATTTAAGCCAAAAACGGTATGGATTTATTTATTAGGCCTAGATAAGAGTGGGTATCAGGTTAATATTTTTCTTATTTCTCCACGAAAACATATGTTGTGGGTACTACGAAAACATATGTTGTGGGTACTCTTTAGAAGTGCCTCAGGGCAAGGCGCTTCTACTTAGGACCACAACATGTTTTTGTGGAAAAATATCAATCTTTTTGGATTGGAAAAAAGCACCTTAACTAGAGCCATGTTTAAAACAGACAGAATAAAGTGTTCAAAATTTAAGAACATTTACTATACTTGTTCTAAATTTGGAACGTCCATTTTTTATACATCACGGTGTGTCTAACAAGTGCTGGATTAATGGCAAATGGTGTAGGCCCTGATCAGGCACCACATTCTGGGGTGTTTACACTGTTAGCTCACACCAGTCTGCTGGAATATGTAGGCTACAGTAAATGTCCTAAAATTTCAAACCCCAAAGTTTTTGACAAAATGGCATATGTTTTTGTACTTTTTGGTGGAAAAAAATGTCTTATCTGGAGCTGCATGTATGTCTGTTCAATTTTCAGTTGTCTACACTTTTTCAGTCTGGTGTTCAGATTGAAAACTCCATAATTTTGGATTGTCATGTTACTTATACTGTAGCTTGATATATTATTGACAACTAGCAGAGCTGCGGATACATGTTTACTCCAAGGGGGCATGTTAGAACGTGTTTCTTATGCTTTTTCCTGTTGATGTGCTTTCTCCCATACATAGACACAAATACTGCAGTGTCACTTTATGACCTTGATTAGTATTTCACGGTCAGATGACTGTTTCGTCACAGTGATTAAATTTGATTTACAAGTGTTTTTTTTGTTTTTTTTTTCTGTGATGCTTCATGATGAGTTAGGGAGCCTCTATGCTAGCAGAACAATATTTTGTTTATTTATTTATTTTTTTTTTTTTTTCGGCATCTGAACCTTAGGTGAAGATTATTTGCCTGTAAAATTGCTGTAACCCCCTACTCCCCGAACCCCACCATCTTGTATAATTATTGTCATTTTTAAATCAACCCTAATACATTGTATTTAGCTCCAGTTCTGCTTAATCAGTTCTTTCCTTTAACTCTTGCCATGCTGAATAAACCCTTGTCCTGCTGAATAAATTCAGATGCCATGCCCACTTCTAATTTTCAGCCAATCAGATTACTTGATAAAGATTTTTGATATAAATTCACATACTGAATGGTAAACAGTGCAGATCCAGATCAGTTGGCTTCTTCAGAAGCGAACTGATCTGGATCTACACTGTTTGCAAAGGCATGTATATCTGGGTTCAGCAGGACGAGGGTTAAGAGGAGGAGAAGAGATAATTTTATCAAGCTTTGGCTTACCGTCAGATCCTGTACTATATGTTTGTACTTCCTATTACTGTTATGTTCTTATCAAATAAAATATTGTTTAAACCCATAAATTATGATGCCACTCATACTTCTAATTTTTAGCCAATCAGATTGCTTGATCCAGGTTGTTGATGCAACTTTACATATTTGTTGATAAAAAGTGTAGATCCTGATCAGTTGGCTGATCTGGATCTACACTGTTTGCAAAGGCAGGACAAATCTTGGTTCAGCAGGACCAGGGTTATGAGTAGCTACATGTAAGCTTCCAGTTTTGAAAGAATTCACGTGCATGTACCTGAGAAGCAAAGTTTTCTCCCTTTGAAAAAATGGCAACAAAATCTGAGATGTATCTCATTATAAAATATTGTCTGCTACTATTTTACACTTTCAGGTTAGGGAACTCAAATTATTTTTTTCTCATTATTGAAAAGAGATCTGCTGTAAAGGGAAAGAATTAGTTCTAGTTATTTCCTTTTTGAGCAGACCCCTTTTCAGAAGGGGATTGGTGCATGGGAAAGCAAACAGGAAGTCACAAAAATCGTCTCCCTTGTGAAAATATGGTAGAAAATCTACCAAGTGTGTCATGTTTTTCAAAACAGCTTGCAAAGAGTTATGGCCAAATGCAACATTGTATTTTGAGGGGCTTTAACCCTAAAAGTAGTAAACAAAATTGTAGCTGACAACATCCAAAAAGTTTTTATTATTTTTTGGAGAAAAAAAGCCTTGGCATTTCATGTGAATTGTCTGCCCAGGAGAAATATACTCAAGAAATGTCAAGGTTTATTTTCTCTGAAAAATGCATAAAATAATAAAAGAAAAATGTTGTCTGCTGCAGTTGTGATTCAAGGTTTAACTCTGTTGTGCTGATCAATCAGGTTGTATTTTAATTTCAGGTTGGTAAATTCATATGTACCCACACTAACTGCAACAGATCATTTGCTACAGCAGTGGAAGAAAAGATCCATAAACATGAACACATAGGTAATAAATTTATTATTGTATAGGCTGCACCATGCAAAAATATGTCATCTGGCATATGCAGACAGCGAAGGCCCAGATCAGGCTTAATAAGTGTTGGCAACATTAATTCAGAGATACAATAAAAAATTATTTAATTTTTGATCCAGTTCAAGAATGAGAGACTAATTGACATTTTACAGGCTGTCAAATGCCACATTTTATGATCGTATTAATACCGTATATCAATTTATTAAATCATTCTTGGATAATAAAATGTCTATTTTTGAGGAATATGGAGCCTTTAAGCAATGTAGAGTAGTGTTTCTTAGGCAAGTTGGTTAAATAATTTTTCAAAATTAACATCATGTTTGAAAAGATTATAAGTTTTTCCTTTGTATGCCACTGTTGGATATATACATGTAGATCAGACAAAGTTTTGGAAATTTGCATTTTGATCAATTAAGGGTTTCAAGGACTTCTGTATGTAAAAGATCAACACGTCCTACACTTATTAACCCTTAAAGCGCCAAGAAAACCTGCATCGGAAAATGTCGTCTGTTTATGTCGTCTGCTGCATCTTCTTTCAAACTTTTCAAACTTACATTTTACATATAGGCAAACAGTGTGGACCCAGATCAGACTGCTCCTAAAGGAGCAGTCTGATCTGGTTCCACACTGTTTGTAACAATGACTTTTAAAGTAACCGGCAGAAGACAAAGCAGATGACAATAGTTGTGATTGGTGCTTTAAGGGTTAATATTTCTTTTATACAATGGATCCATTTATGCTGATATATGCCGCCATTAATTATATTCGCCAAGAAGAAACTTGTATAACAATTTTGATAATTTAGTTTCCTTACCATTTATTATTTTCAGCCAAAAGCCAATCATTTGGGTTTTGATTTTGATACTAACAGCCTTGAAGTCAAGTTTTGCATGTAATATATAAGCTGGAGTAGATTTCCTTGAATTTGTGATATACCTAAGGAATTTATTTTGAAGTTTTTCCATAATGTCAGTAATTTCATATGCCCAGATCACACATCCATAGAGCGTGATCGGGAGGAAAGTATGTTTAAAAAGCTGTAATTGTAAGTCAATAGGAAGATTAAGGTTTTGCATTCTTTTATATAAAAGATGCATTGTTTTTTCGCTTGATCATAATTGTGTTTTTTTGGCTTTACAAAAACTTCTACTCATTGTAAAAGCTACCCCCAAATATTTGAATTCTTTACACACTGATATTTTATTATTGCCCATTTTAAAATCAAAGTGGTCATCACTGTGGGTACCAGAGTATCAAAATTTTAGTCTTGTCATAATTTATGTCAAGTAACTATATAACTACATAAAAAGCAAAATTTAGGTCAAAAATAGTAGGGAAGAAAGTGTTCAAAATTTCAGGACATACAGTTGACTCTCGTTATCTCGACCTCGCTTATCTCGAATAACCGCTTATCTCGAAGCGAAAATCTGGTCCCTGCCTATACATGAAAACCTAACAACAGATGGAAAATATTGTAGAAAAGAGGAGAAATTGCTCCTAAGGAGCAATTTCTCCTCTTTTCCACAATATTTTCAATATATCTCTAACTTCAAAAGTCCAATTACCTATCAGTTTGTTAAATGTGGTTAATCAAATGATTTTTTCCTCAATTCTGCAAACCTGATATGTCGAACTACGGATATCTCGAAGTATTTCAGAGAGTCCCTTGGAGTTCGAGGTAACGAGAGTCAACTGTATATCATACCCAAAATATTAGACACCTCAGCTCCTGATACTTTTCTGAAAATTTGGACAAGTTCATTTGACTATCTCTTCATGTGTCTAAAAATGCTGGATGAGTGGCAGATAGTGTAGACCCTGATCAGATACCATAGTCTGAGGCATCTCTACCCAGTTTGCTCTGGACTGTCTGTCCAAATACTTAGGGTTACTATGGTGATATTTCAATAAAAAGAAAATAAGGTTTCATAAAAGTAAGCTTGCATATAAAAACTTAGCAGTTCAGTAATAAATTTTAGTTTGCCTTTTTGCATTTATGCAGTCTAGAGTTTCACCTACGTGTACTGCATTTAACCGAGGTCCTGCTGAACCTGGATATGCCCTGCTTTGCAAACAGTATAGATCCCGATCAGTTGACTTCTCCAACTGATCAGGATCTGCACTGTTTGCCATTCAGTATGTGAATTTGTATCAACTAGCTGGATCAAGTAATCTGATTGGTTGACAGTTAGAAGTGGGCATGGCATCTTAATTTATTTAGCATTGGCCAAATTCATCCGATGACAAATTGATATTTTTATAGAAAATAAGCAGTATTTAGGGGCGATATGGTAAATGACTTTTTTTTTTCAGGTGAAAAACAACAGGCATTTGTTTGTGGTTTGTGTGGGAAGTCATATCCACGACACAATGCTCTCAAAAAACATATGATGGTACACCTTAAGAATCAATACAAGTGTCAGTTTTGTGAGAGAGATTTTCAAGAAGAGGTGAGTCACCATATTTGACCTAATTACCACACATACATGTACCTGTGTAAGAGCACTGTCAAACAATGTCGTAGTCTTCAGATTACAGCCCATATACCATATTTACCCTATTCCAGCCCATGTACCATAGTTACCCTAAGTATTGCGACAACTTAACCCTTAAAGCGCCAAGAAAAACTGCATCTGAAAATGTTGTCTGTTTATGTTGTCTGCTGAATATTCTTGCAAACTTCTCAAACCTATTTTTTGCATACCGGCAAACAGTGTGGACCCAGATCAGACAAAGGAGCAGTCTGATCTGGGTCCACACTGTTTGCAGAAATGACTTTTAAAATCACAAGCAGAAGACAAAGCAGACGACAATTGTTGTGGTTGGCGCTCTAAGGGTTAATTATACCTACCATACTCAGGGGTCATCCTAGAGGGCGATTTGGGAGAAAAAGTCTCCCTAAACTGACTGACTTCTCCCTATCTTGAGCTGAGGGAGAAGTAAAAATGTATAGAATGTATAGGAAAATCCAAAATTTGGACCAAAACTTCTCCCTGAAATCTTGAAATTGTCGCAAAACTTCTCCCTATCTGAAAGTTTTAGGATGACCCCTGCATACTTGTCCTAAAATTTGTAATAGTCCATTCTACTACCTTTTATTGTGCCAAAAATATTGCTGTATGTATGGCAGACAGTGTAGACCTAATCAGATGCCGCATACTGTGGTGTCTGATCTGGGTCTACACTGTTCGCAAAAGCCTATCTGTTCCAATACTTGTATGTTTATCTACTTCATTGTAAAAGCATAGATTGTTGGTGCTGATCATTTCGGTTGCAATGACCTTGACAAGTAGAGGCAATTGAAATGAGTGCCAACAACATACATGTATGCTTTTATAAAGAAAATCAGAAAAAAAATAAGATAAGCACCATTAGTTCCCCTCGTCGCCCCTTATAAAGAAAATCAGAAAAAAATCAGATAAGCATCATTAGTTCCCCCCCCCCTCACCAACCCTCCTCCTTATGAAGTCCACTGCAGGTCTTTCTTCTGTGTGCTTTTTAAGTGGATATTTTACTAGTTTTCCCAGTAATTTTGAAAATGCCTAAATGCACAATGCAGTTATTTGATGGAATACAGTATGTTACTTATTAATGATAGGTATGAGCTAGTGGTATGTACCCAAATTCTGCAGCAACTGATCTGGGTCTACACTGTTTGCTACTCATACAGTAATACTTTTCAGCTGAAAAAAAAAGCACCTTATTTCAAGCTATGTTCTCCCATCACGTAATGGCCATTATTATCTGACCTATAGAACCAGTATTAGTTTTATTTAATTGTCCTCCATCATAGGATGAGGGGAATATAGCTACTCACATTTTTCAGCAAAAAATATTAGAATATTGTATATTGAATCCGCTAAAACAGTTAACGAAATGACCCTTAAAGAGCTTGTTAAGCTAACGATGCTTTGAACAACTGGGCCCAGGAATTTTCATTTGTAAAGCTTGTGTCTGGAACTACGGCTACACCTTTTGTAATATTTGCACATTTTCATATGCATTTAGTTTTTGACAGAATTTTGCTCTTTTGGACATAGAATTTCCATTTGCAAAGTTTGGGTCCACAATAATTATTGTTCTTACATCTTTCTTTAAATTCATCTGAAATTTTGTATACAATGTATCTGCTATTTCATTCTGGTAAGCACGTCCTGGCCCCTGAGCCTTATGGTTAGAATAGTTAGCTCTGAGGAGGAAAAAATGATAAAAATATTTATTTAATTATTTTTCTATGTAACAGACACTATGTCCTGGGATCACATTAGCATTATCTCATCAAGATTATGCTTAGGAGATCCCAGAAAATGATATTAGCCCTGGTCCTGCTGATCCCAGATATAGTCTGCCTTTGCAAACTGTAGATCCATATCATTTAGCTTCTGACGGTGCCAACTGATGTTGATCTGCACTGTTTGCCATCAAGAATGTGAATTTGTATCAACAACCTGGACCAAGTAATCTGACTGGCTGAAAATCTGAAGTGGGCATGTCATCTTTATTCAGCATGACAAGGGTTAGTATAATATTAACCCTTAAGCACTAGTCACAACTACAGCAGACGATGCTGAATTATTGTTATTTTTCAGAGACTTGACATTTCTTGTGAATTGTGTAGCTATTCACATGAAATATTACTTCTTATTTTCTCTGAAAAAATAACAAAAAATCAGTTTTAGAATGTCGTCTGCTACAAATGCTTAATTGGATTCTTGGTTACTACCTGTTCATAATATTTCAGAGTGATCTTTTACGTCATGTGAACACGCATACAGGAAATCGACCATATCAGTGTGACATTTGTGGAAATAGGTAAGATAAATCTGCAGGGAGCATAGCTCCAGATACAATAAACTCTAGTTATCTTGAAGTCCAAGGGACTCTCAGAAATACTTCAAAATATCCATATCTCGACATATCAAATTTGCAGTATAGAGGAAAAATAAATCGAACACCCACATTTCAAAAATAGATATGTAATTTGACTCCTGAGGTTAGAGATATATTGAAAATGTTGTGGAAAAGAGGAGAGGAGCAATTTCTCCCCTTTTCCACAATATTTTGTTACCTGTTGTTAATTTTCCATGTTAAAACAGGGACCAGATTTTCGCTTCAAGATAAGCTGTTAGTCAAGATAAGCGAAGTCGAGATAGTGAGAGTTGACTGTAGGTGCTTTTTTTTAACCAAAAGATATTGATATTTTTCTTATTTTATCTGAAAACATATGTTTGTGGTACTTATTAGAAGTGCCATGCAAAGGTGCCTCTAAACAGTACCCACAACTAGGTTGCCATGGAGAAATAAGAAAAATACATCCCAGGCTGTTCCTGTTATCTAGAGCGATAAGATAGATGTGAATTGAAAACTGGCCCCTTGGTTATAAAAGCTGAGCATGAAATTTGTCCTGCAAATAAATCTCATTTTACTAACAGTTGCAAATTCTTTCTTGCTAAACATAGCTGAACATGAAAATTTCTCTGCTAATTAATATGAAAATGCCAACTATTGTTTGCATTTTCATATCTATTAGCAGAGAAAATTTTCATGTTCAGCTGAGTTGAACATAAAAAAAGTTTTATAACCTCGGGGCTTGATGGTAAGAATCCCTGTCTAAAGCAGTGTTTTTCAGTCTACTTCTTGATTTTGTCACACCCTCTTTAGTGAGCAGAAGTGACTTAGGGGTCTGATTTTCCATCCGTTTGTCCTTCCATTAACATGTGCATCAACATGACGTTTAGGTTCACTTGATTAACCTTATTCTGTGGGCAAATTAAGGAGATGACAATTTGGTAATTTTTTTTTTTCATATTTGTTCCAGAAAATAGGCTTTGACATTTCATGCAAATTGTCTTTTCTCCTCAGAGACAATTTGCATGAAATATCAAAGTCTATTTTCCAGGAAAATATATCAAATTGTTGTCTGATGAATTTTTTACCCAGTATGCTAAGCAGATAACTGTTAACTGGTTTTGGGAATCCTTGTCAAAAGCAGTGTTGGCCAAAATGCTACTTGACTTTTGTCTCACATGCTATAGTAAGCAGGAGTGACTTTGTATCAAAACTGGCATTTAAATCAATCTAATTAAACTTTACCACCCTCTGGGCAAATTCAGCCAATGACAAATTGATGATATTGTTTTTTTTTGTTTTTTTTTTTTTGTTTTTTTTTAAATACAGAAAATAGATTCTGACATTTCATGCAAATTGTCTCATCAGGAGACAATTTGCATGAAATGTCAAAGACTATTTTCTGGGGAAAAAAAGAAAGAATATTTCAAAATGTTGTCTGCTGAAAATTTTAGCCAGCAAGCTAAGCATTAATAACATTTGTTTGAAATAATGCTTCTGTCTAAATTCAAAGATTGAAGTATCCACATCAGAAACTCTGGGGTAAAATGGTTGACATTTATTTTTTAAAGTTTGTGAAACACCCCTTGTATAAAAGTACTATATCTACCCTAAATATTATGATAGACAGGTCTGCGCAAACAGTGTAGACTCCGATCAGGGTGAATACTGTTTGCCATTCAGTCACAATAATTTAGACACATTACTGTGTGGTCAAATGCTCATATACAAGTATTAGTATAAGTATGGTAAGGAGTTTAACCCTTGTCCTGCTGAACCCAGATATACCCTGCTTTTGCAAACAGTGTAGATCAAGATCCTTGCTAGGATCCAAAGCCAAAACCTTGTTAGCTCAACCATGTTGTATCCAAACAAAAATGTGTACTGTATTCGACCTAATAACAGCACATACCCCTATAAGCACATAGTCAAGCAGTTCTGTAGTCTTCAGATTACAGCCAGTGTACTTTTTGTCCCCTTCTTTATAAAGGCATTTGATCTGGATCTGCACTGTTTTCCATTAAGTATGCAATTTATAGCAACAGTCCAGATCAGTAATCTGATTGGCTGAAAATTAGAAGTGGGTGTGGCATCTTAATTTATTCAGCAGAATAAGGGTTAAATGTCCGAATATTTAAGATAAATACACTACATGCATTTTATTACACTATTGCTGGGATCCAAAGCCAAAACCTTGTTAGCTCAACCATGTTGTATCCAAACAAAAATGTGTACTGTATTCGACCTAATAACAGCACATACCCCTATAAGCACATAGTCAAGCAGTTCCGTAGTCTTCAGATTACAGCCAGTGTACTTTTTGTCCCCTTCTTTATAAAGGCATATGATCTGGATCTGCACTGTTTTCCATTAAGTATGCAATTTATAGCAACAGTCCAGATCAGTAATCTGATTGGCTGAAAATTAGAAGTGGGTGTGGCATCTTAATTTATTCAGCAGGATAAGGGTTAAATGTCCGAATATTTAAGATAAATACACTACATGCATTTTATTACACTATTGCTGGGATCCAAAGCCAAAACCTTGTTAGCTCAACCATGTTGTATCCAAACAAAAATGTGTACTGTATTCGACCTAATAACAGCACATACCCCTATAAGCACATAGTCAAGCAGTTCTGTAGTCTTCAGATTACAGCCAGTGTACTTTTTGTCCCCTTCTTTATAAAGGCATTTGTTGTGGATACACATTTGAATTGCATCGACTTGTCCATGGGTACCCACAAAATATGCTTTTATAAAGAAAACCAGAAAAACAAAACTAAAATCCACAAACATCACATAAGCATCATCTCTCTGATCTATTTTAAGTGAACCCTTAGTATAAGTGGATACATATTTTACCACAAGTTTTCCCAGTTATTTTGAAAAACTTAAGTGCATGGTGCATTAATTAGGTCGAATAGGGTAGATTATATAGGAAAATGATCATAAATGGTCATTTTTCTATATAATCTGTTCATTTTTGCTTGGATACTGTGTTGTATCCAAACAAAAATGTATGGATTATATTGTGTACATTTTTGTTTGAATACAACATTTTCAGGATTCGTCTCATATCCAGAACCATGCTGTAATGAATCCTGTTATAAATGGGTTGCTGTGTACTGTTTTTTAGCTCACCTGAGTCGTAGGCTCAAGATGAGCTATTGTGATCACTCTTTGTCCATTGTCCATCTGTCGTCCGTCCATCAGCACCTTTGAACAACTTCTCCTCTGAAAACCCTGGGCCAATTTTCTTCAAATTTCTCCTGGAGCCTTCTGTTAATGGGGGATTGAAAATTTGTACAAATGGTCTCTGTCTGTCAGTCAAGATGGCAGCCATACTCATACATGTTATATGGTAAAAACACTTAAAAATCTTCTTCCCCAAAACCAAGAAAGCTTCAAGGCTGAATATTAGTATATAGCATCAGGGACTCATGGTCTACCAAATTTGTTCAAATGATGACCCTAGGTTGACATTTGACTTTTTTACAACAAGGTCAAATAAACATCTTCATGCATTTGTATAGGGAAAATATTGAACATTCAGTTTCTCAAAATGTATTAAAGACCAATGGCTGGAACTTACAATGTATGATCAAAGTAGCAAACACTTTTAGTTACAACAAAAATTTTGTCTCAGGGGTTGTCTGCCCTTACCCCTGGGCTATATACATGTAGAAATATAGTAATCTTTAAATGTCTTCTCTGAAACAGCTTGACCAATATTCACCAGATTTCACATCAAGCCTTCTATCAAAGCCGTAGTATCAGTTTGTTCAAACCTTTTTGCATCATTACCAGTAAACAAGATGGCCACCATGCCCATATATGGTGAAAAGCACTTAAAAATCTTTTCTCCAGAACCTAGAAAGCTTAAGGCTGAATCTTATTACAGAGCATTGGGGACTCGAGGTTATCCAAATTTGTTCAAATGATGACCCTGGGTTGATGTTTGACCATTTGGCAGCATGGTCAAATCTGCGTCCCTATGCATTTGTATGGGGAAAATATTGAAAATTCAGTTTCTCAAAATGTATTAAAAGACCAATGGCTGAAACTTACAATGTATGATCAAAGTAGCAAACCTTTTCCATTACATTCAAAATTTTGTCCCCCAGGATTATCTGCCCTTGTCCCTGGGCTACATGTATATATATGTATAAAATCTTGTAATCTTAAAACATCTTCTCTCAAACAGCTTGACCAGTTTTTACCAGATATCACACTGGGCGGTCTGTTAAAGGCATATCATCAATTTGTTCAAATGGTTCTGCATCATTAAACAAGATGGCCACCATGCCCATATATGGTGAAAAACACTTAAACATCTTCTTCTCCAGAACCAAGAAAGCTTCGACTGAATCTTGTTACAGAGCATTGGGGAGTCAAGGTCATCCAAATCTGTTCATATGATGACCCTAGGTTGATATTTGACTTTTTTTACTGCACGGTCAAATTTGCATCTCAATGGATTTGTATGGGGAAACTGTTGAAAATTCAGTTTCTCAAAATGTATTAAAGACCAATGGCTAGAACTTACAATGTAGGATCAAAGTAGCATACACTGTAAGTTACAACAAAAATTTTGTCTCCGGGGGTTATCTGCGGTTGCCCCTGGGCTATATACATGTATAAAATATAATCTTTAAACGTCTTCTTCTCTGAAACAGCTTGACCAATTTTCACCAGATTTCACATTGGGCTTTCTGTCGAAGGGGTATTATCAGTTTGTTCAAACGGTTCTGCATCATTAAACAAGATGTCCACCATGCCCATATATGGTAAAAGAAACACATAAAAATCTTCTTCTTCAGAACCAAAAAAGCTTCAAGGCTGAATCTTGGTATACAGCATCAGGGACTTGAGGTCTACCAAGCTGATTCAAATGATGATTCTAGGTTGACCTTTGACCTTTCTGTGGCAAGGTCAAATTTGCATCCCCATACTCTTGTATGGGGAAAATACTGTAAAATCATTTTCTGAAAATGTATTAAGGACCACTGACTGAAACTTACAATGTATGATCAAAGTAGCAAACCCTTTTAGTTACAATCAAAATTTTGTCCTCCTGGGTTATCTGCCCTTGCCCCTGGGCTATATACATGTACATGTATAAACTCTCAAAATCTTTAAACGTCTGAAAGAGCTTGACCAATTTTCACCAGATTACCCTTTGGCCTTCTGTCGCAGGCGTATTATCAATTTGTTAAAACCATTCTGCATCATTAAACAAGATGGTAAAAATGCCTAAAAATTTTCTTCTCCTGAACCAAGAAAGCTTCAAGGCAGAATCTTGGTATATAGCATCCTTGATTTAAGGTCTACCAAGTTAAGTCATATGATGATCCTAGGATGACTTTTGACATTCCTATGGCAAGGTCAAATTTGCAGACGCATACTGTTGTATGGGGAAAATGTGGCAATACTGGAAGAAAGTTGTATGGCTTCTGCAAATATACAATGGCTGTTTTACTCAGATGAATGAATCATGGCCCATGGGCCTCTTGTTTTGTTTCTTTTTCTTTAGGTACTGTGATGATCAAGCTTGTAAGCGTCACATAAAGGAGAAACATCCTGATATATATGTTGAGAGATATGGTGATATCAGAAAGAGGACGCAAGGCAAAGAGGAGCGATCTTTTTTCTGTGAACTATGTGGAATTATGCTGAGCAATTATTTGGTGAGTTCTACAGCATTTTCAGCTTATCTGAGCCAAAGTCTTGTCATGAGTTACAGACAACCTTCTTTATTATCGCACCTGCTTGTAGCAGGGTGCGATATAGGCGTCCGATTTTCCGTCAGTCCGTCCGTCCGTCCGTCTGTCAACATTTATGTCGACGTTCGACATTTATGTCAAAGTTAGTATTCTAATCAACTACAAGACTAAACAACCAGCAAACCTTGCATGAAACATCTCCCTGACCTCCTGACTTTGCAACATAGGCGTCCGCTTTTCCGTATGTCTGTCCATTCGTCCGTCCGTCTGTCAACATTTATGTCGAAGTTCGACATTTATGTCAAAGTTAGTATTTTAATCAACTACAAGACTAAACAACCATCAAACCTTGCATGAAACATCTCCCTGACCTCCCGACTTTGCGACACAGGTGCCCACTTTTCCATTCGTCTGTCTGTTCGTCTGTCCGTCTCTTAACAGTTCTGTTATGTCGAAGTTCGACATTTATGTCAAAGTTAGTATTCTAATCAACTACAAGACTAAACAACCATCAAGCCTTGTATGAAATATCTCCCTGACCTCCTGACTTTGCGACATAGGTGCCCGCTTTTCCATTCGTCTGTCCGTTCGTCCGTTCGTCTGTCTCTTAACAGTTCCGTTATGTCGAAGTTCGACATTTACATCAAAGTTTGTATTCTAATCAACTACAATTCTACAACAACCATCATTCCTTGCATGACACATCTCTTTGACCTCCTGACTTGGCAGATATGTTGACCCAGTGACCTTGACCTATATTTTGCGCTCCATTGACTTTGACACAATTTACGTTGACATTCCAGATCTTCTCAACTATAAGGCATACAACTACCAAACCTTGCATAGTGCTTCTTCTAGATGTACAGACTTGGCAGGTACATTGACCCGGTGACCTTGACCTATATTTTGCGCTCCAGTGACTTTGACATATTTAGCGTCGACATTCGATATCTCCTCAACTATAAGGCCTACAACCATCAAACCTTGCAAAGTGCTTCTCCTCAATGTACTGACTTAGCAGATACCTTGACCTGGTGACCTTGACCTATATTTTGGCTGCAGTGACTTTGACATAATTTACATCAACATTCCAGATCTCCTCAAGTGTAAGACCTCTAGCCACCAAACCTTGCATAGTGCTTCTCCAATATGTACTGACTTGGCAGGTATCTTGACCCGGTGACCTTGACCTATATTTTGAGTTCCAGTGCCTTTTACACATTTTACGTCAACGTTCAATATCTCCTCAACTATAAGGCCTACAACCATCGAACCTTGCATAGTGCTTCTCCTCAATGTACGGACTCTGCAGGTACCTTGACTGGGTGACCTTGACCTATATTTCACGCTCCATTGACTTTTACACCTTTTAGGTCACCCTTCCATATGTCCTCAACTGTAAGGCCTTCAACCACCAAACCTTATATAGCACTTCTTCTCGATGTACTGACTCAACAGGTACCTTGACCTGGTGACCTTGACCTATATTGTGCACTCCAGTGACTTTGACACATTTTATATTGATGTTCGGTATCTCCTCAAATATAAGACCTACAACCACTAAACCTTGCATAGTGCTTCACCTCATTGCCCTGGCTTGGCAGGTACCTTGACCCAGTGACCTTGACCTATATTTGACACATTTTACGTTGATGTTTGATAACTCCTCAACTATAAGGCCTACAACCACCATACCTTGCATTGTGCTTCTCCTTGATGTACTGAATTAGCAGGTACCTTGACCCGTGACCTTGACCTATATTTCATGCTCCAGTGACTTTTACACATTTTACGTCAACATTCCATTATCATTGGGCTGTATGAAACGAAAAGTCAGTGCTGAAGATATAGCCATTAGAGGGAATGGGACTGGCCTGGAATATATGTGCCCCACTAGGCACTTTGTCTACATTTTTTTCAACCCAGTTTTCCAAGTAAGCACTGCTAAGAATGAAATAAACTTATTTAATTACCACATTCTGATTGAGGCTCTTGTGACTTTTGTGCCAGCAGGTGCGATGACGCCTTCCGCGGAATTCTTGTACTGACACTTGATACAACGACAGAATTCATTATAATGACAATTTCACTGTCACAAACTGTTGCTTAAGAGGTAACATTTACTCACAAATTATGCAAGAATATTGTATTTAATACTTTAAAGAAATATATGTTTTTGATATTTGTTAGAATTGCCATTCTAACAAATATCCAAAATATCTTATGTGTGGAAATAAGAACAAAACAATAACTTTCTGACATTTCATTCTGACCATTATGGATTCTTTACAACAGCAAATTCATTATAATGGCAACATCTTTTGAAATGAATTCTGTTGTTGTAATGAGGGTTCACTGTATTGCCATCACTTTTCATCAATCTTCTATGCAGCCCTCCATAATTTTTTCAACATTTTAGACTGAATAAACTTACCCAATACTATAAATTGGCAGAGTCGAATTTTAGTTTAAGTTATGTCTGGCTATGTGATTTATCATAGATATTACTAGAGAAAATGGCTAAACTATTTGCAAACAGTGGAGACCCTGATCAGATCCCACATTCTGCAGCATCTGATCTGGGTCTGCTCTGTCTGCCAGTTACCCTTTTGGGAGTCTCTAGGCTGAAATGGGTTAAACAAGTTCACTGAAGGTACTGAGCCAGTTTGGATCAAATTTCATATGAACCCTACTTTGGGTGGAGTAATGAATGATTGTTGTCATTAAGGCTGCCACAATTAATCAGATAATCGATTAATTGATCAATAAATTCCACAAAAATGATTATCATAACTGATTTGCTAATAATCGATCATTTGATTTCTGTGTTTGTTACTTAACCGTATTTACCCTTAGTATTCTGACACCTCAACTCTTTAGCATACTTAATCTAAAATTTGAACAAGTGCAGTTTACTACCCTTTGTTGTGACTAAAAATAGCTGGATGAGTGGCAAACAGTGTAGACCCTGATATGCCACATTTGCAGCATCTCATCAGGGTCTACACTGTTTGCTTAGGCCTGTCTGGCCAAATACATACAATAAAGTATGACAAATGGTAAGAATCATGCTCAGACAAGGAAAATTATGACCAAATCTTCAATGATTACTAATCTATTATTGATCACAATGGCAGGACTGATAATGGATTATCTTTTCAGCTTCAATTAGCCAGCCTTAGTTGTCATCTCCACATATTGTAAAAACCACTTAAATTACATTCTTGAGAACCAAGAATGGTTTGAGTCTGATTCTTAGCATAGAGAACGATGACAGGAGGTCTGTCAAGTTTGTTCCAATAATGATCCAAGTTTGAACTTTGAACTTTTTATGGCAAGGTCAAATTTGCTTCCCAATACATTTATAGGGGAAACTTTTGGTAAATCATTCTCTCCAACTGTAAAAAAAACAAAACAAAAAAAACAACAACTAAATTTGTTGCAATCTCTTGCAAAGTATGGCCAAGGCTGAGAAAATTTGATATATGGGTATATCTGCCAAAGACATTATGTTGTGTACCAAAAGTGAAGTATTTGATACTTAAAACAAATGATCAGAGTGACAATAGATTTCTGTTACTATCCAAATTTTGATCCGCAAATGTTATTTGTCCCTACCCTAGGGTGTTATACAAGTGCTGTACAAGTATAAAATATTGAAAAACAACACTTAACCCTTAAAGCGCCAAGAAAAACTGCATCTGAAAATGTCGTCTGTTTATGTTGTCTGCTGAATATTCTTGCAAACTTTTCAAACCTATTTTTGCGAACAGACAAACAGTGTGGACCCTGATCAGACTGCTCCTAAAGGAGCAGTCTGATCTGGGTCCACACTGTTTGCAGAAATGACTTTTAAAATCACAAGCAGAAGACAAAGCAGACGACAATTGTTGTGATTGGCACTTTAAGGGTTAAAATCAGTGCCCAAAGTGATTGCTCTGAAACTTACAATGAATGATGGCAGTGTTGCATTTCCTACCCTGGGGCTCTATACATGTATAGAGTCATGAAAAAATCCAAATAAAACCAGTCAAAACTGATTTTGTGAAAAATAAAAACAAAAAAATTTAAAACAAATGGTGGTACTGATAAAAATCTGTTATTATCAATTTTTATGCCCCGGCCATTTTCAATGGGGGGCCCATATAGTATCACCGCTGACTGTATGTATGTATGTCCAGTCAGTCCGTCCCGTATGTAACACAAATGGTTTGGCGATATCTTTTGAAAAGATTGGTGTATTGGATTGAAATTTTATACACAGGTATATAATCATAAAATGTAGGTCGTTTGATTTAGGATAAAATCCACAAATTATTTTGGGAGTTATGGCCCTTTTTCAACTTTGAAAAATTTTCAACTTTGAAAAATGTTTCCGTTCGATAGCTTTTGAAAATATTAGTGTATTGGATTCAAACTTTATACACAGGTATATAATCATAACGTGTAGGTCAAGTTCGATTTAGGGTAAAATCCTCCAATTATTTTGGGAGTTATGGCCCTTTTTCAACTTTGAAAAATGGTTTCCGTTCCATAACTTTTGAAAAGATTAGTGTATTGGATTCATATTTTATACACGAGCATATAATTATTAAATATAGGTCAAGTTCGATTTAGGGTAAAATCCACCAATTATTTTTTGAGTTACAGCCCTTTTTCAACATTGAAAAATAATTTCCGTTTGATATGTTTTGAAAACATCAGTGTATTGGATTCATATTTAATACACAGGTATATAATCATAAAATAGAGGTCAAGTTCGCTTTAGGATAAAATCCACCAATTATTATGGGGGTATGGCCCTTTTTCACCTTCAAAAAATGTTTCCTTTCAATATTTTTTTAAAAAAGATTGGTGTATTGGATTCATATTTTATACACAGGTATATCATCATAAAATATAGGTCAGGTTCGATTTAGGGTAAAATCTGCCAATTATTATGAGAGTTATGGCCCTTTTTTCAACTTCAGTTTTTGAAAAATGCCTGCGTGTGGGTGAGGATGGCCCCGGATGGGAACATCTGTGTCATATTGACACATTTCTAGTTTATTGTCTGCCTCTACCCAGGGCTATAGACAGTATGAAAAAAGTATAATTGAAGCTACCCAGGAAATGTCAGAATCAGGAAGACCAGACTTCCCAAGGCAGTAAAAGAAGGTGAGATGAGAAACAAATAATGACAAAACAAACACCACATATAAAACTGCCAACACACAATCAAAGAAGAGGAACAATGGGCTCTCATTTAACACGAAACATTTAGCCCCAGAGCATATTTGTCTCCACCCTGGACTGTAGTTCTTTGCATATAATTCATACTTAAGTGTTCAGGTGAGTGATTCATGCCCACTTTGACCTTTTCTTATACTAACTGTTCCAGGTCTTATGATACACTTTGCTTTGTCAGTCTGTGTTAGGTCTGTCAAATAGTTCATCTAATGGCCATTGTGCAAATACTTGTTCTGTTTGTATTTCACTAGGGTGACTTTGGAAGTGTGGTTAATGACTCATAACTCAAGATAAGGTGCTTTTTTCATCCAGAAACTATTGATATTTTTCTTATATCTCCATGAATTCATATGCTGTGGATACTCATTAGAAGTGCCTCACAGAGGCACTTCTAATGAGTACCCACAACATATATTTTCATGGAGAAATAAGAAAAATAAAATTATGTAGATACCCCCTCATATCTGAAGTGTCTAGTTGGCCGTGAGAGTACTTCCGGCTTGGGATGACTACCTTCAATATTTGAATCCCACTGAAGGCGGAATTCAGCTCATGACTGTATGGCGGGCGCTTCATTGCACACAGCCCATTTCAGTGTCACCCATCCTCATCTTGATATGACATAAATAATGTTTAAAGGTACATAAAACGCCAAACCATCATCAAACCCACTTTTATCTGGAGCTATGATATGTAAAGGGTAGCAAAGAGCTGTGAAAGGTCAAACAAACAAATATTTACTCACTGATGTCAAGCTTCTTATCATATTATAGATCTGATGCACAACCAACACTTTTCAACATGTTTGTCTTGGACTTTTGCAAAGTTGCAAAGATACAAGTGTGTCAGCCATGTGTTCACGGTCAAAAACATTTCTCCTGACAAGTTACAGAATAGTATAACTACCAATGCACTACAAATTTCCATGCATTCTTGACAGTTTTAGTGTGCCTTTCACCACACCAAATAGAAATTGGAAATCATGCATGAATATTCTTGTTTCATACTTTCTTCAAAAATGTAGACATCCCCCATAGTCTTTTGCATGATATCCCACATAACCTTTTTCATGATATATTCTCCAATTAATTCCTAGGAATAGATATCTTGCTTCTGAAAGTGAATAATACACAATTTCCTTACCCTTTTTTGTGATCAGATTTGAAACCTTATTTTACTCAAACTGTTTTGCTAATTAAACCAGTCATTAAGCATCAGCTTGTTTGGTATGCATGTGAATGCCAAACAGAATAGCCCTTGATCAGCCACATTCTGCATTCTGTGGTACGAGGGTGTGCAGTTTCTGATAGCTCAAGATTAGGTACTTTTTTTCAACCAAAAACTGTTGATATTTTTCACATTGCTCCACAAAAACATATGTTGTGGGTACTCATTAGAAGCACCTCACTGAGGTGCTTCTAATGAGTACCCACAACATATACAGTCAAACCTGTGTTAGTGGTCACCTCTATTCAGCAGCCAACCTGTATTAAGCAGCCAGAGGAAAGTTGCCCCAAACTTCATAGACTTATATATTTGAACTGTATTAAGCAGCCACCTGCCTTCAGCAGCCACATTTTAAGTTTCCCATGGGTGGCTGCTTAAGACAGGTTTGACTGTACTTTCGTTGAGAAATAAGAAAACTGTTTTCCAGTTACCCCTCTTATCTGAAGGTATGATTTCCTAACTTTATCTTTTATTTGTTCTAGCTATGGACTCGCCACATAACCAGTAAACATCATGGGAAGAAAGGACTGCAATGCTCCATCTGTGGGGATAGTAGTTTTAAATCAAACAAAGCACTAGAAGTTCATATGCAAGAGCACAAGCATGCGCAGTTGCTGCTGAAAGCCAAAGGGGTTCAAGAATTGCCAGAATTAGCAGATGCGGTTGAACTTGATCCCAACTTAGAACTACACAACAAAGTAACAGAACTGGCAAAAGATCCATATGCATTCAAGGAAGTGTACCAACATGCAAGAATGTTTGACAAATTTGACACAACTGGAATGCCATATACGTGTAAAATTTGTTCCAAGAAATTTAAAAAGGTGAAATATTTGAATTTGCACATTCGTGTTACCCACACCAATGACAAGGATAAAAAGTTCCAGTGTAAAATATGTGGTAGAGGATTTCCTTTAATGAACTCTTTCAGAAATCATTTTCGAATCCATACAAATTCCCGTCCATATAAATGTAAGCTGTGTCCAAAAACATTTAAACAACTTGGGCATGTGAAAGATCACCTACTCTCACATAGCAGCAAGTTTATTGACACTTGTAGAATTTGTGGCAAAGAATACAAAAGGAATGGATCTCTTAAACTACACATTCTTACACATTGTAAACTTCAGCCGTTTAAGTGCCCTATATGCTCTGACACATTCCAGGACCTGTCACAGTTAACAGCACACTTTTCACGATATACCAGCGGAAATGAGTTGGAAGACAAAACAAAGACATACACTTGTCATATGTGTTTGAATTTCACTTCCGAATCAAAAGCTGATATACTGCAGCATCTAAATAATCATAAGCTTGATAAGCCATTTACTTGTCCAAAATGTGATGAAAGATTTCCCAAATTTCTTACCTTGTATTTTCATAAGGTTAAGTTTAATCATTTCATTGAGAGTGATTTTGAGACAAAGAAATTTCATAATTCTTACCTTACTAATAACAATAAGACTGTACTATTTGATGACTACAGCTTGGAAGAGCTTCAAGCTCAGTATCAGTATGAACCAGATGACCCAGAGTTCCTCAGAGAGATGGTTAATACAGAAATGAAGGAGGCTAATGATGAAACAGAGTATTTTTACTTGAAAGAGGTGGAAAAACCTAGAAAACCTGTTGCTGCAGAAAGCACCGATGTAGCTAGAAATATGAATGATACAGATTTTGAATGTAGAGATATAAACACTGCTGGGTTTTCACAGACAGCTACTGATCTTGAATATGAAGATGATCTACTATCAGTTGCTCAACAACTTACACAGATGGCAGACATCAGTCATGGTGAATATTCAGAGATTGTTGTCCCTGATAGCTTGGAAGATGACACTCTTAGTATTGTCAGTGATGGAAGGAAACAGTTGGGTTTGAATGTAGAAACTAGTTCAGATGTAGTGGTTCAAGCAGGACAGTTTGAGAATAGTTTTGATGTGAGTTCTCATTGGAATACCGAGTTGATTCTTAAAGGTCAAGGTCAAGAAAACCTTACTCAGCAGAACAGTCAGCAATATGCTGGCTTTCAGAAACATATTGGTCCAAATATGATGCAAGAAAATGTTAGCAGGTATCAAGAAAATGTTTCTGCAACAAATGCATTATTGCAAGAAAATAACATGAAGTCAGTTTTGCCCCAGAATACTGAATTTATATATGATGAAAAAGACACATCAGCTGGACAGAGCATAAGACCAGATACTGCTGCAAATTCATTTGTTCAGCAAACTTATAAAGTAGTTGATCAGACAGGTAATGAATTAATTGTGTGTATACTGAATGAGAATGTTAACAAAACTGATATTCACAATGTCCTTCAGAATGAAACTTTTCAGAAAATAGTAAGCTTTCAGCAAAGGTATAATGGTGTGTCTGAAAAAGAGACAGACATAGCAGACAAAACCAGAGAAACAGTATTTGAGAAAAGGAGAGAGTCTGTACCTCAACAGACTGACAAAGTAATACATGCAGTTATGAATGAAAATAAAAACTTAGAAATACCCGAAGTAACGGTGACTGAGAAGAATAACAAAGAGACAAGTTTAAGTACTGCTAAAGCCCCAGAACATAATTTTCAAGGTCCAGACACTGCTGCTGAACACAATCTCCTAGGTGTAGATACGGCTGCTGAAGTAAGAGAACAAGTTGCTAAGCATGTAGAAAGTGAAAATATACTGACTCATAAAACAAAGTATATGCACAAAAAGAATGAAGATACAGGAGACTATCCATGTGATATATGTGGAAAAAGATTTATAAAAAAGAAATTAAGGTCTGTTCACAGAAAAGTTCATTTATCAGACAGTGAAAGAGCTTATAAATGTGATCAGTGTGGGCGGGGTTTCAATCGTCCAAGCAATCTGGAACATCACAAGATGGTGCACACTGGTGAAAAGCTTTTCTCTTGTCAGCATTGTGATAAGAGATTTACCCAGCTTGGACACCTTAAAACTCACTGTAGAATACATGACAACTACAGACCCTTCAGGTGTGACAAATGCGATTGGTCTTGTATAACAAAGAGTCTTTTAAGGAAACATGTTTTGACTAAGCATGAAGGTGTGAGAAAGTGGAAGTGTGATAAATGTGATTTAGCTTATATAACAAAATCAGAACTGATGCGACATCACATAGTACATATGAGTAAGATGGAAAAGTCTGAGCTTATACTTGCTACATCTCAGATGGATGAAGACTTTGTGGAATCAAATGCCAAGGTTGAAAACAAAATTCCAAAGTTTATATGTGATATTTGTGGTAAAGGTTACATGCAGGAGTCAACTTTGAATCTGCATTACATGAAGCATGAAACAGGAGAAGACTTTAAGTGTGAAGTATGTTCTAAAGGTTTTCCCACTGCAAAATTGTTGACAGAACATGAAAAATGTCATAAAAATACTGAAATGCCTTGTGACAGGTGTGGTAAAATATTGAAAAATAGACAGAGCTTACGTCATCATATTTCTTCTGTACATGCATCGAGAAGTAAAGTAGTTATTAATTACAGGTGTGCCAAGTGTGACAAAGGATTTAATAAGCGAAAGCATTTTCTTTGTCATGTTGCAGTATGCCAGGCAGAAATTATAGAGAAAAAGGTTTATACAATCGAATCTCAATAGCGAACCTCTTTGGGACCATGGAAATTTATTCAAGATACGGGTAGTTCTCAAGCCTCTGAGTGTTAATCATGATGCCAGGTCAGGAAGCAAATGGTGATAATTTAAGATTTTTTTTAATCTTCTAGACAATAATTGTATGTTGAGTGTACTCATTAGAATTGCCTAGATGAGGCAATTCTAATGAGTACACACAAATACAATTTCATAATAAAAAAAGAAAATTCCCTTAATTATTTGTTTTCTTGAGCTATCAGAAGAATTCCTTACAGACTCAAAAATGAGTTTACATATTAGAATCTGATGCTCAAAACTCTTATGTATCTTTTAGTGTAAAACATGCATATTTTTATCTTTTTCAAACTTGAAGTTCTGCATTAATTTTTTCAATGTAATTTTTTATCAAAACTTACAAGATATGTAGAGGAAGACATTTGCACCAATGGTTATAGAAGTTTTGAGCATCAGAACCTAATATGTAAGCTAGGAGAGGTCACACAGTCAGTTTAATGAACTGGTGGTAGTATCATGTAAATGTGTCTGGGGCATGATACTGTAGTGAGGGGTCACTAGAAAGGGCATTAGTTCCCACCATCATGTCCAGACTTCATCACTGTATGACTGAAAGATTGTTGACTCTGACATTATATTTCAACTCAAACAAACTAACAAAACCATTTCTACAAGAGAGAAAATTTTTATGACTTCCTGTTTGCTTTTCTGCACACCAAGCCCTTTATGAAAAGGGTCTACTGGTACTCTGAAAGGAAGAATTTGTCTCTATGGTGGAGCAGATTTTTTCCTTTTATAATAGATCGGGGCCGGCCTCTGTGGCTCAGTTGGATGCCCATCTGACTGGTGCTCAGGAGGTTGTGGGTTCGACCCTTGCCTGGTCGGCAACATTCTTTTCGTGGAGATTGATCATGAAATATTTTCTACGTTCATTCTCTCCCTTCTGCTGATTGAAGAAGGGCAGTTGTCAGTTTCTGGCAAAAGAATTTGCACCATATTTGGTTAACCGCTTAGAGGACTAAGCCTGCCCAGTAAAAGTGTGGTTAGGTAAACTGACAGCACTCGACATGACACAGGGTTGACTTGGCCATAAAACCTCAACATACACAAATAGTAATAGATGGGAAGGGAGACAAATACAGTTTTGGCAGATTTGCCTCCCTTGAAAGTGTATTCACTCTTCTTAAATTTGTCTACAGTCTTATATCTCCTGAATGATTTGATTAGATTAGAATACATTTGAGTCTAATCTAATGTTTTATCCAGGATAAGTCCCTTGTAAGGTCAAAGTCACAAACTTACCTAGTTGAAATTTTTGGTTAAGTTTCCTTAAGGTCTATAATCTTAAGAAAGTCTGGCTATCAAATTGGTACCTGAACTGATGTTAGATACTAGCCCATTTACATCTAGTGTAAGCACCACCGGACCTTGAGCTGATTCGGACCATTGTTAGATACTGATCTTTTTAAGATCAGAAGCTTAGAAAAATTTTATGATAATGTTTGTTTTTTGTAAATTACGATTGTGCCTTCGATAATCAAGCTGCCATTCAGGGAAGTTTTTGCTGTCATGTTACAGATCGTAGCTCCCGATAAGTCACTTTTTTTCCAGCGAAAAAGTATTATAATATTTACCCAAAGTATTGTTACACCTTTCTACTTACCATACATGTTGTAAAATTTAAAATAGCCCATCTTATTGCTGTAAGTATGGCAAACAGTGTAGACCCTGATCAGATGCTGCATTCTGCAGCATCTGATTTGGGTCTACGCTGTTTTCAAAGACCTATCTGTTCCAATGCTTAGGGTGATTATGGTAATATTTTTTCTTATTTCTTTATGAAAAATGTTGTGGGTACTCGTTAGAAGCACCCCGGCAAGGTGCTTCTAATGAATACCTACAACATATGTAAGAAACTTTTGTAAAGGGGCTTCTAGTGAGTACTCAACATATGTCTTCATGGAGAAATAAGAAAAATATGGTAAGTGTCCAAAATTTGTGTACTCCAAAGTGTCTGACAAAATGGCATATGCAAACAGTGCAGACCCAGATCAGACTGCTCCCAAGGAGCAGTCTGATCAGGGGCTACACTGTTTGCCTTTCCACTATGAATTTTAAGTAACAATTGGGTAAGAAGCATAATTTAGACTAAAAAGATATGGAATAGTGTTCAAAATGTTTGGACATTTGCTATATTTGTACTTTTTGGTTGGAAAACTGCCTTATCTGGAGATATAAATAATGGAGATAACTGTTGTTGTGTTGAGGTTTTACGGCCCAGTCAACCCAATGGGGTCATGTCGAGCGCGGTCAGTTTACCTAACCACACGATTACTGGGCAGGCTTGGTCCTCCAAGCGGTTAACCAGTATTGTGCACATTCTTTCGCCAGAAACTGACAACTGCCCTTCTTGAATCAGCTGAAGGGAGAGAATGACCGTAGAAAATATTTCATGATCAATCTCCACGAAAGAATGTTGCCGACCTCGGCGGGGGTCGAACCCCCGACCTCCTGGTCTCCAGTCGAGATAATTTAGGACAATATTGCCACTGGAACACTTGTGTAAACAACATGTATTGATTCCATTGAGTGCCAATAAGATGTTTTTTGGGAGACATATAGTGTATTCACCGTGTATATTCGGATAGATGGCCAGGCCTGAGCAAACAGTGTATACCCAGTTGAGATGCCGAAGAATGCTGCATATCATCAGGGTCTACACTGTTTGCCACTCATCCAGCAATTTATAGACAAGGTCGGGTAGTATGTAAATAGTACTTGTTCAAATTTTAGAACAAGTATGGTAAGGAGTGAGATGTGTACAAAAACTTAGGTTAAGTAGGGGTAAGTCGCAAGGCTTTTTCCGAATCCTGTTTTGTATATTGATGTTTACTGTTACGTTTATGTCATTACTCATGTATGTAATTGATGATATACAAATAAAATATGTTGAAACTAAGATATGTTTTGGTATAAATTAACCTTTAAAGTGTCCAGCAAAATTTTTAGCAGATGACATTCTAAATTCTTTTTCCCAAAGAAAATCGGTCTTGCTTTGCAGATGATTGCAAGAAATGACAAGACTTGTTTTCTCTGACAGATAAAATCACAATTGTGGTCTGCTGCATTTGTTATTGGTGCTTTAAGGGCAGGGTTAAACTAACAAATATGATGTTCTGATGACTTCTTTTATATGGAGGTATGGTGTTTACATATAAACAGTTTATTTATGTAGTAATTTATGAGTACTGTATTTGCCATGAATATTTGGACAGTTAAGTCTGAGGAAACAGATTAGATGCTGCAGTATGCAATTAGAGTCTTAATTTGTCATTCTGTCAGTACCTTTTTGACACTAATCTAGATAGTCAAATTGAGTTGTACAAATTCTAGGGCCGAACAGCTGGGTGAGCATTTGACTGGTGATCAGGAGGTTGTGGGTTCGACCCCCACTGAGTTGGCAATATTCTTTCATGGAGATTGATCATGAAATATTTTCTATGATCATTCTCTCCCTTCTGCGGATTCAAGAAGGGCAGTTGTCAGTTTCTGACAAAAGAATGTGCACAATACTGGTTAACCGCTTAGAGGACTAAGCCTGCCCAGTAAAAGTGTGGTTAGGTAAACTGACC
Organism: Anodontia alba; assembly: GCA_964016985.1. Lineage (NCBI taxonomy): Eukaryota > Metazoa > Mollusca > Bivalvia > Lucinida > Lucinidae > Anodontia > Anodontia alba. Next base: position 45,885,587 of record OZ024821.1, on the reverse strand, counting down.
ATGCTGGACATGACTACAATGGGTTGACTGGGCCATAAAACCTCAACACAAACAAATCAGATTTTAGAATAAGTACATTAAGGAGTTATAGTATCTTGAGTATTTAGGGTAAATAGAGGGATAAATTTGTTTGTCCTGGTTTGCTTTAACCCTTGTCTTGCTGAATAAATTAAGATGACACGCCCACTTCTAATTTTCAGCCAATCAGATTACTTGATCTGGATTGTTACTATAAATTCACATACTTAGTGGCAAACAGTGCAGATCCAGATCAGTTGGCTTCTTCAGAATCCAACTGATCTGGATCTACACTGTTTGCAAAGACAGGGTATATCCGGGTTCAACAGGACTAGGCTTAAACCTGCTGGACATTTCATGATTTATTGGATCTTGATGTTATGTTATTTGTATCGTATCACTGCAACCTGTTTGGGGCTAGCTAGACTTGTGTAGTGTAGCGTTGGTATATTCTGTTCATACCCTGGAACCACTTCATAAGACAAGTAGTGCAGTAGTAGGTGGGGCACCTGATGTTTTTGTTTCACCAGGAAATGAATGAAAGTTTTCCACCAATCAGAAAGCAGAAAAATGCATAAATGTAAATAAAAGTTGTTCTTTTCTGAATCATTTTTATTTTTGCAGGTAAAAAAACTGAATCACTTGATTTACCCCAAACATTTTGTGAATGGAGCTCTAAGTTTTCCCTGTTACATGATACATAGGTGATTAAGACAAATGGTTTTGCATTGAATTATTGCGAAGTTTGCATTCTTAGACAGGTTTTTTAAAAAATCCGTCCTTTAAAATAGCGATGTCCAGGCAGGTGTCGGGTGATGTCTGAGGTCTACCTTTTGGTTAACCATTTTGAAAAACCCATCCATAATGCTGTTAGGGGTTTTCCTTGTTTTCTTCCGATTTAAGTGCCATGCTGGTGCTGCAAAAAAAACAACAAACAAACAAATTCCTGGAAGATGCCAAAAGCAGAGTAGAGTACATGTTGAGATGAACTAATAGACTTTCAGGGGAGATAATTGTCAAACTTTGCCTCTAGTTGACAAAGAGTTGCACGAGATGATAGTACATGTATCAATAAACTTAGTAAAGCGTAACAGTGATAGGTTTGGAAAGGTGACTACGGTGGATTGAAATGGCCATTAATGATTTACTTTTATAAAGCCCGACCAGTCGAGCCGAACTTCCTGTGCTGTAATTTGCCATCCTGTGCGTTGAGTAAAAAAGAATAATAAAAGATTGTTTAAAAGATTTATATATGTATATATATGTGGGTGTGTGTATGTATATATATATATATATATATATATATATATATGTGTGTATGTATATGTATGTGTATATATATGTGTATATGTATGTATATATATATATATATATATATATATATATATATATATAAAAAACTCTCTCTCATCTCTGTTTTGTGCGACAGATCATCTGCTGTGCTGTCAGGGAACAGAGACCCTTCCGCTGTCAAGGGCTTTCACGGGACGTAGCCGTCCAATTTATTATTTTCTTTCATCAAGTAGGGTGTATAGAGATTTTACCTTTTTTTTTTTTTTCGTAAGTGTTTTGTCGCTTGAGAATTTTGGAGCGGACTTCCGTTTTTCAGCGTAGGGACGTTTGTGTCGCACGGGAATGGGGATGAGTCAGCGTTTTAGGATAGTCGAGAATTATGTAAAGCCCCGAACTGTAATATACTGTTAAATAATAGAGAGAGACCACCAAAGCGGTTGAGAAAAAAAGGACACATGATAACGATTAGCATTAATATATAGTATGTTCATTGACAATGAAACTAAACTGCAGTAATATAAAATTTCCTTTCAGTCATGGTAAACAAGGTAGAATGTGGTTTAAGAACATTGTTTTTAAGATTACCATGCATTATAGGTTTAAGACTATTATATCACATATTGTAATAATGTGCGTGTGTGTTTTTTTTGTTTTGTTTTTTTTTCTCTTTGTCTTAATCTTTTTTTTTTTTCATGTTTAGTCCATAGAAATATTTAGGATGGGTATTTCATGGTGCTAACTAAACCATATATATGTATAATCACCAATGCTTTGTAAAAAAACATGTTTTGTCTCCCTTGTCAAAAATCAAAAGTCAACCAAGTGTATCAGTCCTTCTTAGCCTTTGTTCTGCTGAATAAATTAAGATGCCACACCCGTTTCTTACATTCAGCCAATCAAATTACATGATCCAGGGTGTTGATATAAATTCACATACTTAATGGCAAACAGTGCAGATCCAGATCAGTTGGCTTCTGAAGGAAGCCAACTGATCTGGATCTACACTGTTTGCAAAGGCAGGGTATATCTGAGTTCAGCAAGACAAGGGCTAATGTAAACATTGTTGTTATTTTGCAAAAAAAAAAAAAAAAAATGATAATAAACCATGTTGTTAAGCTGTTATACATGTACTTTATTATTAAAAGTACATATATTTAAGTTCTTGTGTCTCTTTGATTACCCTGTTTGTAAATCATTTATATTCTAAGGAACTTCTGAATCTACACTTAACTACTACTGGAAATTTAAGGGGTTTGTGTGTTGAGTATGTGTTTAGGGAGGGGGTGGGGGCTGAATGTCTTGAATCTTTTAGCTCACATACGCCAAAATATTTAGGATGAGCTATTATGATCTGTTGTCAGAAATTCAACACTTTAAACGACCTCCTCTGAAGCCGCTGTGCAAATTTTTCATATCAAATTTAATATGGAGCCTCCTTGGGCTGGTGGAACCACAGTTTGTTTAAATACCACCATGCCCATATGTGGTAAAAATATTAAAAAACTAGAATAGTGTCCATAGGACAAGGATACCCCTGCTATATGACATGGGACACAGAAGTGAGTGTTGTGTGACAGACATAATGTGAATTCAACATTTTTGGACAGGTTTTTCAAAAAATCTGTCCTTTAAAATAGTGATGTCCGGGTGGGCGGGCTGGCCTTGTCTCGGATTTACCTTTTGGTTAAACTTTTTTAGCTCACCTGAGCTGTGCTCAGCATAAGCTATATATATATAGTGATCACTTTTTGTCAGTTGTCCGTTTGTCAGTCCGTTAACACCTTCAAATGACAACTCCGCGAAAGCCATTGAAGCGATTTGTCCCTTACTTGGTAGGAATGTTGCTTGGTTAGGGGCCTTTAAAAATGGCTAAAATTATGGTGGTCTGCCTCTTGGTTTGGTTGCCATGGCAACAGAAGGCTCTCATAGATTTATAATGGGAAAATGGTCAAATTGCATTTTCTCCATAACCAGTGAAGTGATGTGAACCATATTTGGCAGTTATGATCATTGTATATTGTCTACCCAGTATATGTGTGTTTTATGACCAGTGGCCATTTTGTTTGGTTTCCATGTTTATGTGTTTAATGTCTAATGACATTGAGTTTGGTTGCAATGGCAACATTAAATTTTGAAAAAGGAATTTTTTTAAATGACATGCCCTCCAAAACTACTGAAGCAGTTTGACTTTAATTTTGTACCAATGTTGCTTGGGTAAGGACAATTCAAAATAGTTAAAATTATGGTGATCTGCCACTTGGTTTGGTTGCCATGGCAACAGAAAGCTCCAATACTTATAATGGCAAAATGGTTAAATTGCATTTTCTTCATAACAAGTGAAGCGATGGGAACCATATTTGGCAGTTATGATCATTGGATGGATATCTACCCAGTGTTTGTGTTTCATGACCAATGACCGTTTTTATCGCACCTGCTTGTAGCAGGGTGCGATATAGGCGTCCGATTTTCCGTCCGTCCGTCCGTCCGTCCGTCCGTCTGTCAACATTTATGTCGACGTTCGACATTTATGTCAAACTTAGTATTCTAATCAACTACAAGACTAAACAACCATCAAACCTTGCATGAAACATCTCCCTGACCTCCTGACTTTGCAACATAGGCGTCTGCTTTTCCGTATGTCTGTCCATTCGTCCGTCCGTCTGTCAACATTTATGTCGAAGTTCGACATTTATGTCAAAGTTAGTATTTTAATCAACTACAAGACTAAACAACCATCAAACCTTGCATGAAACATCTCCCTGACCTCCCGACTTTGCGACATAGGTGCCAACTTTTCCATTCGTCTGTCTGTTCGTCTGTCCGTCTGTCCATCTCTTAACAGTTCTGTTATGTCGAAGTTCGACATTTATGTCAAAGTTAGTATTCTAATCAACTACAAGACTAAACAACCATCAAACCTTGTATGAAATATCTCCCTGACCTCCTGACTTTGCGACATAGGTGCCCGCTTTTCCATTCGTCTGTCCGTTCGTCCGTCCGTCTGTCTCTTAACAGTTTTGTTATGTCGAAGTTCGACATTTACGTCGAAGTTAGTATTCATATCAACTACAATTCTACACCTACCATCATACCTTGCATGACACATCTCCCTGACCTCCTGACTTAGCAGATATGTTGACCCAGTGACCTTGACCTATATTTTGCGCTCCATTGACTTTGACACAATTTACGTTGACATTCCAGATCTTCTCAACTATAAGGTGTACAACTACCAAACCTTGCACAGTGCTTCTCCTAGATGTACAGACTTGGCAGGTACCTTGGCCCGGTGACCTTGACCTATATTTTGCACTCCAGTGACTTTGACATATTTTGCGTCGATGTTCGATATCTCCTCAACTATAAGGCCTACAACCATCAAACCTTGCAAAGTGCTTCTCCTCAATGTACTGACTTAGCAGATACCTTGACCTGGTGACCTTGACCTATATTTTGGCTGCAGTGACTTTGACATAATTTACGTCAACATTCCAGATCTCCTCAAGTGTAAGACCTCTAGCCACCAAACCTTGCATAGTGCTTCTCCTATATGTACTGACTTGGCAGGTATCTTGACCCGATGACCTTGACCTATATTTCGTGCTCCAGTGCCTTTTATACATTTTACGTCAACGTTCAATATCTCCTCAACTATAAGGCCTACAACCATCAAACCTTGCATAGTGCTTCTCCTCAATGTACGGACTCTGCAGGTACCTTGACTGGGTGACCTTGACCTATATTTCACGCTCCATTGACTTTTACACCATTTACGTCACCCTTCCATATGTCCTCAACTGTAAGGCCTTCAACCACCTAAACCTTATATAGCACTTCTTCTCAATGTACTGACTCGACAGGTACCTTGACCTGGTGACCTTGACCTATATTGTGCACTCCAGTGACTTTGACACATTTTATATTGATGTTCGGTATCTCCTCAAATTTAAGACCTACAACCACTAAACCTTGCATAGTGCTTCACCTCATTGCACTGGCTTGGCAGGTACCTTGACCCAGTGACCTTGACCTATATTTGACACATTTTAAGTTGATATTTGATAACTCCTCAACTATAAGGCCTACAACCACCATACCTTGCATTGTACTTCTCCTTGATGTACTGAATTAGCAGGTACCTTGACCCGTGACCTTGACATATTTCATGCTCCAGTGACTTTTACACATTTTACGTCAACGTTCCATTATCATTGGGCTGTATGATACGAAAAGTCAGTGCTGAAGATATAGCCATTAGAGGGAATGGGACTGGCCTGGAATATATGTGCCCCACTAGGCACTTTGTCTACATTTTTTTCAACCCAGTTTTCCAAGTAAGCACTGCTAAGAATGAAATAAACTTATTTAATAACCACATTCTGATTGTGGCTCCTGTGACTTTTGCGCCAGCAGGTGCGATGACGCCTTCCGCGGAATTCTTGTGTTTGGTTGCCATGGCAACATTAAATTTTAAAGAAGGAATTTCTTAAATGACATCTCAAAACCAATGAAGCAGTATGACTCTTATTTTGTACAAATGTTGCTTGGGTAAGGACAATTCAAAATAGCTAATGGCACCAGAAAGCTCCCATAGACTTATAATGGAAAAATGATTAAATTGCATTTTCTTCATAATAGTGAAGTGATGTGAACCATATTTGGCAGTTATGATCACTTGATGATTGTCTTTTTAATTTATGTGTTTTATGACCAGTGGCCATTTTGTTTGGTTTCCATGGCAACATTAAATTTAAAAAAAAAGTGTAATGACTACTTCTCCAAAGCCACTGAAGCAGTATAGGACTCTAATTTGGTACAAATGTTAAATTGTAAAGGCAGTGGAACCATATTTGGCAGTTATGACCATTTGATGATTGTCTACCCAGTTTAATTGTTTTATTACAAGTGATGATTTTGTTTAGTTGCCATGGCAACATTAAATTAAAAAAAAATTTTTTAATGACAGCTTCTCCAAAACCACAGTAAGCAGTGTTGCAAACTTCATTACTGCTTATGAAGAGTCAATAAAACCGAGACTCCCGCGTTCTAATCCATAATGAGTTCTTTGTTTCCAAAGGCAATCTTTTTGACATTTATTATATTTACCTGCCCCTGTGCTGTTTACATGTGTAAAATTATGATATTGTTAAACAACTCCTCAGAAACCATTTAGCCAATTTCCACCAAATTTCACGTTGATCCTACTGTTGAAATGTGATTCAAAGTTTGTTCAAATGATCTTGCACCATTGACTGTCATGCCCATATATTCTTCAAAACTAAGAACTGCTTAAATGATCCTTTCATTAGTTGCAATGATAGGATTGGAAAAATGTTGCATAACCTCTGCATATCTGCAGTGGCTATGTCAATTACGTGAGCAAGTTGTGGCCCATGGGCCTCTTGTTCAAAGTAACATATTACCATAATTGTCCAATGGATTATTTGGATGAAGAGGAGGACCACTACACATTGCATGCAAGAGAGACAACTTTCTCTTTCTTCCTTATGTACTTATCCGTCCTGACATTGGGCATTGTCCCAGGTTTACCTTTTTTTCAAAGTGATATGTTAACTTTATTCTTCAGTGGATTGCTTTTATATTTGGTAGGGATGAAGAGGCGGACTAATAGGTGTGTTGCGTGCAAGAGAGACAACTCTCACTTTTCTGTTATCACTCCTGAAGCCAAAACCATTAGTGCAGGCCATAACTCTCATACTGTTAATATTTGATAATATTTGACAGGGACATATATCAGGTCTAGTAGGAGTGTTGCACGCAAGACAGCAACTCTTGCTGTCTACTTTTTCTAGTTATCTCCCCTGAACAAATTTCTAAGCCAAATTCTTGTGCACTTCATAACTTCTAAATGGTTTGAAATATGTTGATAATATTTGGTAGAGGCATAGATAAGGACCAGAAGAGGTGTTGGGTGCAAGTAAGTCAGTTCTTACTTTCTCCTGTACTTATCTCCCCTAAGTCATCCCAGGTTTACCTTTTTTTCAAAGTGATATGTTACCTTTATTACTCAGTGGATTGCTTTTATAACAAGCTTAAGCTACCTGTGAAGCAGGTCGCCACCTGCACAGCAGGTGGGGAAGCTTAACCTCGTACTACAGGTATCGTGAGTTTCTCACATACTATGCAGAAGAATTCGCATGCAGCGGCTGACTGGTTTCCCAAATCTACAGCAGAGTGTATCGGCCTAATGTTGAACCCGAAAACCAATGCTAATTTATGTCCGTTGCCAGCCTGGTTTCCCAAAAATATGATGATCAGACACACTCCGCTGCAAACATGGAAAGCCAGTCAGCCGCCGCAAGCGATCTCATTGGCTGTAATGAATTGTATAGCCAATGAAATAGAAGGATACATTTTTTACGACATTGACAAGGATAAATGGGTGACTGATCTGCGTTTTAGCCGCCATATTTAATTTGTGACTTCTCTCGCATTAAACAACATTTTCACGTATTTAAGTGTAAATACTGAAGTTTTGCCATAAAAAATGGATTACATCCCTACAGCAAATAACAGGAATTATGCATGGAGAAAAATTTATCACTGACAACATGATAAAGGTAGGATATGCGGTGATTTCAGCTGACTGGCGATCAGCTGATCATTCGCGGTATAGCTAAAAGGAGACACAAGTTTTTTGTTTGTTTGTTGTTTTTAGGGTTTTTTTATGACAAAATCAGCCTATAAAAATAAATTTTCGGGGTACATGCATAATTTCTTTTTACTATAAGACTAAATATTGATTTATACACTTGTAACAGGTGAAAAAAAAAATGCCACGACAGGGGATTGAACCTGGGCCATCCGCGTGACAGGCGGACTCTACCACGTCACTATAGGCCGACTTGTACTGCAAAGCAGTACAAGAGTATCATATACCTATACTCATATACCTATACCCGGTGAGACACTAATGTACAAAAGGGGCTCTTACACGGTATAGGAAATTTACACTGGTTTCTGCCCACGCTTGGAATTGGATGAAATTCTGCACAATGGTTGCCTAGGGTATAACACTGATGATTATGAGGCATTGGCTTTTAAATGTAGTCCATTGTAAATTTATGGTGTTTTGTACGCGGCCACTACCAAATCAGGGGGTGCCCTAATATTTACCTTCGTACAGTAAACAGGATTTCATTTTTCAGATGCTGGAATGTTTTATTAATTAAGGCCATCATTAGTACATGTTTTGATACTATGGATGGCTTCATGTACTTAGCAATAGTATTGGAGCAATAACGTAAGTTGAACGGTAGCCCCATATTTCAGCTGCAGGTTATGTATTCATCCAGATATCTGCAATTTTACCATGTTCCGATTCTTGTCACGACACCATTTCAGCATAAAAAATTTCCATGTGTATTAGGAATAAACACATGAAATTTCATAAAAATTGAAGACCGGTAACATGTTGTTTGAACAGCCTGAATACATATAGTCCTGAGTCGGCAAAATATGAAATTACCCAATACTCATGTATAAGTAGTAGTTAGTGTAAAGTCAACTTATCAATAGCTTTCAATTTGGATTACCATGATATAGTATGATTTGTATAAGAAGTTGATACCATAATTGTACATATTCATTTATAACCAGTTGACTGAATTGCACCTTGTTGAACACCATGTCCAAAAAAAAAAAAAAAAAAAAAAAAAAAAACTTTTCGTTTACATGATTTGGACCATGCAGACACTAAGTCCAAGTTCTCTGTATCTGTATATTGTCAAAACCACAGCAGAAGATTTCACAGCTGGTACAAAACACACATGAAGACACTCAATATTGGAAAAAAAACACTACAGCTTAAATACAATCAGTAATGAACAACCAAAATCTGTGTCACATGGACACATGCACGCTTAGTACTGTTTCTTTAGGAAAGATCTATGCACTTGCTGACCAAATACTTTAGTACTCTTTCTAAAATGAAATAATAACTTTTCAGAAATATGATCAGCGAAGAACAACAAAGTAAGAGCAGTTAATATTAAGAAGAATGAAATTATATTCAGCTAAAATATTCAATGGAAGAAAAAATTTAAGTTTAAGAACTAAAACAAAACTTGAATACTAAAATCCTCCTTTCAAAACGTATTACAACACAAAAAACAGAGACAAGGTGAAAACAGAATTAATTAAATACCATAGAACTGCCAGCAACCAAATGAATGAAAATTGTTCAAAAACTCTTCAATACATCCTTTCGATTCACATTAAAACCACACAAGTTAACTGTTTTAAACTCCTGTGTAAATTAACATATGGCGGAGTTTCAAACTAGTATGGAAGTCCTTAAGCAAATGACTTAAAATATGAATGTCATACAAAATTTTGGAAATATCTTAAAGCTTTAACATGAAGAACTACAGAACACCAATTTGTTGTTTAAGTCAAACTATGTGCACTAGAATAGAACTTATGCAGAACAGAAATAATTTCATATATGCTTACTGTAAAGAAGAAAGGATAGATCTGCTTTTCTGATAGCAAAAGTTAAGACCACAAAAACAGTAGTTATTCTGTGCTGCTGTCATCTAAGATAACTGTTGAAACAAAGAGAAAAACTCCAGTGTCAGTGTCAATTCGATCACAGGAAATACCTATTGAAGTGACACATTTATACAGGTTTACAGGACAAGAAATCCAGTGTTCATAATTTCAAAATACAATATACGCTTGCAAGCAAGCTATAGATAAGTTAAGTCTATAGGTATTATTTTCTTTTTAAGCGTTCTTAGTTTGGTTCGAGTTCACCAGTCCAGAAACAAATCTCCAAAAATCCTAAAATCTGTTGATGGGGATGCAAATCCTTCTTCAAAACAAACAAACAAACAAGCAACAACTACTTGCAATGGTACGTTTGCACATCTTCTTAATACGATAATGGCGATTACGGATCTCCCTGTTTTATGCCTATTTTTGTAATGGTGAGAATGGATACCCCTGGTTTACATCTATTTTAGTTTTATGCCTTTTGGGAAGTAATTATACAATATGCTCAATGATTTGCTGACATGAATTAAAACGTAAGATTTTGTTAAGCCTAATTTGTTAATTAGAATTTCTTTTAATTTGTTATGCTGTCTACATTTGTAATAGTTGGTTAGTCTGAGTCCATATAAATAGAAGGCAAGTAACAGAAAGTCATGAAAATTTAATGGGTAGCTCAAGATATATTCATTCTGAGTTGTCTAAACCCTCTTTGATTTGTTAAGTGTTAGAAGTGTTTGATAACACTGCCTTTCTCTACTGTTTTTTAACAATATAACAAAATAGTCAATTTTGTAAAAATCGACCTATATCCATTCAAGGCCTAAAATGACAATGTTACCGGTTTTGATTTTTTATGAAATTTAGCACAGCTATAGAGGATATATGTAGCAAATTTTTCTGGTAGTATGAAATCTTGACAAAGACCATAACATATTAATTTTGAAAGTTTAATTTTGATATTTTTTTCATTTTTTGGTAAAAAATTCAGATTTTTTATAATCAATTTATCAGAAAATGTTAACTTTAAAAATAAATGTTTTGTGGTACCAATAGAATTACTATGGTGTTTACCATTCAGCACAGCGCAAAAATCTTAAAACTAAATTAAACTTAAGATGTATGACATACTTATTTGGAGATAGGTATCAGCTCATGGGGGGAGTGAGTCAAGGTTGCGTCCTGAGTCCATCTTTTTATTATATAATTTAATAAGCACATTTTCATAGGTTGCATATGCCTAGTTATTATTATACAAAGTTTCAGAAAAATCCATGAGTGGGCAGAAATGAAAGATGCCCTTTCATGGAAAAAAATTGTTCGATGTTCTGCACTTTGCCTTGGACCTACGTTTAAACAGGATTTTTCTGGTCACGACTTTGCATACTTGATGAAAAAAAAAAAAGGGTGCATAAAATAATTAAGCTCATTTCATAGGTAACACCTATTTATTTCATATTATTTGGTAGAGATAAAGAGGAGGACAATTGGGTGTGTCCTGTGCAAGAGACGACTCTCACTTTCTTCGTTATGTACTTATCTCCCCAGAAGCCAAAACCATTAGTGCAAGCCATAACTCTCATACTGTTTGAGATAATTTGATAATATTTGGCAGAGACATATATCAGGTCAAGTAGGAGTATTGCATACAAGATGACAACTCTTGTTTTGTTATTTTTTCTAGTTATCTCCCCTGATCAAATTTCTAAGCCAAATTCTTGTGCACTCCATAACTTCTAAATGGTTTGAAATATCTTGATAATATTTGGTAGAGGTATAGATAAGGACCAGAAGAGATGTTGGGTGCAAGAAAGTCAATTCTTACTTTCTCCCTGAAGTCATTCCAGGTTTACCTTTTTTTTTCAAAGTGATATGTTACCTTTATTCTTCAATGGATTGCTTTTATATTTGGTAGGGATGAAGAGGAGGACAATTAGGTGTGCCTTGTGAAAGAGAGACAATTCTCACTTTCTTCATTATGTACTCATCTCCCCTGAAGCCAAAACAATAAATGCAGGCCATACCTCCTATACTGTTTGAGATAACTTGATAATATTTGGTAGGGACATATATCAGGTCAAGTAGGAGTGTTGCATGCAAGATGACAACTCTTGCTTTGTTATTTTTTCTACTTATCTCCCCTGATCAAATTTCTAAGCCAAATTCTTGTGCACTCCATAACTTCTTAATGGTTTGAGATATTTTGATGATAGGGGCCCTTTGAAAAAAGCTAAAATTATGGTGGTCTGCCTATTGGTTTGGTTGCCATGGCAACAGAAAGCTCCCATAGACTTATAATGGGAAAATGGTTAAATTGCATTTTCTCTACAATCAGTGAAGTGATTTGAACCATATTTTGCAGTTATGATCATTGGATGATTGTCTACCCAACATATATGTTTTATGACCAATGACCATTTTGTTTGGTTGCCATGGCAACATTAAATTTTAATAAAGGATGTTTTTAAATGACATCTCTAAAACCACTCAAGCAGTATGACTCTAGTTTTGTACAAATGTTGCTTTGGTAAGGACAATTCAAAATAGCTAAAATTATGGTGATCTGCCTCTTCGTTTGGTTGCCATGGCAACAGAAAGCTCCCATAGACATATAATGGAAAAATGATTAAATTACATTTTCTTCATAACCAGTGAAGTGATGTGAACCTTATTTGGCAGTTATGATCATTTGATGATTTTCTACCCAGTTTGAGTGTTTCATTACCAGTGGCCATTATGTTTGGTTTCCATGGCAACATTTAATTTAAAAAAAAGATTTTTTTAATGACTGCTTCTCCAAAGCCACTGAAGTAGTAGGACTCTAATTTGGTACAAATGTTAAATGGGAAAGGGCAATTGAAAATAGCTAAAAGTCTGCCAACTGCCTCTTGGTTTGGTTGCCATGGCAACAGAAAACTCCCACAGATTTATGATGAGAAAATGATTAACCCTTAAAGCACCAAGAAAAACTGCATCTGAAAATGTTGTCTGTTTATGTCGTCTGCTGCATATTCTTGCAGACTTTTCAAACCTATTTTTGCACACAGGAAAACAGTGTGGACCCTGATCAGACTGCTCCTAAAGGATCACAACTATTGTCGTCTGCTTTGTCATCTGCTTGCAGATGACAAAGCAGACAACAATAGTTGTGATTGGCGCTTTAAGGGTTAAATTGCATTTTCTCCATTACCATTAAAGTGATGTGAACCAAATTGGCAGTTATGACCACTGGATGATTGTCTACCCAGTTTATGTGTTTTATGTCCAGTGACATTTTTTTTGGTTGCCATGGCAACATTAAATTTAAAAAAAAATGAGTTTTTTAAATGACAGCTCCTCCAAAACCACAGTAAGCAATGTTGCAAACTTCATTACTGCTTATGAAGAGTCAATAAAACCTGTGACTCCCATTTTCTAAGCCGTAGTGAGTTCTGTGTTTCCAAAGGCAATCTTTTTGACGTTTATTATATTTCCCTGCTCCTGTGCTGTTTACATGTATAAAATTATGATATTGTTAAACAACTCTTCAGAAACCACTTAGCCAATTTCCACCAAATTTCACATTGATCCTACTGTTGAAATGTGATTGAGAGTTTGTTTCAAACGATCATGCTCCATTGACTGTCATATCCATATATTCTTCAAAATGAAGTTTTTTAAAAGTAAAACATATTTTAACGAGTAATACTTAACCTATAGATAATGTGCTATTCTATTCTGTTTTCACACCTTCCACAGAAAAAACGACCTTTCAGTCGTTAATTAAAGTCTTAAACCAGAAGGTCCCTTAGGCAGTTACCTGTGTGACGTAACTCTTCCCGCTCAATTGACCACGTGTCAGTTTCTTTTATGTGTAAAACAATAGACACAATTAGGAGAGGTAAGCGAGGGTGGGCGGAGGGAGATAATTGATTATCTATAGGTTAAGTATTACTCGTTAAAATATGTTTTACTTTTAAAAAACTTCATTTTAACTTCATAATACATTAACCTATAGATAATGTGCTAGAATTTGCAGAATAGGAGGGAGGTGCTCTCCTAATTCTAACACCAATAATATCTCACCACTTCTGGTTAAGACTCAGGAAACTCAAAGGAATCAGATACATTCTAATTCTATATTTAATAGAAAGAATGGTCTAGATTCACAAAATAGCTTTAAGGTGTTATGATCTAACAACCTTATATATATTAGTAGACTCTAGAGGAAGCCAGTTCTTAAGTCTCAGAGACCTAACATTGGCCCCCCCCCCCCCCTCTCCCCCCCTCTTTTTTTCTTTTTGGGAAACAACAATTGGCTTCAAAAAGAAAAGGGAGTCATTGAGACATAAATATTCCATCGCAAAGTAAGCTAGGAATATAGAAAATTTTGAAAACAAAATTTGTAAAACAAAAAGCCAAGACCATACACTGTAAGTAGTCTATGTAGGATCTTTAATAAATGAGGAAAAGTCTACTCGGTGGAGTTTCCTATAGATAACTGACATATGTAGATATTTTGGATAAAATTCTAGATATGTGAAGCTATGTAATTGTAATAGTCTAAGCTATTAGAATTATAAACTAATTAAATTCTGTTAATTGGAGCGACAGGACAGTTTCCGATGAACAGACACAGACTTAAAATAACCATAATGTGTAATTATTTCCCTTGATCAAATTAAAGAAGGGGAGATAATAAAAGTAGATGGAGTTAACTTAACTATAACTAAGTTATCCATCAGAAGAAAAAAAAGTATAGACAAACATAATGGTTAAAACTATTGCTAGACTAATTGTATAACGAATTTTTAGTCAAGCAATAAAAAAAATACAGAGTTTGCATATAACTGCTGGGAAGAAAAAAAACAACCTAAACCATTGATAATTAGTTTTGTCATAGACATATAAAAGCGTTTGATGTCCTGACAAAAAATAAAGAATAAACTGTCAACATCATAACTAAAGAGTTTGACAGAGAATAAGAGAGATAAGAATAAGGTTGATCGCAGCAAACTGTATGACGGTCATAGTTTGGCTAAATCTTACCGTATTGATAAGATTAAACAATAATAAATAAGCTGGATAGAATCTTTCTATACCAGAAGATTGCCATGAAAAGTACTCCTGAGTAAATAATCATGGAAATCAAGAAATGTTAAAAATCCACTTTGATACGAATCAAAATGTTCATAAAAAGAGAAGGACTCAGAGAAAAAGTAATAGTGTGATAATCTCTGAAGAAAGATTATACAATAATACTGATTATTAATCTCAAAAAACACTTAATTTAAAAGTTAAGAGATAGTATAACTATTCTATACGCATATTTAAGAATAGTAAGAAATATATTAATACTAAATAAAAATTATACTACTGAACAAAATTCCCGCTATAAATCATAGGTTAAGCGTAACTATTATTTAAGCAAGGAATTATTAAACATATAACTCTCTATAAAATTACTGCCCGGAAATTTTATAGATAAACATTCAATCAAATTTTTTTTTTTTTTTTTTTTTTTTTAGAATTGAATATTAATAGAATAAAATCTATGTCTGCATAATTGGTAATTCCTGAAATATCAAATTACGTACTCGCAAATGAGTTCAGGAAGAAAATACATATATATACTCTCGAGATCTATGTGTAAACCATAGAGAGTAATAATATTATTACCGCGATCCCTGACGGAAGGGTAAAAACATGTATATGAAAGAGATAATAATTAATTTAACGTCATATAGGTTTAAGATAAAATTTGTTTAATCTTTAACCAATATGCAGCAACAGTGACTCGATATTCTGTATTCGTACGTAGAAAAGGAGTACTTAGTCATTAGAATTTTGAATGATTGAAATAGAGATAATGGGATCTAAAAGGATGTATCTCCATGAACTGAATCGAAGGATAATATCCATTCTAAAAAAACTAGGGCTTGTTATAGGCTTAGTTTAACAAGCGTAGAACTGAATTATTTTCAAGTATTCATGAAGTCGTTATGCTCTGAATACTGAGAAAAATGTTAAAATATTGTTTAGGAAATAAAAAAAGTGATGACTGTTCCACAATGTTAGCTAGATTTAAACCTGGAACGTAGCGAGAAGGTCAATCTAATTTAAAAGTAAGATGAGAAAGATAAATAATGAAGATAGATATATAAATATCGGAATAATATATTATCTCCAACAATTATCAAATAATCTGAATGTTTAAAGGCATAAATACTACTCGAAAGTTTATTTACCGAATGTATAATCGGAGAAAACTTTCAGTATGTTCAAAAACGTATCACAAAAGTAAGATCTGACCAGGAACGTAGGTGCAGCACTTACTAAGTTGTGAAGTTAATATAAACATATTTTATATTATAAATTGAAGCAGTGCATTTCAAAATCATCGACATCTTGAAATGACTTATTGTGTGGAAAAATAAATAAATATCCAGTTTCGGAAAGATATTTATCTATATATATAGACCATTTTTGATGCGGACTGGAAATCAAGATATTAATCTTTGCATTATTCGCAAACTGAACTTGAACTCTTAGCGAGAATTACTATGATCCCTTTAACGAATGTAAACATAAAGGAGGGGTAAAGAGATAATTAAGAGTGTCTTAATTCTTTACCGGCTCGTATACTAATAATTAAGGATGTTTTCCCTTTTGTCTAAGCCTAGACTATAGATTGATTAATATAATTATAATAATATCTGCTATTATGAGGTAAACTCTCGTTAATTAACCTCTAAGCATATATCAAAAATATATATCAACATAATCTAGAGCTTCGGTAAGTTTAGAGGAAGGAAATGATTGACTTTGGCAGTTTCTGAATAGTTACAAAGTCAATAAAACAAAATATCAAAAGGAAAGTATTGTATATAAAATCTAATTTAGGCAATAATAATCTGTCACGTACTGAATAATTAATGCCTTTACTAAATATGTATCCATTGTCAATACCAAAGTGCAAGAAAATTTTGATTGACATGGACTCTAGTTATAAATAAAATATTAGAGGTATAGAGCTAGTCGAAGCAAAACTATTCCTCAATAAGATAAAGTAGACCTATAATATACGAGGATTAATTGGGTCTAGAATTATAATCATAATAAAATTATTATTCCAATATGAAGAATCTTCAGCGTAATAGATTCTTACTGAGGCAAAAATGAAGTTTTTTAAAAGTAAAACATATTTTAACGAGTAATACTTAACCTATAGATAATGTGCTATTCTATTCTGTTTTCACACCTTCCACAGAAAAAACGACCTTTCAGTCGTTAATTAAAGTCTTAAACCAGAAGGTCCCTTAGGCAGTTACCTGTGTGACGTAACTCTTCCCGCTCAATTGACCACGTGTCAGTTTCTTTTATGTGTAAAACAATAGACACAATTAGGAGAGATAAGCGAGGGTGGGCGGAGGGAGATAATTGATTATCTATAGGTTAAGTATTACTCGTTAAAATATGTTTTACTTTTAAAAAACTTCATTTTAACTTCATAATACATTAACCTATAGATAATGTGCTAGAATTTGCAGAATAGGAGGGAGGTGCTCTCCTAATTCTAACACCAATAATATCTCACCACTTCTGGTTAAGACTCAGGAAACTCAAAGGAATCAGATACATTCTAATTCTATATTTAATAGAAAGAATGGTCTAGATTCACAAAATAGCTTTAAGGTGTTATGATCTAACAACCTTATATATATTAGTAGACTCTAGAGGAAGCCAGTTCTTAAGTCTCAGAGACCTAACATTGGCCCCCCCCCCCCCCCCCCTCTTTTTTTCTTTTTGGGAAACAACAATTGGCTTCAAAAAGAAAAGGGAGTCATTGAGACATAACATAAATATTCCATCGCAAAGTAAGCTAGGAATATAGAAATATTTTGAAAACAAAATTTGTAAAACAAAAAGCCAAGACCATACACTGTAAGTAGTCTATGTAGGATCTTGAATAAATAAGGAAAAGTCTACTCGGTGGAGTTTCCTATAGATAACTGACATATGTAGATATTTTGGATAAAATTCTAGATATGTGAAGCTATGTAATTGTAATAGTCTAAGCTATTAGAATTATAAACTAATTAAATTCTGTTAATTGGAGCGACAGGACAGTTTCCGATGAACAGACACAGACTTAAAATAACCATAATGTGTAATTATTTCCCTTGATCAAATTAAAGAAGGGGAGATAATAAAAGTAGATGGAGTTAACTTAACTATAACTAAGTTATCCATCAGAAGAAAAAAAAGGTATAGACAAACATAATGGTTAAAACTATTGCTAGACTAATTGTATAACGAATTTTTAGTCAAGCAATAAAATAATACAGAGTTTGCATATAACTGCTGGGAAGAAAAAAAACAACTTAAACCATTGATAATTAGTTTTGTCATAGACATATAAAAGCGTTTGATGTCCTGACAAAAAAATAAAGAATAAACTGTCAACATCATAACTAAAGAGTTTGACAGACAATAAAAGAGATAAGAATAAGGTTGATCGCAGCAAACTGTATGACGGTCATAGTTTGGCTAAATCTTACCGTATTGATAAGATTAAGCAATAATAAATAAGCTGGATAGAATCTTTCTATACCAGAAGATTGCCATGAAAAGTACTCCTGAGTAAATAATCATGGAAATCAAGAAATGTTAAAAATCCACTTTGATACGAATCAAAATGTTCATAAAAAGAGAAGGACTCAGAGAAAAAGTAATAGTGTGATAATCTCTGAAGAAAGATTATACAATAATACTGATTATTAATCTCAAAAAACACTTAATTTAAAAGTTAAGAGATAGTATTACTATTCTATACGCATATTTAAGAATAGTAAGAAATATATTAATACTAAATAAAAATTATACTACTGAACAAAATTCCCGCTATAAATCATAGGTTAAGCGTAACTATTATTTAAGCAAGGAATTATTAAACATATAACTCTCTATAAAATTACTGCCCAGAAATTTTATAGATAAATATTCAATCAAATTTTTAGAATTGAATATTAATAGAATAAAATCTATGTCTGCATAATTGGTAATTCCTGAAATATCAAATTACGTACTCGCAAATGAGTTCAGGAAGAAAATACATATATATACTCTCGAGATCTATGTGTAAACCATAGAGAGTAATAATATTATTTTACCGCGATCCCTGACGGAAGGGTAAAAACATGTATATGAAAGAGATAATAATTAATTTAACGTCATATAGGTTTAAGATAAAATTTGTTTAATCTTTAACCAATATGCAGCAACAGTGACTCGATATTCTGTATTCGTACGTAGAAAAGGAGTACTTAGTCATTAGAATTTTGAATGATTGAAATAGAGATAATGGGATCTAAAAGGATGTATCTCCATGAACTGAATCGAAGGATAATATCCATTCTAAAAAACTAGGGCTTGTTTTAGGCTTAGTTTAACAAGCGTAGAATTGAATTATTTTCAAGTATTCATGAAGTTGTTATGCTCTGAATACTGAGAAAAAAGTCAAAATATTGTTTAGGAAATAAAAAAGTGACTGTTCCACAATGTTAGCTAGATTTAAACCTGGAACGTAGCGAGAAGGTCAATCTAATTTAAAAGTAAGATGAGAAAGATAAATAATGAAGATAGATATATAAATATCGGAATAATATATTATCTCCAACAATTATCAAATAATCTGAATGTTTAAAGGCATAAATACTACTCGAAAGTTTATTTACCGAATGTATAATCGGAGAAAACTTTCAGTATGTTCAAAAACGTATCACAAAAGTAAGATCTGACCAGGAACGTAGGTGCAGCACTTACTAAGTTGTGAAGTTAATATAAACATATTTTATATTATAAATTGAAGCAGTGCATTTCAAAAACATCGACATCTTGAAATGACTTATTGTGTGGAAAAATAAATAAATATCCAGTTTCGGAAAGATATTTATCTATATATATAGACCATTTTTGATGCGGACTGGAAATCAAGATATTAATCTTTGCATTATTCGCAAACTGAACTTGAACTCTTAGCGAGAATTACTATGATCCCTTTAACGAATGTAAACATAAAGGAGGGGTAAAGAGATAATTAAGAGTGTCTTAATTCTTTACCGGCTCGTAATTAAGGATGTTTTCCCTTTGTCTAAGCCTAGACTATAGATTGATTAATATAATTATAATAATATCTGCTATTATGAGGTAAACTCTCGTTAATTAACCTCTAAGCATATATCAAAAATATATATCAACATAATCTAGAGCTTCGGTAAGTTTAGAGGAAGGAAATGATTGACTTTGGCAGTTTCTGAATAGTTACAAAGTCAATAAAACAAAATATCAAAAGGAAAGTATTGTATATAAAATCTAATTTAGGCAATAATAATCTGTCACGTACTGAATAATTAATGCCTTTACTAAATATGTATCCATTGTCAATACCAAAGTGCAAGAAAATTTTGATTGACATGGACTCTAGTTATAAATAAAATATTAGAGGTATAGAGCTAGTCGAAGCAAAACTATTCCTCAATAAGATAAAGTAGACCTATAATATACGAGGATTAATTGGGTCTAGAATTATAATCATAATAAAATTATTATTCCAATATGAAGAATCTTCAGCGTAATAGATTCTTACTGAGGCAAAAATGAAGTTTTTTAAAAGTAAAACATATTTTAACGAGTAATACTTAACCTATAGATAATGTGCTATTCTATTCTGTTTTCACACCTTCCACAGAAAAAACGACCTTTCAGTCGTTAATTAAAGTCTTAAACCAGAAGGTCCCTTAGGCAGTTACCTGTGTGACGTAACTCTTCCCGCTCAATTGACCACGTGTCAGTTTCTTTTATGTGTAAAACAATAGACACAATTAGGAGAGATAAGCGAGGGTGGGCGGAGGGA
Source organism: Anodontia alba (assembly GCA_964016985.1). NCBI lineage: Eukaryota > Metazoa > Mollusca > Bivalvia > Lucinida > Lucinidae > Anodontia > Anodontia alba. The sequence goes on along the minus strand of OZ024821.1, from coordinate 45,864,868 downwards.
GATAATTGATTATCTATAGGTTAAGTATTACTCGTTAAAATATGTTTTACTTTTAAAAAACTTCATTTTAACTTCATAATACATTAACCTATAGATAATGTGCTAGAATTTGCAGAATAGGAGGGAGGTGCTCTCCTAATTCTAACACCAATAATATCTCACCACTTCTGGTTAAGACTCAGGAAACTCAAAGGAATCAGATACATTCTAATTCTATATTTAATAGAAAGAATGGTCTAGATTCACAAAATAGCTTTAAGGTGTTATGATCTAACAACCTTATATATATTAGTAGACTCTAGAGGAAGCCAGTTCTTAAGTCTCAGAGACCTAACATTGGCCCCCCCCCCCCCTCTTTTTTTCTTTTTGGGAAACAACAATTGGCTTCAAAAAGAAAAGGGAGTCATTGAGACATAACATAAATATTCCATCGCAAAGTAAGCTAGGAATATAGAAATATTTTGAAAACAAAATTTGTAAAACAAAAAGCCAAGACCATACACTGTAAGTAGTCTATGTAGGATCTTGAATAAATAAGGAAAAGTCTACTCGGTGGAGTTTCCTATAGATAACTGACATATGTAGATATTTTGGATAAAATTCTAGATATGTGAAGCTATGTAATTGTAATAGTCTAAGCTATTAGAATTATAAACTAATTAAATTCTGTTAATTGGAGCGACAGGACAGTTTCCGATGAACAGACACAGACTTAAAATAACCATAATGTGTAATTATTTCCCTTGATCAAATTAAAGAAGGGGAGATAATAAAAGTAGATGGAGTTAACTTAACTATAACTAAGTTATCCATCAGAAGAAAAAAAAGGTATAGACAAACATAATGGTTAAAACTATTGCTAGACTAATTGTATAACGAATTTTTAGTCAAGCAATAAAATAATACAGAGTTTGCATATAACTGCTGGGAAGAAAAAAAACAACTTAAACCATTGATAATTAGTTTTGTCATAGACATATAAAAGCGTTTGATGTCCTGACAAAAAAATAAAGAATAAACTGTCAACATCATAACTAAAGAGTTTGACAGACAATAAAAGAGATAAGAATAAGGTTGATCGCAGCAAACTGTATGACGGTCATAGTTTGGCTAAATCTTACCGTATTGATAAGATTAAGCAATAATAAATAAGCTGGATAGAATCTTTCTATACCAGAAGATTGCCATGAAAAGTACTCCTGAGTAAATAATCATGGAAATCAAGAAATGTTAAAAATCCACTTTGATACGAATCAAAATGTTCATAAAAAGAGAAGGACTCAGAGAAAAAGTAATAGTGTGATAATCTCTGAAGAAAGATTATACAATAATACTGATTATTAATCTCAAAAAACACTTAATTTAAAAGTTAAGAGATAGTATTACTATTCTATACGCATATTTAAGAATAGTAAGAAATATATTAATACTAAATAAAAATTATACTACTGAACAAAATTCCCGCTATAAATCATAGGTTAAGCGTAACTATTATTTAAGCAAGGAATTATTAAACATATAACTCTCTATAAAATTACTGCCCAGAAATTTTATAGATAAATATTCAATCAAATTTTTAGAATTGAATATTAATAGAATAAAATCTATGTCTGCATAATTGGTAATTCCTGAAATATCAAATTACGTACTCGCAAATGAGTTCAGGAAGAAAATACATATATATACTCTCGAGATCTATGTGTAAACCATAGAGAGTAATAATATTATTTTACCGCGATCCCTGACGGAAGGGTAAAAACATGTATATGAAAGAGATAATAATTAATTTAACGTCATATAGGTTTAAGATAAAATTTGTTTAATCTTTAACCAATATGCAGCAACAGTGACTCGATATTCTGTATTCGTACGTAGAAAAGGAGTACTTAGTCATTAGAATTTTGAATGATTGAAATAGAGATAATGGGATCTAAAAGGATGTATCTCCATGAACTGAATCGAAGGATAATATCCATTCTAAAAAACTAGGGCTTGTTTTAGGCTTAGTTTAACAAGCGTAGAATTGAATTATTTTCAAGTATTCATGAAGTTGTTATGCTCTGAATACTGAGAAAAAAGTCAAAATATTGTTTAGGAAATAAAAAAGTGACTGTTCCACAATGTTAGCTAGATTTAAACCTGGAACGTAGCGAGAAGGTCAATCTAATTTAAAAGTAAGATGAGAAAGATAAATAATGAAGATAGATATATAAATATCGGAATAATATATTATCTCCAACAATTATCAAATAATCTGAATGTTTAAAGGCATAAATACTACTCGAAAGTTTATTTACCGAATGTATAATCGGAGAAAACTTTCAGTATGTTCAAAAACGTATCACAAAAGTAAGATCTGACCAGGAACGTAGGTGCAGCACTTACTAAGTTGTGAAGTTAATATAAACATATTTTATATTATAAATTGAAGCAGTGCATTTCAAAAACATCGACATCTTGAAATGACTTATTGTGTGGAAAAATAAATAAATATCCAGTTTCGGAAAGATATTTATCTATATATATAGACCATTTTTGATGCGGACTGGAAATCAAGATATTAATCTTTGCATTATTCGCAAACTGAACTTGAACTCTTAGCGAGAATTACTATGATCCCTTTAACGAATGTAAACATAAAGGAGGGGTAAAGAGATAATTAAGAGTGTCTTAATTCTTTACCGGCTCGTAATTAAGGATGTTTTCCCTTTGTCTAAGCCTAGACTATAGATTGATTAATATAATTATAATAATATCTGCTATTATGAGGTAAACTCTCGTTAATTAACCTCTAAGCATATATCAAAAATATATATCAACATAATCTAGAGCTTCGGTAAGTTTAGAGGAAGGAAATGATTGACTTTGGCAGTTTCTGAATAGTTACAAAGTCAATAAAACAAAATATCAAAAGGAAAGTATTGTATATAAAATCTAATTTAGGCAATAATAATCTGTCACGTACTGAATAATTAATGCCTTTACTAAATATGTATCCATTGTCAATACCAAAGTGCAAGAAAATTTTGATTGACATGGACTCTAGTTATAAATAAAATATTAGAGGTATAGAGCTAGTCGAAGCAAAACTATTCCTCAATAAGATAAAGTAGACCTATAATATACGAGGATTAATTGGGTCTAGAATTATAATCATAATAAAATTATTATTCCAATATGAAGAATCTTCAGCGTAATAGATTCTTACTGAGGCAAAAATATCTGGTATATTGCTATCGTAGTCTTAAATGATCCAGAAGAAAAAATAAAACAGGCAAAGTAAAGAACGTATCGAATTATGTCTATGCCTAAATATAAGATTTTTTTTTTTTTTTTTTTTTTTTTTTTATTTATTATTTTATAGCAGAGTTTAGACAGAGCACGACTGACCTAGACTCTTATATAATCAATCAAAAGATAGTATAAAATAGAATAATAGCTTATCGGATCAACTATTTTCCATGTAGAAAAGGCAAAAGGAAAATATGTACCTCAACTAGAATTTTAAATCGTAGTAATCTAGAGAGGTAGTGAATAAATAAATAAACTGTTAATTTATTTATCTGGTTGGTGTAAATTTCCGATACCTTAAGAATGAAAAATTAATAGAAAGTAGAAAAGATCGATTGCTACTTTCTTGTCAATTTACTCCTTAGATTACATGCTGATTACATATCGGAGCATGTAGAAGAAAAACAGGGGAGGAAAGAAGAAAATTTTTTATATTTCGTGTATATTTTTCTTCTTATAAATAACGATAGTTTTATAGTTCACCTTTGCCCTAGAGCCGAATAAGGTGAATATGTAAGAAGTTAATCTCTTTGTAGCGAACAAACGAGATATAATTATAGCTGGAAGTATCTTCTACACTTAGTGAATGAATTGCGAATTTGATCGTAACCGATAATTCTTAATTCATTTTCAATAATAAATATATATATAGAATTTAAGTCAAGTTCAAAAGTAACTGGACAGAATTCAACAATATAAATGGCTACTAGGTATTAGAACCCATCGCTGTCATTCAATAACCTATAATCCAAGACTATACATGTCTATAGTGGTTATATATGAATATATGTTGAGCCTGGAACACACTAGTAATCCGACACAAAGTCTACGAAACTACTGCCCGGTGGAATTTCGTTAGAATGACCTGGCACTACTCTACGAAGTGCCTCCCGATGAAATTTTCGTTAGAGCCGGAATTTAAACGCTGTCTAGCGAATTAAAGAGATAAAACATCATTTGAATGACCTGGCACTAGTCTACGAACTGCTGCCCGGTAAGAATTTTGTTATAGTCGGAAGTTTAACTCTTTCTAGCGGATAAAGAGATAAAACATAAGTTAATTTAAAATATTAATGGAATTACACACCTATAATAAGTCAATGGAATATTAAAAATTCTAGTCTGATTTGGGAAAGACTGTACAGAATTTTTTGTATAAAAAGTTATTATGTATTTCACTTAATAACCTATATCCATTGACTTAAACGTGAATGGAGCTCTATGGACGATAATAGATTGTTCGGGAATTAGTAATCATTATTTTGACACTAGTTACCCGACACAATGACCGGACACTAATATTCGTAACTGTTGCCCGGTAAAGTTACAAGAAATTTGACAAATTGATCGGATAGTAGTATTCGTAACTCTAGTCCGATGAAAAAGGGAGATTATATATGAAAACTGAGCGGGCACAAGTATTCGAAACTTTTTCCCGAAGATAATTAATTATAAGGCAAAAATTGACCAGACACTTTCTGTAAAAGTTTGCCTGGTGAAAAATCAGAAATAATATAATAATATGACCGGGTATAAGTATCAGAAATATGACTGATACTTTGCCCAGTGAAAAATTTTTTTAATAATTAGACATAATGACCGGAAGTTAGTATACGTGACTATTTTGTCCGGTGAAATATGTCAGAAACTAAGTCTTTCCAGAAAATAATTAAATTATTGACTGGAGACTAGTTGACTGGTGACTGGTGACTGGGTGACTGGTGACTGGTGACTGGGTGACTGGTGACTGGGTGACTGGTGCCTGGTTGACTGGCACCTGGATGACTGGTGACTGGTGCCTGGTTGACTGGCACCTGATTGACTGGTGACTGGTGAAGCTGATTGACTGGAGCCTGGGTGACTGGTGACTGGTGACTGGATGACTGGTGACTGGTGACTGGTGGACTTAGACTTTATAGGATACTAAGTACCCAAAGATGCCACCTCGATGGGTCTTACCCCGGCAGTATAGCCATATGGGGTGGGGCTCCCATCAGTAAAGAATTGTCTTATAACCCATCAAGGGTTGACAAGTTCTTTACAATCAGCTTCTCCACCATGAGAATCTTTAGCCAACTGAAGATCTCTGCAAACAAAAGTCCAGGAAAAAAACATATCGTAATTGCTGAATAACCTGGAACGAAAAGAACAAAAATATTCTGCATATATAAACACGACTATCGAACCGATCGCGCACGAGCGTTGTGCCGAAAAGCGAGAGTCGCCAAAACGCATGTGGAAAAAGACCAGTCAAAAATACATTAAATCGAAAATTGAAAATTTTAAATAATAACACAGAAAGTGAAAGGAGTGATAAATAAACAAAAGAAACACAAGGATACATAAATTTATCCGTGAGGAAAGAAATAATCCAAATTTCTATCACAGGTAAATAATCCTTGTTGAATTTCTTTGTCCACAGAAAAGAAACTGACACGTGGTCAATTGAGCGGGAAGAGTTACGTCACACAGGTAACTGCCTAAGGGACCTTCTGGTTTAAGACTTTAATTAACGACTGAAAGGTCGTTTTTTCTGTGGAAGGTGTGAAAACAGAATAGAATAGCACATTATCTGTAGGTTAATGTATTATGAAGTTAAAATATCTGGTATATTGCTATCGTAGTCTTAAATGATTCAGAAGAAAAAATAAAACAGGCAAAGTAAAGAACGTATCGAATTATATCTATGCCTAAATATAAGATTTTTTTTTTGATTTTTTTTTATTTATTATTTTATAGCAGAGTTTAGACAGAGCACGACTGACCTAGACTCTAATATAATCAATCAAAAGATAGTATAAAATAGAATAATAGCTTATCGGATCAACTATTTTCCATGTAGAAAAGGCAAAAGGAAAATATGTACCTCAACTAGAATTTTAAATCGTAGTAATCTAGAGAGGTAGCGAATAAATAAATAAACTGTTAATTTATTTATCTGGTTGGTGTAAATTTCCGATACCTTAAGAATGAAAAATTAATAGAAAGTAGAAAAGATCGATTGCTACTTTCTTGTCAATTTACTCCTTAGATTACATGCTGATTACATATCGGAGCATGTAGAAGAAAAAACAGGGGAGGAAAGAAGAAATTTTTTTTTTTATATTTCGTGTATATTTTTCTTCTTATAAATAACGATAGTTTTATAGTTCACCTTTGCCCTAGAGCCGACTAAGGTGAATATGTAAGAAGTTAATCTCTTTGTAGCGAACAAACGAGATATAATTATAGCTGGAAGTATCTTCTACACTTAGTGAATGAATTGCGAATTTGATCGTAACCGATAATTCTTAATTCATTTTCAATAATAAATATATATAGAATTTAAGTCAAGTTCAAAAGTGACTGGACAGAATTCAACAATATAAATGGCTACTAGGTATTAGAACCCATCGCTGTCATTCAATAACCTATAATCCAAGACTATACATGTCTATAGTGGTTATATATGAATATATGTTGAGCCTGGAACACACTAGTAATCCGACACAAAGTCTACGAAACTACTGCCCGGTGGAATTTCGTTAGAATGACCTGGCACTACTCTACGAAGTGCCTCCCGATGAAATTTTCGTTAGAGCCGGATTTTAAACGCTTTCTAGCGAATTAAAGAGATAAAACATCATTTGAATGACCTGGCACTAGTCTACGAACTGCTGCCCGGTAAGAATTTTGTTATAGTCGGAAGTTTAACTCTTTCTAGCGGATAAAAGAGATAAAACATAAGTTAATTTAAAATATTAATGGAATTACACACCTATAATAAGTCAATGGAATATTAAAAATTCTAGTCTGATTTGGGAAAGACTGTACAGAATTTTTTTGTATAAAAAGTTATTATGTATTTCACTTAATAACCTATATCCATTGACTTAAACGTGAATGGAGCTCTATGAACGATAATAGATTGTTCGGGAATTAGTAATCATTATTTTGACACTAGTTACCCGACACAATGACCGGACACTAATATTCGTAACTATTGCCCGGTAAAGTTACAAGTAATTTGACAAATTGATCGGATAGTAGTATTCGTAACTCTAGTCCGATGAAAAAGGGAGATTATATATGAAAACTGAGCGGGCACAAGTATTCGAAACTTTTTCCCGAAGATAATTAATTATTAGGCAAAAATTGACCAGACACTTTCTGTAAAAGTTTGCCTGGTGAAAAATCAGAAATAATATAATAATATGACCGGGTATAAGAATCAGAAATATTACTGATACTTTGCCCAGTGAAATTTTTTTTTAATAATTAGACATAATGACCGGAAGTTAGTATACGTGACTATTTTGTCCGGTGAAATATGTCAGAAACTAAGTCTTTCCAGAAAATAATTAAATTATTGACTGGAGACTAGTTGACTGGTGACTGGTGACTGGGTGACTGGTGACTGGGTGACTGGTGACTGGTTGACTGGCACCTGGATGACTGGTGACTGGTGCCTGGTTGACTGGCACCTGATTGACTGGTGACTGGTGAAGCTGATTGAATGGTGCCTGGTTGACTGGTGACTGGTGACTGGATGACTGGTGACTGGTGGACTTAGACTTTATAGGATACTAAGTACCCAAAGATGCCACCTTGATGGGTCTTACCCCGGCAGTATAGCCATATGGGGTGGGGCTCCCATCAGTAAAGAATTGTCTTATAACCCATCAAGGGTTGACAAGTTCTTTACAATCAGCTTCTCCACCATGAGAATCTTTAGCCAACTGAAGATCTCTGCAAACAAAAGTCCAGGAAAAACATATCGTAATTGCTGAATAACCTGGAACGAAAAGAACAAAAATATTCTGCATATATAAACACGACTATCGAACCGATCGCGCACGAGCGTTGTGCCGAATAGCGAGAGTCGCCAAAACGCATGTGGAAAAAGACCAGTCAAAAATACATGAAATCGAAAATTGAAAATTTTAAATAATAACACAGAAAGTGAAAGGAGTGATAAATAAACAAAAGAAACACAAGGATACATAAATTTATCCGTGAGGAAAGAAATAATCCAAATTTCTATCACAGGTAAATAATCCTTGTTGAATTTCTTTGTCCACAGAAAAGAAACTGACACGTGGTCAATTGAGCGGGAAGAGTTACGTCACACAGGTAACTGCCTAAGGGACCTTCTGGTTTAAGACTTTAATTAACGACTGAAAGGTCGTTTTTTCTGTGGAAGGTGTGAAAACAGAATAGAATAGCACATTATCTATAGGTTAATGTATTATGAAGTTAAAACTAAGAACTGCTTAAATGATGATCCTTTCATTAGGTGCAATGATAGGATTGGAAAAATGTTGCATAATATCTGCATATCTGCAGTGGCTATGTCACTCAAGTGAGCGAATCTTGGCTCGTTGGCCTCTTGTTCTTGTTTACTTTTGACCTCTAAGTGTGACCTTGTCCTTGAAGCTATGGACCTGTTTTTTGCACGTGATACATTGTTTCATGATAGTTAACATTTCTGCAAAGTAATTTCTAAATCCATCAAAGAATGACACAGTTATGGACCCTACATGAAAAACAGACCCTATTTTTTACCTTTAATCTCTAAGTGTGACCTTGAGCTACAGACCTGAGTCTTGTGCAGGACAGGTGTCATGATGGTTAACATTGCTGCAAAGTGATTTCTAAATCCATTAATGTGCGACAAAGTTATGGATCAGACATGACAAATAGACCCTTTTTTGACCTTTGACCTCTAGTTGACCTTAACCTTGAAGCTATAGACCTTAAATTGGTCTTGCACATGACACATTATCTCATGATGGTTAACACTTTTGCAAAGTAATTGACCTTGGAGTTACAGACATGGGTCTTGAGCGCGACACATCATCTCATGATGGTAAAGACTTCTGCCAGATTGGCTGAAAATGTCAACATTTCAACATCTGTAATGTGTTCTTCATTTCCAAAGGCAACCTTTTAGATTTTTATTATGTACAGTTACAATAACTATGCAGTTTACCAGTATATAAAAACAACAAGGTTATTGAACAAAAGCAGAAAACAAGTTTACCCAAACATTTTAATCAGCCATTTTTATATGTGATAAAAAGAATTAAACAGTTATTAATTATAAAATATCGTCATCCCTCTTAATAGCACTTGAACACATATAACATCAAAAAAACAATACCCACAATGTGGGATAAAATACAAGTAAACCTATCTTAAAGGCTACCAATATTAAGCAATCACATAAGTCATGGAATTATGTACATCAGTGTTAACCCTAGGCCTTGTCATGCTGAATAAACTATGATGCTACATCCATTTCTGTCAGCTGGTAAGTTTTCTTCATCCAGATTCGTTGTTGATACAAATTCACAAACAAGAACTGTGTTTCCAGAGAAAACAGATGTCCACCAACTGAATTTTCATTTTTTTCTACTGCTGTGACCTTTAAAATTAGGTCAAGGTCACCAAATCTAATCAGTTCTTTGTTATGTCCCAATCATATATAAAAAAAATTGATAAGAATCCAACCACTGGTTCACAAGCTATTGTGCAGACAAGAAAGTGTCATGCTGATGCCAAAGGAATCTGCATCAAAAACAATATGACCCCTTCCTGTTGGTGGGTGGACATAATGACAAAAGTGCAGATCTAGATCTGCTGACTTCTTCAACTGATCTGGATCTACACTGTTTGCAAAGGCAGGGTAGATCTGGGTTAAGTAGGACCAGGGTTAATAAAGGCATAAAACCATTCAGCAGCAAATACTGAGTAGCGGAATCATTTAACCCTTATCCTGCTTAACCTGGATATACGCTGCCTTTGGAAACAGTCTAGATCTGGATATGCACTGTTTGTCAGTAAGTATGTAAATATGTATCAACAGCCTGTATCATGTAATCTGATTGGCTGAAAATTAGAAGTGGGTGTGGCATCTTAATTTATTCAGCAGGACAAGGGTTAATGTATGCAAAAACTAAACTGGGAGGTGTGGCAGTAAACAAATACCCACAGTTTCAGTAGGAAGTTAGTCCTCAATCAGTGTAACCAACAATTAGATAGCAGTAAAAATATTCCCACAGAAGGCATTTTTTGCATAGCAATTAATGATCATTTTAAAAACTTCCTACAGTTATATTGCCAAGCCATTAAACAGATATCTTAATGTATTTCAGTAAAAGGCATATAAATGAATTAAAGATATCTCTGTTTAGCTAAAGATAAGACATTGTCAATTAAAATAAAGACATCTTTAATTATTTGATAGATGTATCTCAAATGCAATTAAAGATAATTTATTTCAATTAAAGCTATCTTGAATTACCGAGTATGCTTAAATAGTTATTTGATTTGTACGCGGTGTATGTTAAACGGCCCTGTCAACAATATTTGTGTCAGTATATCCCAGAGAGTAGGAAAAAGAATTGAAGAGTTGGTTTGATGAGAAAAAGGCCCAACTAACTTCCTGTCGAAAGCTGAAGATTGCAAAGCCTATCCTCCAAAAAAATTGCACAGGAGGACACACCACCTTGCCACCCATGGTTAAAAAGATATAAATAGAAATCTTTACACCAATCACATTTTGCCCCTAAATATAGGAAAATAAAATATGGGTATAACTCTTCCTCAGTCATGAGACATACCAAAAAGTGTGACAAATGGAACAAAAGAAGGAATGGACAAAGTAAAAGTAAGCCTCACCAACTTTTTTTTCCAAGTTGCAGGCACAGTTTAAGGTGTATCTCTAAAACAAACCAAAATTCAAGATATCTGTATTATTCAGTGAAATGTATCTCTAATTTTAAACTTCAATTAAACATATACCTTGCCCATTATCAATGATATACACTCCTTGATAAAGAACATAGCCCACCCAAATGGTTTGAACTTTGAAGGTATAAGTTTCCTGTACAAATTTAATCATGTCAAGAACAGGGATTTACAATATATGAACTAAGAAACTGTCTGAATGTAGAAGGAGCAATAAACATAATTCCAAGCAAAATTTGTAGCAGACTACATTCTAATTTTTCAATATTTTTTTTTTATTTTTTTTTTTATTTTTTAGAGAAAATAAGTCTCGACATTTCCAGACTTATTTTCCCTGAAAAATAATAATAATAATAAAAAATATCTAAATATGTCGTCTGTTGCAGTTGTGATTGGTGCTTTAACCCTTAAAACGCTTAGAAAACCTGCATCTGAAAATGTTGTCTGTTTACAGCGTCTGCTGCATCTTCTTGCAAACTTTTCGAACATACTTTTTGCGTATAGCAAACAGTGTGGACCCAGATAAGACTGCTCCTAGAGGAGCAGTCTGATCTGGGTCCACACTTTTAGCAACAATGACTTTTAAAGTAAGCAGCAGAAGACAAAGCAGATGACAACTGTTGTGTTTGGCATCCTAACGGTTAAAAGGTTAGGATTAATCAAGTTAAATATATCTAGATATCTTTAATTAAGATGATACCCTCTGTTATCTGTAGTTCAGTTAAAGTTTCTTTGATTTAATTAAAGAGATCTTAAAATTCGATTACATCAATCTCTAATGAATGGGTAAAATCCCTAATGGTATTCATAAGCAAAGCCTGAAGCAGCAGAATAAAATATCACCCCAGCATCTTGCCCTAGAGAAAATGTACACAGTGACAGACATGCATAAGCCATGAAAACCTGAACTATTTGAGCCAGCACATGACAAAACCTAAAATAAGACCTGTGTGCCCAACAAAGACCCAGATCAGTCTGTACATCTATGCAGGATGGCAAGGGTTCTTGTTCATCTCTATGGATAGGAGGCTGTAAAAGGTACATTCAGTCAGTATAGACGCAGGATGATCTGAGTCTTTGCTGGTAGCATGACTTATTATAGGTTATGTCATAGGCTTGCTCATTTTAAACATTCAAATGGTCAGGAATCCAGCTTTTTGCCTGCATGCTGCCTGGATATTGCGGAGTCTTCCCTCCAGATTTTTTCAACCAAAAAGTATTGATATTTTTCTAATTTCTCCACGAAAATGTATGCTGTGGATAATTCCAATGGGTACCACAACATATGTTTTCATGGAAAGGTAGGAAAAAATATTTATCTGGATATGCCTGTTATCTATGCAGCAAATAGGACAGATCCTGACAATACTGCTCTGAAGCAGATGATGGATGACCAGACTCTTAATCCTTGCCATGCTGAATAAATTAAGAAGCCACACCCACTTCTACTTTTCAGCCAATCAAATTACTTTAACTAGGTTGTTACAAATTCACACACTGAATGACAAACAGTGCAGATCCAGATCAGTTGGTTTCTTCAGAAGCCAACTGATCTGGATCTACAGTGTTGAATAAGCCAACTGATCCGGAGCTGCAGTTTGCAAAGGCAGGGTATATCCGGGTTCAGCAGGACCAGGATTTATTCAAATATGCCACTGTGTCCCATTGCCTACTCAGCAGAAGGAAATCATCTGTGTGTGTGTGTGTGCAAAATGGATCCGCTGAATCTCCTATGGAAAACTTAACAAAATTTGAACACTCATACACATAAAAAATACATATTATACATTCCATAATTTCAGCAGAATTATAAGATAACATGCCTGTAGCAGTCGATTAGCATATTTGATATTCATTCATATATACAACTGAAGATTACGGAACCTAAATGGCACAGTTTACTGAAAAGGTTCATCAGGACAGAATATCACATTAATCCAAACATTCAAAAAGCATATCCCAAGGAAACTTTTTCACTTTCTGTTACAGTTTCGGTTCTCATCAAGAACCATCATCAGAATATGACCTTGGCATAGGTCCAGGTCACAGTCTGATGGTTCTTGAATGTCACAGTAAGTGAAGAAAACTTTTCTTGGGATATATTTAATGAATGTTTGGATTAACTAAATGGCAGTTTCAAATAAAACGCTTTCTTTATAAAAAAAAAAAAAATAGGTAACTGATATTTTTCATATTTCTCCACCAAAAATTATGTTGTGGGTTTGTAAAAGAACTGCCCTTCTGGAAAATTCTAATAATGCATATTTACATGGAGAAATAGGAAAAATATTACCTTTTATCAACAGCACAAACACTGATCAGTTGGCACAGGTAAATACACGTCTCAGCCTTCACTATTCATGTACTGCAATCATTATTTGCCTCCTAAATAATTCAGACAGAAATGAATGTTTACTCCTAAAGAAGCAGTGTGATTGGTCTATACTGCCTGCCATTCTGCCATTTTTATTTAAACACTTAAGCAGGTGATCAACAGAAGTTTATTTATTTGTCCATAACAGCTACAGACAAGACATTATTTTCAGTTGAAAAATACTACGTAATGTTTTTTCTTATCTCTCTACATAAAATATCATATTCAAACTAATTATCGCACCATGCACTTAGGGTTTCCACAATTACTTGGAAAACTAGTGGTAAAATATGTATCCACCTATACTAAGGGTACACTTAAACAAGAGGGCCACGGGTCGCTCACCTGAGTATAGCCACTGTAGATATGCAGATGTTATGTAACATTTTTTTCCAATCCTGTCATCGCAACTAATGAAAAGATCATCCTAAATTTGAAGAAGAATATTATATATGGCATGACAGTCAATGGAGCATGATCAGTTGAACAAACTCTCAATCACATATCAACAGTAGGATCAATGTGAAATTTGGTGGCAATTGCTAAAGTGGTTTCTGAAGAATCATGATTTTATACATGTAAACAGCACAGTGGCAGGGAAATATAATAAACATAAACAAGATGGTAGCCATCTTGGATTTCCAATCATAATGATTTTTGCCCTTTCAGTTCAGGAGAAAAAGTTCAAAACAGATTTTCAAGATGGTCGCTATAGCCGCAATTTGGGATTTCCTATCGCAACGATTTGAGCTATTTTTGATCTACAAATCACCTCCAAGTTTCGAATCAATTGACCTTTCAGTTCAGAAGAAGGGAAAAATAGATTTTCAAGATGGCCACCATATTAGATTTCAGATCGGAGGGATTTTAGCTATTTTTATATCAACAAGTCATCCTGATGCTTCCTACGAATTTTCAAATCAACTGGACCTTTGGTTCAGGAAAATAAGCAAAAAAAAAAAGAGTTTCAAGATGGCCGCCATCTTGGATTTCTGATCAAAACAATTTAAGCTATTTTAGATCTACAAGTCATGCGAATGCTTCCTACCAAGTTTCGAGTTCAGTAAAAGAACCGAAAAATAGATTCTCAAGATGGCTGTCATGGCAGCCATCTTGGATTTCTGATAGGGATGATTTTAGCTATTTTTTATCTACAGGTCACCCTGATGCTTCCTACCTAGTTTAAAGTCAATAAGCTTTTCGGTTCTGGAGAAGAAGTGAAAAATAGATTTTCAAGATGGCCACCATGGTAGCCAGCTTGGATTTCCAATCAGAACGATTTTAGCCATTTTTAATCTATAAGTCACCCTGATGCTTCCTACCAAGTTTCAAGTCAATTGGCATTTGGGTTTAGGAGATGAAGTGAAAAAAAAGATTTTCAAGATGGCCACCATAGCGGCCATCTTGGATTTCTGATCAGCATGATACCCATTTTTGATCTACAAGTCACCCCGATGCTTCCTAGCAAGTTTGGAGTCAATCGGCCTTTAGGTTCAGAGAGGAGGCAAAACATAGATTTTCAAGATGGCTGCCATGGCAGCCATCTTGGATTTCCTATCAGAACGATTTTAACTATTTTTGATCTATAAGTCACCCCAATGCTTCCTACCATGTTTGGAGTCAACTGGCTTTTGAGTTTTAGGAGAAGAAGCAAAAAATAGATTTTCAAGATGGCGGCCATGGTGACCATCATGGATTTCCGATCGGCACGATTTTAGCTATTTTTGATCTACAAGTCACCCTGATGCTTCCTAGCAACTTTGGAGTCAATTGGCCTTTCGGTTCAGGAGAAGAAGCGAAAAATAGATTTTCAAGATGGTGGCCATCTTGGATTTCCGATCGGCACGATTTTAGCTAGTTTTGATCTGCAAGTCACCCTGATGCTTCCTAGCAAGTTTGGAGTCAATTGGCCTTTTAGTTCAGGAGAAGAAGCGAAAAATAGATTTTCAAGATGGTGGCCATCTTGGATTTCCAATCGGCACAATTTTAGCTATTTTTGATCTACAAGTCACCCTGATGCTTCCTAGCAAGTTTGGAGTCAATTGGCCTTTCGGTTCAGGAGACGAAGCGAAAAATAGATTTTCAAGACGGCGACCATGGTGGCCATCTTGGATTTCTGATCGGCAAGATTTTAGCTATTTTTTATCTACAAGTCACCCTGATGCTTCCTAGCAAGTTTAAAGTCAAATGGCCTTTCAGTTCAGGAGAAGAAGCGAAAAAATAGATTTTCAAGACGGTAGCCATCTTGGATTTCCGATCAGCACGATTTTATCTATTTTTGATCTACAAGTCACCCTGATGCTTCCTAGCAAGTCTGGACGGACGACGCACGACGTACATTGACTGACCATAATAGCACACCATGAGCACTTCGTGCTCAGGTGAGCTAAAAAGATCAGTGAAGGACTTATCTAATGATTTTTGCAATGTTTTTTGTGCTTTTTTTTTATTCTGATTTTCTTTATAAAGCATATGTTGTGGGTACTCACTTGAATTGAACTGACTGCCTGTAATCTGAAGACTAGGGAATTGTTTGACTGTGCCTTTATGGGAGCATGTGTGGTAATTAGATTGAATATAAGAATGTGGGTACTCACTGGAATTGCACAAAGAGTATGTATGATTGTACACATGATTATAAGTGCTAGCAGTAAGTTCCCACAACAAATGAGCCAGCGCACAACAGAACCTACAATAAGACTTGTGCAATCAGCAAATACTCAGATCTGTCTGATCCATGCAGTCTGATCAATGTCTTTCCTGATCCCATGTGCCTTCTTTAGTCTACATGCTATCCAAAAAGGGATAAACAAGAACTCTTGCTATATCGGGTGGATGTACAGGCTGATCTATTGTAGATTTTGTGGCATGCTGGCTCTAATGATTTTGTGAAGAAATAAGTAAAATGATTATGAGAATATTTCTGTTAGAGAGCCATGGATAAATACAGCAAGGATTAAGGGCAATTTTCTCAAATCATCACATCGATTAATAAATTCTGAGAAAAATGCATCCTTTGAGAACAGAGAACATTTTACAGAAAGCAAAAACATAAAGTTTTATAAAGTCTGTTCATGAAATAATATAATCTGAAACACTGCATGGTAACACCTGTTAAGTTATTACCAGCTTCAGTGATATTCTCATTTCAAGCTATTCAAAATGAGCATATCAATCTCAAAGAATCAGAAAAAATAAATTAAATAGTGATTCTTCATTACAATGACAATATTTAATCCCAAAGATGTTGCCAATAAAATAAATTTGCTGTTATAATGAATCTTTAATGAGCAGAATATGTATGATGGCCTGGTTTTACTTTCATTTCCCCATAGAACATATGTTTTGGATATTTGTTAGAATCACCTCAGTGTATCTTGCATAATTTCTGATTAACTGTCACCTCTTGAGCTAAGATTTCATGCCAGTTACATTATTATGAACATTTTTGTCATTATACTGAGTGTCAGTATCTAGAGAATTGAATGTACTATAGTCAAATTATAGCCACCACGCAGCACTTAACACCAGCAGTAATGAAGGCAATAAATTCTGAGGAGAAATGATCCTCTGAGAGCAAACTCTTTTGACACAGAAAAGAAAACAAAAATAGAAGACTTGCTTTTGTTGAGTCCATTCATGAACAGTAATGTAATCTGAAACACTGATCACACTGCCTAACAAAAACTTAACCCTTAAAATTGTCAAGCTGAATAAATTAAGATGCCGCACTCACTTATAATTCTCAGCCAATCAGATTCCTTGATCCAGATTGTTGATATAAATTCAGATACTAAATGGCAAACATTGCAGATTCAGATCAGCTGGCTTCTGGATCAACACTTTCTGCAAAGGCAGAGTATATCCGGGTTCAGCAGGACAAGGGTTAACAAACATCAAAGATCCAGATATTTTAGAGTGCCTGTAGGGACATAATGAGAGGCACTTTATCAGGATCTACACTTTTTATCAACATCTTATGTCAGATATCATTTTTCCAAATTAACCCTAGTCATGCTGAACACAGATATACTCTGCCTTTGCAAACAGTGTAGATCCAGATCAGTTGGCTTCTGAAGAAGCCAACTGATCTGGATCTACACTGTTTGAAGAAGGCAACTGATCTGCATCTGCACTGTTTGCCATTAAGTATGTGAAGTTACATCAACAATCTGGATCAAGTAATCAAATTGGCTGAAAATCAGATTTGGATGTGGTAACTTAATTTATTCAGCATGACAAGGGTTAATGGCATTGTCCATATTCATATTGGGAAGTGTCCTTTTACATGTAGATATTTTGACTGAATGAAAAGTTGATTTAAAACATAGCTCATTGACCAAGGGTTATTTATAAAATGGCCGGCAGCTGAGAAAAGGGACCTTAGAACATATGTGAACAGCAAGGATCCAGACAAACCTGTGCATCCACGCAGTCTGGTCAGGAACTTTGCTCTTCTCCTCCACAATATAGGGACCTTATTGAAGACATAGGGATAATAGCAATTAAAGATCTTGGCTCTGAGGCCTGGCTGTAAAACTGGTCTGGGGCTTAGACATTTGTATATGCCCTATGGGCTTTTTTGTCAGCCGGCAGCCCAGAAGAAAACCATTATATACGAGTATATAGAGCACAATACAGCTTTCCAAAGCTACAAAATACCATATTCAACCTAATGACAATTCACCCCAAAAAGTGCACAGTCAAGCAATTTTGTAGTCTAAACCCTTGTCCTGCTGAATAAATTAAGATGCCACACCCATTTCTAATTTTCAGCCAATCAGATTATTTGATTGTTGATATAAATTCAAATATTTAATGGCAAACTGTGCAGATCCAGATCAGTTGACTTCTTCAGAAGCCAACTGATTTGGATCTACACTGTTTGCAAAGGCATATGACATATCAGGGTTCAGCAGGACTAGGGTTAACTGGTAGGAGCTTTTCAAATAAATAAAATACCATATTCAACCTAATTACAGTACACCCCAAAAAGTGTACAGCTGTGCCATTTTGTGGTCTCCATATTATAGCCCATGTACTTTTCATCTACTTTTTACTTCGTACATGTCGAGGCAATTCAAATAAGTACTATTACAATGTATGTTCTTATAAAGAAAGCTCAGAGAAAAATATTGGATAAGCATCATTAAGTCCTCTGCTGATCTTTCTTTAAAGTGTTCCCTTATTAGACAGACAGGCAGAAATTTTACTAAAAGTTTTTCCAGTTATTTCAAAATACCCAAGCCCATGTTGTGGTAATTGTGTCATAATATGGTATACACATAAATAGCATATCATTCTGTATATAAATACATCAGAATAACCCTAAATACTGGGAAAGAGAGACGTCAAATGCCCTCTGCTGAAATTTTTACTCAGCATGCTAATCATTAAAATGGAGAAACAGAGGATCTTACATTTGTGGTCATTTAATAGGAGATTTATGTAACGAGTTGGGTACTATTCGCTATTTTGCAAGCCTCCGCCAAGCAGAATGCCGAAATTACCCAACGAGTTCCATGAATTTCATATTAAATAACCACAAATTTAAGATTCTGCTTATCACATGATCCTTCCAAGGACAAAAAATGCACAAAATATATAAAGATAATGGCTTTCCATAGCTTAACAAAACAACTCACTACGAAAGATTCAATTATATTATAACTACGCAACAAAAAAATTATTTCGCACATTATTTGATAAGTACTGAAAGTAACAAGAAACAATACACCATTTTTTACATCATTAAACTGTAGGAAATAATGATGATTTTTATCTGAGCTAATGAGTATCTCATTTGAATAAATTAACTAAAAAATAAATATTCCCTTTAATGCAATTCTGCGAGTCAATACATCACAGAATCAGAAGGGAAATCCCCCCCACAGTCAGCTGTCATATTTAAGGGTCACTCACCTTGATCAATACAGTTTATATGGTGATTGACACACCTAAGTAAATGACAGATTTTCAAGAATATAAAACATTTTAACTGTAGTTTGGATTTTGATTTGACACATTTATTGACTGCCAGAGTCATATTATCCTCCAATACTTTTTTGGAAGAGGTGAAATTTTTCATTGACTGTTTGACGACATTGATGTTGAAAGTGCTTCCAAATGTGTTGCCAGAAAACATCTAATTTAAACCAACATGAATATTTCTGGTAAGCATGTTATTCACATTATGACTGTGTTGTGTCTTCCCCTTCCATCGACCTGAACTTTATCATTCATCTCAAAACTGAAGGCAGGATCTATTTCAAAGTGGAAGTTGTATCAGTGAACGCAGACACCATTACTATCAATAAGAGGATTAATACAAATATTGATGTGGGTTACTGTAAATTTGGCTAACCAATGGGAAGACTTGCATGTGTTACTATATGTGTGGTCATGATTTTCATGACATGGGTTATTTCACTGAGTAACTTGACAGTCATATGATAATATACAACAAGCCCATTACACTAACTGTCTGTGTGTCTAAAACCTGCTAGACGAGTAGCAAACAGTGTATGACCTGAACAGGCACTAAGCTCTGTGGCATCTGATCTGGATGTACATTGTTTGCTCTGGTATTTTGGGGTAAATAGCGTAAGAAGTATGGTAAATGTCCTTAAAATTCAAACACTTTATTCCATACTTTTTTGGCCTAAATTTTTCTTTTTATGCAGCTGCTTCTTAAAATACTGGAATAGCAAACAGTGTAGACCCTGATCAGTCTGCTCCTGAAGGAGCAGCCTGATCTGGTTCTGCACTGTTTGCATGTGCCATTTTGTCAGACACTGGTGTATGACATTTTAGGACATTTACCATATGGGTAATGCCCTAAAATTGTGTACACCAAAGTTTCTGACAAAATGACATATGCATTTACAATGCAGACCCAGATTAGACTGTTCAGTCAATACAATGTACATGTATCTCATGAAAAATATAGTTTTCACAGAAAATTAGGCATGAAATTTCATTCAAATTTGGAGACAATACGAATGGAATGTCAAGTCTTATTTTCTGTGAAAATTAGAAAAATATCGCTAATTTTCATCTAAAGGATACAGCCTACAGGGCCCAGTTGTTAAAAGCATCGTTAGCTTAACGAGCTCATTAATGACAAGCTTGTTAACTGTTGTAGCTAAGATATTTTCAAATACATTGATATTTTTGCTGCAAAAATGTGAGTACTCACATTTTTGCAGCAAAAATATCAATGTATTTGCCATATTTCAAGATAGAAATTTAGCTAACAACTTAAGTTTTGAACAACTGTGCCCAGAGTGTGAAAACTTACAATGCATATGAGACAGAACAGGTAATGTTTTTTATTTCTCCAAGAAAATGTGATTACTCGGATAATCCCCCTGGTGAGGTGGTTCTACTGAGCATCCACTAAGTAATTTGTGGAGAAATAAGAAAAATGTGAATACTTTGTTTAAATAAAAACATAAAATGATAATACCCTGCCATTATCGTGTGGCAGGCAGAAACTCAGTCAAAAACTGACGAAATTTGCCAATTAAAATCCCTCGAAATTTACTCAAATTATCATCCAGAAATGAAAATATTGGTATGTCTCGGGCACACCACTGTGTCAAAATTTGAAGAAATTTGCCCATTAGCAGTCCCAAACCATATCTCCACAATATCAATGCACATACCAAGGTTGGTGAAAATCCATTGATGTTTACTCGTTATCATCTGGAAACGAAATATGGGTGGACTGACGTATGACTGATGGATGGACAGACACATGGACATCCATCGTGAAACCATAATACCTTGTCACTATCATGTGGCGGGGTATAAAAATGTCTACTGTTATAACCCTAAGTATTGGGACAGACAGGCCTTGCAAACACTGTACTTAGATCAGACACCACATAATTTGGCATCTGATCAGGGTCTACACTGTCTGCCAATACATACAGCAAAATTGTACATACATAAATGGGTAATAGAATGGACTATTTCAAATTTTACGACAAATGTGTTATGCAGATAAGGTGTCCCAATACTTATGGTAACTATGGTAATCTAGATCTATAAATGAAAATCTCTTCTTTTCCTTTATACTGCCAGGCAGCAGCTGCTACCAGATTTGATATTTACACATTACATCTTAGAACAAAGAAATTACCATATTTACCCTAAGTGTTCAGACAGATAGGTCTTGGTAAACAGTGTAGACCCAAATCAGACATCACAGAATGCATCTAATCAGAGCCTACACTATTTGCCACTTATTGCTGTACTTTTTAGATCCATCAACAGGTAGTAAAATGCACTTATCCGAATCTAAGGACAATTATAGGAAAGAGGTACATGTAAAGTGTCTCAATATTTAGGGAAAATACCATATTTAACCTAATTACTGCACAGTGTGCTTGGGTTTTTCAAAATTACTGAGAAAACTTATGGTAAAATATGCATCTACCTATGAAGGGTACACTTTAAAACAAGATCAGTAAAGTACTTATCTGATGATACATTTATGTATTTAGGCAAATATTTTTTTCAGATTTTCTTTATAAAAGCATATGTTGTGGATACCCATTTGAATTGCATCAATGCAATTCAAATGCGTATCCAAAACATATGCCTTTATAAAGAAGTAGACAAAAAGTACACTGGCTGTAATCTGAAGACTAGGAAATTGTTTGACTGTGCACTTATAGGGGTATGTGCGGTAATTAGGTTGAATACGGTAATTAGGTTGAATACGGTAAGTAATATATATATAACCATCACTCTGATAAAAGAGGCTTGATCACGATTGTGTAGGCAATAAAAACCAAGACCAGCCTATAAAATCATGACCATCAATGTCCTTTACAGAATTACTGGATACCATAGTTCCAGATATGAGGGGGTATCAGGTAAACACACCACAACCTCTTTGTAACACTATTGTTGGGATCCAAAGCATTAACCGTTTTAGTTAAACAACTATGTTATATCCAAACAAAAATGTAAAGATTATATAGAAAAATGACCATTTATGGTCATTTTTCTATATAATCTATACATTTTTGGGATCCATATTTGAACCGTGTTGTATCCAAAACCGTGTTCTAATGAACCATGTTATCAAGAGATTCATATGTATTGTTCTTATTTCTGTATGAAAACATAAAATTATATTGTATCGGTTACTCATTAGAAGCAGACCTCATGGAAATATCATTTAGTGCAGAAATATGCAAAAACAACCATACTATTTTTTGTTGAAAAAAAAAAAGCATCTTATTTGAGAGTGTTGATAATATAGAATATACTGATGAACAGAGATGACTCTGATCAGACAGATGTTGCATAGCTGCAGATAAGTCTTTTTTTTTTTTCAACTGAAAAGTACCAAAATTTTTTTTATTTCTCCATGAAAACAAATATTGTGGGTACTCATCAGAAGTGCCTTGGAGTTGTGCTTCTAATGAGTACCCACAACGTATGTTCTCATGAAAAAACAAGAAAATTAATATGTGGATACCCCTTCTTATATGGAGCTATAAGATGTTTGAGTTGAGGTTTTACAGCCTAGTCAACCCAACCTGGTCATGTCGAGAGCGGTTTCTTTACCTAACCACACTTTTACTGGGCAGGCACAGTCCTCTAAGCAGTTAACCAGGATTGTGTGCACATTCTTTCGCCAGATACTGACAACTGCCCTTCTTGAATCAGCAGAAGGGAGAGAATAAGAATGACTGTAGAAAATATTTCATGATTAATCTCCACGATAGAGTGTTGCTGTCCCGAAGGGGGTTGAACCTGCAACTCCTGATCTCTAGTCAGATGCGCATCCATCTGAGCAACCAAGGCCGGCTATGAGACGGATGTACAGGTTAATGTGATTCTTCCATGTCATACAAGACAAAATGAATCTTTTCCCATGTTCATCAACATGTTTGCGATACAATATATGTGCATTCAAATATATGCAAAGGAATAATAAAATGAAACAGCTTGCTACTTTACGACTCAGTTATTAATAAAGATTATTTATAGCCATACAAAACAGACCTGGTAACTCTTGAGGTGGTCTTTCACTCACATATAATATACAGCTCCAGATAAGGAGCTTTTTCCATGTTTTCAGCGAAACTATGTTATTATTTCTTTTCATAAAAACATATGTTGCAGGTTCTCATTAGAAGTGCCTCACTGGGGCACTTCTAATGAGTACCCACAACATATATTTTCATGGAGAAGTATTTAGTAAGATAATATTTATCTTGATATTCCTTAACAAACTGGGCCCAGTTGTTCGAAGCTAACGACATCGTTAGTTAATGATTCATTAAAATTTACATCGAGTGATATGCAAATATGCTGAAATTTTTTGCTGAAAAAAAAATGTGGGTAGCTTTTGCAGTGCAAAAGCTACTCACATTTTTTCAGCAAAAAATATCAGAATATTGTATATTGAATCTGCTAAAACAGTTAACAAAATGACCCTTAATGAGCTTGTTAAGCTAACGAAGCTTTGAACAACTGGGCCCAGGTAAATATCACTTTCAAATGATAATAAGTGAATCAGAAGTTAGTCCTTTTAAAAGCTAAGATGAACTATAATATGGGGAGTCCCTGACTCCTACTTTTAAGAGTTTGTTTTTTACTTCTCCATGAAAAGATATATTCTAAGTACTCATTAGACTCACATCACTGAGACAGTTTTAGTATGTATGACAACCATGTCTATTTTGTGGAGAAACATGAATAATAGTTAGACAATTACTGTAACTCTTGTCATGCTGAATAAATTAAGATGCTATGCCCACTTCTAATCATCAGCCAATCAGACTACTTGATCCAGGGTTTTGGTATAAATTCACATACTGAATGACAAACAGTGCAGATCCAGATCTTGTAGCTTCTTTAGAAGCCAAATTATCTGGATTTACACGGTTTGCAAAGGTAAGGCATATCTAGATTCAGCAGGACCAGAGTTAATCTATTAAGGGGAATGAATACACTTGCAAGGGAGGTAACACTATCTCTTTCAAAATGATTTTGGATGCCTTCTGAAAAGAGTCCAATCTAAGAAGAAAGAATTTGGAAATTCTTCTCCTTTCAGAGCAGATCCTTTTCAGAAGGGGCTTGATGTGCAGGAATGCAAACAGGCAATCACAAAAGTTATCTCCCCTGTAAACAATGGGGAAAACTTTATCCATTATCAGAAGACTTGTTAAGGAGGAGTATTAAGTGATAATTATAGGATAATTTTCTCCAGTTCTCCATAAAAACATATGTTGTGGGTATTCATTAGAAGTGCCTCGGTGAGGCACTTCTAATGAGTACCCACAACATATGTTTTTATGGAGAATTAAGAAAAATTATCCCAGAATTATCACTAAATACCCCTCCTTAACAAGTCCTCTGATTATCAATTATAATGCAATACAATACTAATTGAGCTGCGGCACATCATTTCCTACAAGATTGTATGGGCACTCAGTGAAGACTGATAAGTCCTCGCAGGGCACTCTCTTCCAGCCAAGGATCCAATATGTCTTCAGGTGGACAGTGAAGGCTGATCAATTTGTGTGGATGTGCAAGCTAATCTGGGTCTTCTTAGGCGCACATGCAGTCTTTTAGGAAATGTTGTACTCTGGCTCAGTTAATACAAGATATTTAGCCAATTGATAGTATAGTCTTTTTTAATCTGGTAGTCCGCATAGCAACAGATACAAAAATGTATGGTGCTTTTTTCATCAGAAAAATGCTGATATCTTTCTTATTTCACAATAAAAACATATGATGTGGGTACTCATTAGAAGCGCCTCAAGGAGGTGCTTCTAATGAGTACCCACAACATATGAATTTGTCAAGAAATAAGAAAAATATTATGTGGATACCCCCTCTTATCTGTAGCTATGGTCCAGATGATAGCAACATAATTAACATTCTGCCAGTCATCTGCTTACTCACACCAGTACAAATGTATGTGTATAAACTAAAAATATGACCCTTAAATAATTCCAGTATAAACAACAATTTATTAGTGTTAGTACTTGAATAACATGTAATATGAATATAAATGATTTCCCACATTCACAGCAAACTGTCAGAAATAGCAAGCCCAAAGACAATAACTGCCCTATTAATATTTTAGTTTGAAATAACAGTAACAGATAGATAATAATAATTTATAGTGCTTAAAATTAAAATCAACCAGAACATACAATCATGTATGTTCATTCCAAAATGTTTATCCCAAGAAGAGCCATAATTATTTCCTCGCGAGACTATGTAAAATGGAAGAACAAGTGGATTATCACTTAGTTCCGGTTAAGAGGGGATATCTAAATTTTTTTTTTTTTTATTTCTTCATGTAAATGTATGTAAATACATGTACTAACTATATACAACAACCGAGGGACAAACTTTTGATACCTTAAAGAAAGCTTTGGTCACTTTGATAATGATTTGTACATATAATTTTATGGCCATGGTAGAGAAACAAGAAAACTAATCATCTGCATACCACTATTACTTGGAGTACTGAGAAGTATTGAAATGGAATGAGGTGTTACCATGTTGCACTGTTTATTCAATGCTAACAATAGATATCAAATAAAAAACGTTGTGCACAATTATTTCCCATGTTTACATGAAATGAAAAAAAAAAAAAAAAAAAAAAAAAAAAAAAAGAATTACTTAAGATGTATAAAGGCATACAAATGTTATGAATTAAAAGCAAACAGATCTACACATACAGCAAACTTTTTCCCAAGAAATACAGTTCAATATCTTCAAGAGATTTTCCCTTTGTTTCAGGTAATCTCTTCCACACATACAAAACACTCACCATACATGACAAGGCAAATAACCAGAATGTTATAGCTGGACCCAGTACTTCTTGTAGAAAAACAAACTCTTTTGTGACAATAAACGCACAAAACCAGTTTGTTAAATTTGCTATACTGCTTGCTGTTCCTCTTGCCCTGGATGGGAATATTTCTGGAATGAGTAGCATTGGAACTGGGCCCCAGCCAAGTGAAAACCCTATTATGTAGACCACAAGACAAATGATAGCCAGCTGTCCATTCTGATTGCCTTCAGCTGTTTTCATCTGGTAGTATATGCCAAAGAAGAAACAGGACAAACACATCAAACATCCTGCAATGATCAGTAATTTCCTGCGTCCAAGTTTATCTATCAGGTAGCAAGCCATAAGGGTGGCAGCAACTTGTACTGCTCCAATAATCACTGTAGCCATGTTACTGTTTGCTAGCCCAGAGCCTGTTTCTGTAAGCCCTGCATCTTTGAAAATGGACACTGTATAAAACATGACCGCATTTATTCCACTGAACTGCTGAAATAGCATAATTAATAAAGAAATTGTCAAAGGTCTGAAAAGTTCAGGTTTCTTAAATTCAGACCACAAGAAAGTTTCTTTTACATCTAGCCCATCTTCAATGTCCCTGCACTCTAACTGAATGTCTGCATATTTAGATCGTATCTGTGCAAGCGCTTTGACAGCATCAGACTTTCTGTCATTCAAAAGCAACCAGCGGGGTGTTTCAGGAACAAATAACATCAAAATCAGTGAGAGAACAGCTGGAACAATTCCAATCAAGGCCATTTGATACCAGTTATAGTACATTCCTGCAACATATGCCACCAGTATTCCTATTGTAACAAGGAGCTGAACACCTGCTCCAAGCATGCCTCTTATGGCACTGGTTGACACTTCTGCAATATAAATTGGTGCACAAACTGTTATCATACCACTTGCAAAACCACACATCAACCTTCCAAATAAAAGCCCATTGACACTGCTTGCATGTAGAATACTGAGCCAGCCTAGTATAAAGGGAAATGAAGATATATTGATAGTCCACTTTCTGCCATATTTCTCCACAAGCCAACCAGCAGCTGGTCCACCGAGCATTGCTCCAACTGTGAGCAAAGAGCCGAACCATCCCGACTGCGATCCTACAAGTAACTTATCATATTCCAATTGAGGAATTGCTGGTGAACTGTAACCTATGGTATAGCCGAATGAAAACGGGCCGAGATATGCACATGCAACGACAAAAAAGAGCCTGCAAAGGTCTTCTCTAGGTGTTATCACCATCTTGTGTGTTGAAAAACAGTGTATACTAGCTGTTAATGTTGCGTCAAACTTGCTCTTATCAAATATGTTATGTTTGCAGACCACTAACAGGGTATCTGTTTACGTTGTATCAGGCATGCTTGATTATGAATCGGGTTAATTCAGCCGGTAGCCAAAATCGGGGCGGGTACGGAAGCGTAGTTGCATTCGCTGGTGCAGGATGTTGTCCATGTCCCGGTATTCATAGAGGTTTATGTGTTTGACACAGCATAACATCAAAAGTACTTGGCAGATTTTAATAATTTAAACACCAAATTAACGACAATAATCTAATCTACAAAATAATGATATTTGATTACTTAATTGATTTTTTTTTAAATAAATTAAACATCTGATTAAAGGCAATGCTCCAATCTATAAAATAACTATAAACTTATAAATAAAAATGTTGCTGATGTTGTAGCATTATGTCAAAGTACCGGTACCGGGATCCATATGTCCCGGTATTCATTGAGGACTGTGTTTGACAAAGCATAATATCCAAAGTACTTAATTGATTTTTAGTAAATTAACACCCGATTAAAAGTATCATTCCAATCCATAAAATGAATATAATTCACACACACACACACACACACACACATATATATATATATATATATATATATATATATATATATATATATATATATATATATATATATATATATATATATATATATATATATATATATGTGTGTGTGTGTGTGTGTGTGTGTGTGTGTGTGTTGCTGATGTTGCAGTATGATGTCAAAGTCCCGATATTGTTTGGCACAGCACAGTGTAACATCAAAAGGTTTCTGATAAGATATGATTTGACTGATTTTTAAAAATTATCACACCAGAGAAAAAACAAGATAAATAAATAAAAAAAATACAGGTATTTTAAAAAAATTCTTTGGGTACTGATGCTGCAGGATGATGCTAAAATCCCGGTATTACGATAAGCCCGCCCTTGTATGAAAAATGGGTAGAGACAGTATGGCATTAAATAAGTTCATAATTCACACACACACACACACACACACACACACACACACACACACACACACAGTACTCCACAATACTCCAAGCTATGATAATTGCAGTATATTTTTGCCCAAGCAGTATTTACCATATTTATCCTAAATATTTTGTCG
The DNA here is from genome assembly GCA_964016985.1 of Anodontia alba. Lineage (NCBI taxonomy): Eukaryota > Metazoa > Mollusca > Bivalvia > Lucinida > Lucinidae > Anodontia > Anodontia alba. The sequence goes on along the minus strand of OZ024821.1, from coordinate 45,836,229 downwards.
CTTCAACTCTCCTGAGCTTCAACTCCTTACAATACCTTTTCTAAAATTTTCGAACATGTACAATTTACTACTTGAAGCTGTATCTAAAAATTCTGGATTAGTGGAGAACAGTGTGGACGCTGATGAGACGCTTGATTCTGCAGTTTCATCTGGGTCTACACTGTTTCAACAGACTTGTCTGTCCACCCGAATACATACGATAGATACACTAAAAATGCTGGATTATTGGAAAACGCGGTAGACGCTGATGAGACGCCGCGATTCGCCCGACACGACAACCACTAGTTTTTTTTTAAGTACATGTATAATACGAAAATCAATTCCACTAATTATTTTGTTGACCGCAGGAAACGCATTGCCATGTAGTACCTAAGGATTTATTTAAGCCGATGCATTTGTTATGAAACCACTGCTTTGCATTTTTTGCCTTACATACACAATGTCATCGCCAAATTCTTGAAGTTTACAATGACACCAAACAGCACTGTTGAGCCTGATTTTGGATGAAGGACCGTGCCTGAAAATAGAAAGAAAACATAAACAGACATTAAGGTATAGCAAACAGAGAACGCGACGTCTGATCAGGGTCTACCCTATTTGTTAAGCATCCAGCAATTTTCATCAATGTTCCGAAAACGATGACAACAAATTAAAAAAATAATAACTACAACATTAAAATGCATCGGCAAAGTCGATTAAAAATATACATAATTTTTATAGTAATGAAAATTGAAATTTTGGAAAGGCGTGTTTACGTTAAGTATTCACACGTGGCGGTCATTATTGAAGTTAATGAAGTTCAGTAATTCCTAACCGTTAACAAATAATCGGTTCGTTAAGTAACAAATGATGCGTGAAACGATCTGCGTTTATTTCATAACATTTTAAATTTCAGTTGAACTCTTTTCATCATTTCGTACTTTATTTTGAAATAAATAAATAAATAAATAAATAAATATTTTAGGGCCTTGCCTTAGCACTGCTTTTGTTTCTTTTATGTCGGTTTAGTCATACAATCGAACCACAGTGGAAATGGAGGCGATCAAAGTGCAAAACCTGGACTTTGACTAAACAATATATTAGCAAAAATAAACTTCAAAGCTCGAAATTCAACGTATAATTTAAAATATTGCGTTTAATTTAATTTTATATTATTTATGCCAGTTGTTTTGTTTCGATTTTATTACCCTTACCCGCTGGATACTCGGACGTGATTTTCAATACCGGGACTTTGACATCGTACTGCAACATCAGCAACAGATATAAATATCTTTTATATTTATATTGATTTTTAGGTGGGTGTTATTTTTAATTTTGTGTTTAACTGTTTAAAATAAATCAACTATTTTTTTTTTTTTTTTTTTTTATAGTTTGAATAATTTGCTATGTCTCACACCACAGAGTCATCAATGAATAACGGGACATGTGGATCTCGATACCGGGACTTTGACAAAATGCTGCAACATCGGCAATTGACATTCTTTTTTTATATGTTTATAATTATTTTATAGATTGGAGCATTGCCTTTAATCGGATGTTTAATTTATTAAAATCAATTAAGTGATTTTGATATTATGTCATGTCACACACGGAGACCGCAATGAATACCGGAACATGTGAACCTCGATACCGGGACTTTGACAGAATGCCACAACATCAGCAACTTATATATTTTTACAAATTTATATTTTATTCATAGATTAGAGTATTGTCTTTTATAGGGTGTTTACTTTATTAAAATCGATCACGTAGTTTTGATGTTATGCCATGTCAAATACGTATGCCCCTATGGTTACCGGGACAAGTGAATCTCGATACCAGGACTTTGACAACATTCTGCAACATCAGCAACAGATATTTTTTTTTTTTTATCGAATATCATTATTTTGTAGCTTAGATCATTGCCGTTAATTTAATATTTAAATTATTGAAAACTGTCAAATACTTTTGATGTTATGCTGTGTCAAACACATAAACATTATGAATACCGGGGCATGGATACCGGGAATAACGTAGATTAGCATGCACCGCATTCGACGGGACCGCGCAGAAAAAGACGGGACAAAAAAAAAAAAAAAAAAAAAAAAAAAAGAAAAAAAAAAAACGGAACCAAAGTTTGATCGCACAGGAAAAGCCTTTGAGTAGTTTTTGGGAGGCATATTAGTTATAAAGTCTTTTTCAAAATGCATATCAGATTTTCAAATATTCCCCGTCATTAAGGAAATATTGCCAATTGAATATGCCCATGTCGGCCAGTTATCTTCAATCAGATTGAAAAATATTCCAAGAGCGGATTCAAATTTGGGATATTTACCTGCTACTGTATTGACGTTGGCCATACAGTAGCTGGTAAATATCCAAAATTTCTATCCGCTTTTGGGATATTTTCTGATGGAAGACAACTGGATACTTTTAGTTTTCCCAGTTCCCTTAAATTGTGGTCAAGTAACCAGTTAACCATTTTGATTGAATTATCGAACAAATGGCCAAGCATTATGTGAATATGTACCATTATATTATCAGTATGCAGCAAATTATTTTGGTCCCGGCCTGGTTCTGGGCACATTATTTCAAAAAATGATGTACAAACTATCATTTTTTCGGTTTGAGATTTCCCAAGAATCATTTTGGTTGGCAAATACCATAAAAGCTGCTTATCATTTACTATTTTTGCGATACTTGCAGAAATTTAGGTCATGGTCATTTGCGCAAAAATTTGGTCCCGTCTTTTCTCCGGTCGACATGGGCCTATTCAAATGGCAATATTTCCTTAATAGCGAAAACTATTTGATAAACTGGATATGCAATTTGAAGAAGAAACTATAACTAGTATATCTGTATAAATGTATTAAATCCCAAGAGGGATAAAGGCTTTCCTGTGCGATCAAACTCTGGTCTCGTTTTTTGTCCCGACTTTTTCTGCGTGGTCTCGTCGAACGCAATGGGTGCAGGACAATATATTAACTCATTCCAAAGACAACTTACGTTTGTGCTTGTTTAGATTTGTCGGTTTCCTCTTCCTCTTGGGGTCTGAGAAGGGCTGCGGTTTGTGATTGTGGCACTCCCTGGACTTTTCTCTTACCTTTTTTACCCCAAGACAACTCGCCCCACATAAAACTTGTCCTAAGACAACACGCCCCAATTTCGAAGGACAACTCGTCCCATTTAGAATACAATGCCCTAGACTGATAATAGCATATATGATAATAAATAGCACATAATGTGACATAACAAACAGAAAAGAATGTATTTATTTAGCAGCAACAAACTTAATCTGCTTAATTACCATGCCGAGGATGAATGCGGGATGGACAGACGTCAAACAGATGGATGCATTTTAAAATTAATATAAGAAATGTTATAGACTGGCATAAAGTAAATACAATGATAAACGATTTTTAATATTTATGCATTTTAAAAGTCTCCAACAAAGTGACATTACTTAAATGTTCACATTTATTTATCTATTTTGTCGTCCTTCAATATTATCGACGAGAATCTGAAAAAGAATCATCGCCGAGACCTGGGCTGTAAGTGGGTGGGCCTTGAGGAAAAAAAATATCAAATGCCCAAAGCATTACGACGACATATTTCTTCTTTTATACTAGTGCCATAAAAGACAGCTTTATAATGCAGCCATACGTTATCCTAAGATAGAAAGAGAGACAGACCATTAACAAATCCGTGTAATTAATTCGCTCGCATACTCCGATTTATATAAAGAAAAGTGGAGTTTGCAGAGTTATACATTTCTTTTCCTATTTTTTTCTGTTTAACTAGTGCTACTATTACATTGACATGTTATAATTAGATAGATAGATAAATAGACAGATAGATAGATTTGAACAATAATTACTTAAGTCAATATATCTTATTATTTAGGATAATTGTCCATTAAATATAATCAATATAATAACTACAATAATGAATACGGTATCGCAATGCAGTTTGGAGCATATATTATTGTTTTTCGGTTTTACTGAGTTAATTAAACAGAAAATCCGTTGAAACACACAAAACCACTTCAAAACACACCAAACCACCCAAAGCACCCTTTTATGGATAGAAACGGTAGTGTAAGGTGGACTAGGATATAGTAGGGTGGGCAATCATCTTCATTAATGTAACAAATCATGTTTAAACCTATTAAAGTACATCTAAAACACCCCAAACCACATCACAAACGCAAAAGCTCCTCTCCGCTGTTCCTACGTAACAATGCATTTGTTCATTTGATTTCAAACGATTGCAGGAATGTTGCATGTGCATAAACTTATAATAGTTTGCATAGTGCTCATGACACAGAGCAGCCTGCATCAGCGTGGATGCGCGGGCTAATCTGAGTCTTCACCGTGTGTCCATGTTACATTTTAGGAATTGCTATGGCCCGTGAATTTTATGGGTTTTTGTGTGTGTTTTAATTTGTGTTTTCAATGTTATATCCACTGTTATATATATATTTTTAGGGCTTTAATATTCCTAAATAGGGTATCAACTATTATAAAACTGAGATTAATTTCCATTGCTCTGCTGTGGTGCGAGTGCAGTTTCGATGTTCTATTTTAATAGGAACCTCGACTTTTATTCATAATAGGGGTTACTTTGATGTTGATACCAAATATTCAGTGAAATCTATAAGTCAAGTTTGAAAGGAAAAGGAACCGAACTAGTCTTAGAAACGTTATTAGTCTTTAATAGCGGTCAGTGGGTTCGTAAATTTGTCATTAGTCCGTGGTGACAGTAGGCAGTGACATGTCTCATACCAAACGTTACCCTATCCGACTATCGTATTGCACCACCCTACATCTACCCGGTACCGGGTCAACTCGGCACATAGCAAACTCGGCACATAACCAACTCGGCACGTAACCAACTCGGCCCTTACCATCTCGGCACATACATGTAGCAAACTCGGCACATATATATCTGTACATTTCTGATGTAGTTTACACTTTTTATAGATAATTATAAAAATGAAAAGTTAGGAAAGATAAATTTATTTGTTTATTTTGTTTTTCTTCAAATTATATTTTTAACCATTCAGTAGGCCATGAAAAGGGCATGATTGTTACTCTAATAGATTATTTAATAAGGTATACAGGGGTATATACCAGTTTTTCTTATTTCTATTCTAAAATATAGACTGTGTATACATCAAGTTAGAAATCAAAATATATGTTATTTAGCAGAGATAAGAAAAATATCAGAGTTTTTCATCTGAAAATTTCCTTTTAATTTTTACGCCTTTTCATTTTTACGCCTGTATAATTTTGACCCCCTTAAAACCCACTTTTATGTAGTGAGACTTGGGTTTACAGGGTTATACATTATTTTTCTTATTTCTGCTAAAAAATAGATGTGGGTACTCGTTAGAACCGCCTCGTCGAAGCTAAATGTTCTTAGATTTAAGTGCTAATCGGTATGAATTGGATTGAATGTGCTTGGAAATTCTATTTGTCTGCTCTTTTTATCTTTTAGTAAAAATTATTAACAAATCTTTGTTTTGCTCGTTGTTTAATTAAATAATAAACTCTAGATGAACAAAGCGAATTCAGGAGGTCGGAATTGATTTCGAAACTGTAAATGTAAATATGGTGAAACGAGCCTTTCCCGGAATCGCCAAAGTTCTATCAGTCGTCCTTTTAAGTTACTAAAGATCTACAATAGGTATAACCTAGTGATAAAAGGGGATATGCTCTTTTTTTTTCTTCTTATTTCTGCTCTAAAAAGCCTGAAAGGTAGACTATTGATCCCCATTACCATTTATTGCATATGCGATCAGCGAAGGTTCAGATGACCCTGCGCATCCACGCAATCTCGCCAAAACCTTCGCTGTTTGCTCACCTAAGCTGTAGGTAATGAGAAATATTCAGCCAAAGAACCAAAGTTCTTGACCTGCTAAGGTGCTGAGCATGCACACTGAAAGTTTACCGTACGGACTGTCCGAATCACGATGATCCCTTTTTTTTCGTCGTGACTCATACTATATTTTTGTCATATTTCAACCCTGTAAGATAGTTTGAGGGAACTAAGTACCCCACTTTAGTGTTTGAGCCCCGTCATGAGAAAACCCCCGGGGCCACCTGCAAACTGCATGGGCGAATAATAAAGGTGCAGATCAACCGGGCAGCCTGATCAACGATTTTGTTGTTCGCTACTTGGAAAGTATGATTACTTAGGTTGCTGTATGCCAAAACTCGCATCACGAAAACATACCTATATAATTTTGACCCCATTAAACCCCACTTTTATAGTTAAACTGGGGTTTACCGGGGTATATATTATTTTTCTTATTTCTGCTCAAAACATAGAATGTGGGTACTCGTTAGAGCCACCTCGATGAGGCGGTTCTAACAAGTACCCACAATCTATGTTTTAAGCATAAATATAAAAAAAAATACCAAAATTTTTATCTGAAAACTTTGGGGAGTAGTTTTCAATATATTTCAATAGGTATGTTTTCGTAATGGTGGGTTTTGAGACTGAGCAGGTCAGTTTTTGTCTAACCTGATCAATCGGAACGCCCGAAGACAGGTTTCCAAGCGACGAAGCCCAAATAGTAAAAGAGGTGGTTTCCAGGAATATATTTTATTTCTGCTCAAAATCATAGATTGTAATTGCTCGGTAGAATCGCTTCTAAGCATGACATTTACATTATAAATATTTGTCACCTTCAAGTTAGAATGATTAAAGTTCAAAGGCAACCTTTAATTGACTCCTCCGTGAAGTCACTTGACCATTTAACTGACAGCCGCAATTGACCATTCAAAATAGCTAAAAAGGAATTGTCAATGTTTTTAGTGAGACAAACAAATCAACACGTGCTTTTTACAGGTAAGCACAGGTATATCAATACAAAGTTTGTCTACGGAAATTCACGTGGGCGTGGTTATAACTGCCTGACGGAGGAGTCAATTGGTTGTTTTGTAAAGGTGAATTAAAGTATTCAACATAACAATAGATAATTGGACTAATCAGTTAATTATGGGCCGAGTTGGTTATGTGCCGAATTTGGTATGTGCCGAGTTGGTTATGTGCCGATTTTGCTATGTGCCGAGTTGTCCCATCTACCCCTACCCTACCTTAAACCCACCCTATGCCCCATTATAGTGATGGTTTGGGGTGACTTGAGGGTTGGGGTGTTTTGGGTGTTTCTACGGACCATTAAACAGGCTATCTATCTATCTGCCGTAACACCTTAACCTCCGAAGAGGACTTCAGATGGGGTTCCGGTAAAACCAAGTGCTAAAGGGGGTTAGTTGAATAAAATGGTGTGTTGGGGGGGGGGGGGGGGGGGGGCGGGGGAGAAAAGTAGGTGAAATGAGTTTGTGCAGTGCGATCAACAGGCTTATGGGTACTTAATCTACTAGAGGAGGAGGTTGGACGACTTTTACTTGTGGGGCGAGTTGTCTTATTAATGTGGGACGAGTTGCCTTGTGAGTGTGGGGCGAGTTATCTTGGGGCGAGTTTTATGTGGGGCGACTTGTCTGGTAACAAGACGTTTCGCCCCCAAGACGTTTCCCCCCTGGTCGTTTCCCCCCTAGTCGTTTCGCCCCCTTTTTGGTCCCCTAGTCGTTTCGCCCCCCAACCCTAGTCGTTTCGCCCCCAAACCATTCCCCCCTATTTTTTTTATATAAAAGATTTATTAACTCCATGTGAGACAGAGAGAAAGGGGGAGAGAGAGCAGATAATGTACTTTGAATGAAAATGTTAATTAGGAACTATGATAAGTATTACCTGTTTTGATCAATACCGTTAATCACATTGTTTATTTGGTTTGACTCATTAATCACATAATTAATGCGATTAATGATGAGGTGTGAAAACACGCGCTCTTATTGTCATTTGCTGTTATTAAAATATGTAACAAAGATAAAACTAATGAATAAAAAAGATATATGACAAAAAAAAAAAAAAAAAAAAAAAAAAAAAAAAAATGAAAGAAAGAAAAAAATAATATGCAAAACAAGTGAGTAAACGTAATAAAAAAAATAAAACAATAAATTACATAAAAAAATACATAAATAAGATTAAAAAAAAAAAAAAAAAGAAAAAAGAAAAAGAAAAAAAAGATGGTCGGTAAATAGTTACACTAAAATTTCTGAAGAAAACAGCCTCACACCTCTCCGAGTGGCGACTTTTAAGCTCTTGAGGGGGTGCGTGGGGGGGGGGGGGGGGGGGGGGGGGCGGGGCGTTAACTTAGAGGTAATTTTGGTACGGGTGTGCGAGCCAGTATTTCAAAACCTACCCCATTCATATACTTGGCCTTTGAAAAAACGGACCCATTCATATACTTGATCATCCAAAATGTTGACCTATTCATAAACTGCCCTTTGATTTTTTTTTGTATCCATTTTTGCTGGTTGTTACACAAATATCACAGTCAATTCATGTAATACCAAGAGGATAAGCAGCCTCGAAAAATCTCTGAGCGAAAAATATGTGCATATACCAGGATGTCAGAAAAATGGGGCCCTCATAGGGAATCCAGAAAAAACTGGGCCATTTATATACTTTTTGTTGAAAAAAGGGGACCAATCATATACCTGGCAGTGCTGAAAAAGGGGGCTATTCGGCACGCACGTCCGTAATATGCCATACATAGGAAGTTACCACCCCCCCACCCACCCCCCCCCCCGCCCCCACGAGCTTTTAAGGCCCGGTGCCGGCCGGTAAATAAGGATAAGTTATCCTTAGGCTGACGTGACAGGGCGATGATGCTACTTAAATAGTTGCCTCTTCTCACCTCTAATAAAAGTTCAACAGTGAAAATTAGTTTTACAATGAAAAGTGGGCGAAACGACTAGGGGGGCGAAACGACTAGGGGGGAAACGACCAGGGAGGAAACGTCTTGGGGGCGAAACGACTAGGGGAGGAAATGGTTTGGGGGCGAAACGTCTCGGATTCACTTGTCTTGGGGCGAGTTGTCTGTAATTCGAATGCAACTACCCCAAGAACAAATGTTTTTATGTGCGAACAGAACCCGCTGTTGGACGTACTTCCGGTTATTGTTGACGTTTTGTACAATTTTATCCTAATATGAATTCAGAGATATTTTGAAGGGAACAGGGCTATTCCGGTATTTGGGAACTTCAGCTTGATGAAGAAGAGGATGTTTTCAAAGTTTTCGAGCATTCTGCAACATGCAGTCGATGCTGTAAGAGCTTTACTTGGTTTTCGAATTGTAGAAAGTAAAATTCAGTAACGTAATCTAATTTCGTGGATACGGATTTCGACAGCTGGCTTTTTTGTTTCATATATGTCAAGGAAATAATTTCTTTTCCCAGCGGCATTTTATGTGTACATGAATTTCCATTGCTTTTGCATAATATGAAAATAGGCTTAACCTAAATGCGAGCACAGCACAGACCTATCTGTAGTCTCTTCAGAAGTCCTTCACATCATCATTAAAGAATGAATATCAGTATATAAAAAATATATGTAAATCAGTAATAAATAATAAAAATAATCAGCAAAATATGTTCGTGACACTTATTGACACTTAGTGACGCTTATTAGTGAGACCCAAATTTTGTGCCTAGAGATATAATCAAGTCCGCCCCAGTCCTGCCAACCGGTGACAACTTCCTGGAAGAAAAAGGAAGAAAATATTGGTCAGAGCCATTTCTGCTGAAAGTATATATCGTTGTATATTACTTTTCCTTGATCATATTCTCTACCGTAGAGCTCACTTCGTTCGCGATGCGCTTTGCGCGTCGCGAGCTGTGCTCGCTAAAATTCACATATATGTAATATGAAATTAGGCAACACCTAGATGTGTGCAAAGCAACCTGTATCCTGGAGTATACTCCCTTCCTACTTTATCGCGGGTCCTACTTTATCACGGGATTTGCATATCTTCTAATTTCTCATCTGCTACGGCAAGGATCAATTTTAGCACTTGCTAACTTGCTAAATGCTGGTTGATTTCAAAAAGCAAGCTGCAATTTCCATCACTTGCTAATTCTAGCAAGTTGGAAAGATTCTCTTTAATTGGCAGAACCTGAGACATTGTTGCTGAAGTTTTGCAATTTCTTTTCCAAAAGCAATGAATCCATAGGAGACAATTTGCATGTAATGCCAAAACCTCTTTTCTGGGAAAAATTAGAAAAATATTCTAAAATGTCTGCTGAAATTTTTACCTAGAGTGCTAAGGTTTAAAGCCACATTTAACAGTGTTTATAAGTGTGAAAAAGCAAGTTGGCTGAAAGGTTTAGCAAGTAAAAAATAATGCCACTCAGAGTTCTCAGAAACGCTGAATCCGGCGTATTTTTATGCCTATTTTTGCTTTTGTACGCGTAAAATTTCCTTCCGAGGATTCTCATTTACGCTCTATTGCCGCCGGACGTCCAAACTGAACTTCAAAGACGTACCACGGACTTCCGAAATTTCTTTTGTCCGTCGAAATCGATACCTGAGATGTCCAAAAATTGTCAAAAAGCCCGCCCACTTTTAATGAGTTGTATGATGTTTGCCCCGCCTACTTATTGGAAATTCGCTAACTGTGTTGACTGAGCTTTAAGGACATCCCACTTCCCGCTTGCGGGAGTTTTATTGACATCAGTGTCAAGCGTCGCGGCACCCTTTTGATGGCTGCGTGATCACTGTGTGTATTTGTCACGCGTGCTGAGTTGATTAATTGATGTTTGTATAATTAAACTTTCTTCTGCGACACCCGAAAATATTCGGTGAAATTATATGAAGTCATTATTATTTTTAAATATTCACGTCTTAAAATCTTAAATTATTTATTTTGCTAAGAACGTGTGTCGTCTGAAAACACCTCAACACTTCCGGGAGTTACCGAGTGAAATTGAATAAATAAATAACAATTATGCACAGAACGCAAATTTAAATCTATTCGAATTTAGAAGCTTATGTTTGTCATGACAACAAAAGCAATTTTTCAAAGGAGAAGAAAACATATTTTTCGTTAAAATTTTCGGAAAACCCGTTTCTAAATTCGTAGCCTTGTTCCGGCTGCGCTGTTTACCAGCGCGGAAAAGACGCAAAGTAAGTCTAAATATAGGCGAATTGCGATGGTTTTGCTTGCTATTCTCCGCGAACGAACGTATTGCTGTTGGTAACTCATCGAGAGCTGCCTTTTAATTGTTTGTTGTTGCACGAGTCGGCGCCGTTTTCCCGCAATTTTTGTGAAGTAAGCAACTCGCTCGCTCGTGTTGATCAGCCTCAATCCGAGCAAATATTTCATTAAATACATTTCTGCAAAATAATTTCAGTATAGTTTGTTTTTAAGAAAACATGTTTTGGGTGTTTTCTCTTATGTATTTTCTTTTCTTTTTTTCTTTCTCTGGGCTTTGAAACGAACGCGAAGTTGGACCAATGTTGGTGCTTTCTATAAGGTCCGACATACAAGTACAGACTTTCCAAAAAGATGCGATCGAATTTTAATAAGCGATAAGGATATGTTTAAAACACATCTAAGAGAAGTGTATATCATGATGATTCTGTGTGACACTGAATTAAGAACCTCTGTTCTACTAAAGAAAGGGCAGACTGCCGCAGCAGGGAAAAAAGTGGGACTTCCTAGATTTTCCTGTGGGACTTCCACATTTGAGGGGTAGGAAGTCTGGGACTTCCTGAGTCTGGAAGTTAATGGAAGTCCTGTCACTATTTCCTAAGCCCCAAAAGCTTTTGGATCCTTACCAGACACTCAGTGGTCAAGGTTAACTATGTTGAAAAATGAAGTTGTCCAGACAATGTCCTTAAATATTAAGTTTTCATATTTAGCCGAAAACTCCAAGTTTTCTAGGTCAAACTCCTATTTTTCAATTTTAACTCCAACTTTTCTCAGAGATGGATTCTTAAACTCCTGCTTTCAAAATCCTAGTGAGAACTCTGGCCACTTGCTAATTTTAGCAAGCTGTCAAAAAAGTTAAATTTGAACCCTGTACGGCCCCAATTGGTTGTTTATATCAGTTTCATTTCGGGACAGCAAACAACAGATAGCAAAAAATAAAAAAAAATGGACAACTATATATGGGTGTGTAAAATTACATTCATATTAAAGTTGTGTAGAACTTACTTTTGTGCATCTTCTGTATACCCCCTACCCATAAAAGTTCATATAATTCCCTTTTAGGTCATCTTTTTTAGTTTTCTGTACAGGAAACAGACGACAGTGTCTGAGAGTTGTCACTCTTACTGAAAGTCACGTTATCACCATATATGGAAAGTCCGTCCAAGCATCCCAAAATGAGGGAAACCAGCAACCAATAAATAAACAATAATGCAAATTATATAGAGGAGGTCACCCCAACTTAGATTCTCAGTTTGAATGGTCATCTTACAGAGTTTGACATTATGTTTCCATATTTTTTCTCAAATGGGTAAGTGTGATGTTTGCTTCCACTGGACACATCTTCAGTTTTGTTCTAAGGTTGAAGTTACAAGGAAGTTTGAGGGATTTAGGGGTCCCCACTGCAAAGAAAATTCACAGCAAGTATGTCTTTCTTTAAAGTGTATTGTAGATAGCAACCTGTTGCTTTTGTGTTACGATTACCAAAGTTTTAAAGTTGTGACTGAAGTTCCAAAGTCGATGTTTAGTGACACAATTGTTTCTGAACACTTATGAAGCGTTTCAAATAAAGTGGCTGCCCATTACTAAAATCAATTTCAATTTAAGTGAACCCCGCGATAAAGAAGGGCAACCTGTTGACGTTTATACAACTCACATGGCGGACAAAACAATGCGCCTGAAAAATCTGACAGGCCAACTTAAAATATGTTTTATGCAAGATTGTTTAAAAGGATTGAAGTACATATAAAATGATTTGATAAAAGGTATAGTGTCTCCTTCTCTTATTTTGTTATGAGTCATAAGGGGCATGATAAAACAGAACATCGGCATACTCAATTCTCGATAGTTTATCAGTGAGAATGTCGCTATGCATTACAGCAAGGACTCAAATACCTGCTACAATTCTGAGATACTTGCATCATTTTACTTTCCATTCGCAATAAATTTCAGTCATCATGACACATTTACGTTTGATCGGATATGATAAAGTTTATGAAGTCACACTGAGTGATCCAATGAAAAATAGCATATTATGTTCATATTAGGAATTTTCCATGACTTTGAAGCTAGAAACTAGGTATGGTGGCTTATGTGTGACATTCTGCTGAACATTACTGACATAGAAAAAAATAGATATAATGTTTTGCTGTGCATAACTCTTACCCCTTTATGACAATTACTGTAACTGATGAAGAATCAAACAAAACATGACGATTTCAAAGCATTTAATATTAGCAAATATTAGCTTTGAATTCCGGGTCAATTCCTGCATATCTTTTAGGTGACAAGCTTTATTCTACTCAGCCAATCCATCATGAATGCATTCTGGGGTTTCCAATCTGAACTAAGTTTTTACTTAGTTCAGTGAAAGTCACAGGATAAACGTAACAGTAAATTAAAGGAAGTGTCTGCTGCCAGCCGGCTGGTAGCAGACTTTTAGGTCTGCTGCCAGCTGGCTGGCAGCAGACTATTTGGTCTAGTGCCAGCCAACCTAAAAGTCTGCTGCCAGCCAGCTAATGGAATGTAAAGAGCTATATAAAATACATAATTAAGCAACATTTATGTATATAACAATGCATTACACAACATGAAAGAAAGAAAATAGGAAATTGCATTCAATCAAATGATTAGCATGGATTATACAGAAACCAGTGGCTATTTCAAGTATTTTCATAGTACATACTATGTACGAACATTTCATTTAATTAAACTTACATAAAGTAGGTTCATGCAATTTCATACCAAATTTATTATAATAAATATAATAAATGTCCCCTCTCTAATAAGCACCCCTCTGAATTTATTGGAAAAAGATGGCTAAATCCCGTACAAAATTGCTTCAAAGTGAAATTTTGATGCACCATATTTTTTTTATAACCCTGGCATTTGTACCAAGGGATATATAGTTTTCGTCTTTCCATTCGTATGTTCATCCATTACATTACGAAAACAAATATATTGAAAATTATACAACCAAATACGGAAAATTTTCAGACAAAAAATTCTGATATTTTACATATTTCTTCTCTAAACATAGATTGTGGGTACTCGTTAGAACCGCCCCGGTGAGGTGGTTCTGATGAGTACCCACTATCTATGACTTGAGCAGCAATTAGAAAAATGATGTATACCCCTGTAGACCCCAGTTTTACTATATAAAAATGGGGTTTAAGGGGGTCAAAATTATATAGGCGTGTTTTCGTGATGAGTTATTACGTGGAGTATGTAGAAATCTATATCAAAGTTTTTGAAGAGCTCAAAACTTCCACAACTTATGATGGATTAAGTTCATATTTGGCATAATTATAGATATTGGTCAAAATTTTATGCAGTTAGTAGTACCTTCCCCATTCCACTACATGACCTCACGATCAAAGTCTTAGAATTTTTATGTTTAAGCTTTGCGTTAAAGCTTTTAGGATCATCTTATTTCCAAACCATAGGCTGGAGTTTGTTCATAAATAGTATGATGATACATATTGGTCCAAAATCTAATGCAGTACCATCCCTACCACCCAACGAGATCTCAAAGTCAAGGTCACAGACTTAGAATTTTTATGTTTAAGTTTTGTGTTAAGTATTTAGGACATTATTTCCAAACTGTTGGATGGATTTTGTTCATATATAGTATGAATCTCAGGGCTCGGGAAAACCGGAAAAATAGCCGGTCTGGACCGAAATTAAGAATTCTGGACCGATTTCAAACACCCCAAAACGCTAATAAATCGGTCCAACAGGTTTGTGCCTTGAACCCCATTTTTCCCAAACCAACCAATTTTCACAAATCAAAGATGTCTAAAAAATCACAAACGGTCAAGTCTTTCCAAACTGACAACGTCCGCGCACCTTTTAAATGCGATATTATGGTAGTTAAAAGACTCTAAACGGTCATTTGACATGTATATTGGAGAGACAGCTGAATAACGGCAACCTACCCGCAGCACAAATTAATTACGTCATTATCCAAACATTGTCAAAAAATCAACACTTCACTGACCTTTGTGCGGTAAACAAGCGATTAACACGAATCATCAGTAACGGTACATTTTTGTAGTCTGATAATTAATCCGTTTGTGTGACACATGTGAATACACTGAGACTGCAAAACATCCAGGTGCAGTCGGCGTGTCCAAAAGATCAAAGGTCGCTTTACTGAGAGTGATAAAAGAATGCACCGCTTGAACGCACCCGTTTTCTTCCTCTTCTTTTTTGGTTTGATCAACACGGTTTGTTGGTCCCAGATTCGATAAATGAATTCCCAAACCGTGTACCAGGGCTCTGGAAATTTTGAAATCTGAATCGGTCCAGCCGATGACGATGACGTCATCAATGAGCCCATTTCCAAAAAAAAAAAAAATATGTATATATCACCTGTCACGAAAACTAATGACAATTGGCAGTCCTATAACTCCTTTTAAATAATACACCTCAACTCCGTTATATGACGGAAGTCCGGGTATAACGAGCATGATCGAAGCTGGCGTCATCAATAAATACAGTCAGGTATGTAAAAAGAAAGAAAGAAAGAAAAAAAAACAAAAAAAAAACGGTTTTGTTGTTATTTCCTCCTCCGCAGGGTTTTCCTAAACTATTTATAAACAACTGATTCCCGTCTTGTATAAGCGCGAAGACTGCGGGAAACAGGAGAGAAGGAACGAAACGACTTTCATGGACCTAAATTAGGTCTAATAAAAAAGGCCTGCGCCACGGGCGGTTTTGCAGTTTTCAGTGTTTCAAGATTTGATCAGACTGCTTAAATTTTAAGCACTGACCAATCTTGTCTAGCGCAAGTGGTGCATTACTTATTTTTACCGTGAAATCTACCTTGAATTATACTCGCGTGATAGGCAATCAACAACGGAAAAAAAAAAGAAGAAGCGATCAATAATACCCAGATCAGACGCCGTTGTATGCGACATCTGATCAGGACGTACACGGTTTGGGAATTCATTTATCGAATCTGGGACCGACAAACCGTGTTGATCAAAACAAAAAAGAAGAGGGAGAAAACGTGTGCGTTCAAGCGGTGCATTCTTTTATCCCTCTCAGTAAAGCGACCTTTGATCTTTTGGACACGCCGACTGCACCTGGATGTTTTGCAGTCTCAGTGTATTCACACGTGTCACACAAACGGATTAATTATCAGACTACCGTTACTGATGATTCGTGTTAATCGCTTGTTTACCGCACAAAGGCAAGTGAAGTGTTGATTTTTTTGACAATGTTTGGATAATGACGTAATTAATTTGTGCTGCGGGTAGTTTGCCGTTATTCAGCTGTCTCTCCAATATACATGTCAAATGACCGTTTAGAGCCTTTTAACTACCATAATATCGCATTTAAAAGGTGCGCGGACGTTGTCAATTTGGGAAGACTTGACTGTTTGTGATTTTTTAGACATCATTGATTCGTGAAAATTGGTTGGTTTGGGAAAAATGGGGTTCAAGGCACAAACCTGTTGGACCGATTTATTAGCGTTTTGGGGTGTTTGAAATCGGTCCAGAATTCTTAATTTGGGTCCAGACCAGCTATTTTTCCGGTTTTCCCGAGCCCTGCCGTGTACGTCCTGATCAAATGTCACATACAACGGCGTCTGATCTGGGTATTATTGATTGCTTCTTTTTTTTTTTTTTTTGTTGTTGATTGCCGTAACACGCGAGTATAATTCAAGGTAGATTTCACGGTAAAAATAAGTAGCACCACTTGCGCCAGACTAAATTGGTCAGTGCTTAAAATTTAAGCAGTCTGATCAAATCTTGAAACACTGAAAACTGCAAAACCGCCCATGGCGCAGGCCTTTTTTATTAGACCTAATTAGGTCCATGAAAGTCGTTTCGTTCCGTCTCTCCTGTTTACATAAGATGGGAATCAGTTGTTTATAAATAGTTTAGGAAAACCCTGCGGAGGTGGAAATAACAACAAATCCGTTTTTTCTTTTTTTTTCTTTTCTTTTACATACCTGACTGTATTTATTGATGACGCCAGCTTTGATCATGCTCGTTACACCCGGACTTCCGTCATATAACGGAGTTGAGGTGTATTATTTAAAAGGAGTTATAGGACTGCCAATTGTCATTAGTTTTCGTGACAGGTGATATACACATATTTTTTTTTTTGGAAATGGGCTCATTGATGATGTCATCGGCTGGACCAAGCCAGATTTCAAAATTTCCAGAGCCCTGAGTATGATGATAGATATTGGTCCTAAGTTTACACAGTGCCATCCCCACCCCTGTACAGGACCTCAAGGTCAAAATCAGACTTAGAATTTTTATGTTTAAGTTTTGCGTTAAGTATTTAGGAGTCTGGACCACATTATTTCCAAAACATTTGATGGATTTTGTTCATATAAAGTATGATGATAGAGATTGGTCCAAAATTTTACACAGTACCATCCCCACTCCATTATATGTCCTCGAGGTCAAGTTCACAAACTTAGAATTTTTATGTTAACCTTTTAGAAGTTTTAGAACTTCATTATTTCCAGAATGTTCAATTGGTTTTGTTCATGTTTGGTATGATGATAGAAATTGATCCAAAGTTATACAAAGTACCAGCCCTACCCCGCCTATATGACCTCAAGGTCAAGATCATGGACTTAGAATTTTTATGTTAATGTTTTTAGAACCTCATACATGTAATTTCCAAATTCTTTGATGAATTTGGTTTATGTACGGTATATGCAGAGCTCTAGATAAGAAGGAGTAAAGGGTATGTCAGCATTGAATTTTGAGAATCAGCATTGAAATTGAAGGTGAGGGGGTAAAAATACTCAAAAATAGTTTTGGTTTCAGCATTGAAATCAAATTCAGGGGCCCTGGGGGTAAAGTTTTTCAGTGAACTCAACATCTTTTAATATGAAGCAATTTTCTGCACATTGAATCTGTTATAAGCAGTATACTGCTAGATCAGAAAGGGCTTAACCCTTAAGCTTGAAAGACAAATGCATTACTAGGTGTTTTTTTTTTCTTCTAATATTGTTTTTTTTTTTTTTTTTTTTTTCGGATAAAATAAAGCTTGGCATTTCATGTGAATTGTCTGCTTATCAAACAGTTCACATGAATTTCCAAGCTAAATGCTTTCTCTGAAAAAGTTAGAATTTTCTGTGCTACACTTAAGCTTGGCACTTTAAGAGTTGTAAGCATTTCAAATGGGTATTTAAGCATTAAGTTTTAAAAGAGAGGGTAAAATTCTCTTTGTACCAGTACCTTATCTAGAGCCCTGTATATGTATGAAGACATATATTGTTGGAACATTTTACACAGTACTATTCCTACCTCCTGCATGATCTCAGGGTCAGGGTCAAATGACTTAAGAATTTTTATGTCAAAGGGTAAAGCAACCTTAAAAGGCATTGTGTTTTAAAGTAAAGAACTTTACAAAGAATTAATTTTTGACACAAATTTGATCAAAATCGATGGAAAATTACAATGTAAGTAAGTTATCGACAATTGAATATTTTAACATTGGTGGAATGGGTGCAGCCATTTTGAATATTTAATGAGGTTTCATAAAAAATTAAAAAATTCATTTCATAAAGGTAGTTGTACTCACAAAGTTGGTTTATTTTTGGGGAAATGGTTGCTTGTCACTAGAATTTAAAGATTATAATAAGAAAATCTATAGCAAAATTATTCTTAAAGCCTCTTTATAATTTGGTTTTGCATATTTAATTTGGGCTGAGTGATGTCACCAAGCCTACAATATAGCGGCATCCATGACAGCCATTTTACATGTAAGTATATTCAAACCACCATGACTTCTTTATTTTTAGGCCAATTTTGAAAACGCTTCCATCAAAATAAATGGCTTGTTAACCACTTTACTGCGATATACTTACAACTTATATTGCGTTCCCCTTTAATGTTTTACATTAAAGTTCCTCTGTTTTTACAAAACCTGTGAAAGATTTGGCTTATACCTAGTATGAAGATCCAAAATTTAACACAGTACCATCCCCACCCCCTGCATGACCACAGGACTTGAATTTTTAGCTTGCCTGTATATACTACATGGAGAACTGTTGAAGTTACCCAGGTTGCCCACATCCGCATTCCCGTCACACTACTTTAAAGTTCATGTCTCAACAACTGCTTACCAGAAAGAATTCATATTGGACCATAGGAACTTGTTGTACATGTATATTCAACTTATTATCTGAAAAGTTCTCAGATTTATTGATCACCCCTCATGCATCGTATTATTAGAGGCTTTTGTTTGTGTACACACAAGACATCCATTACGTGTAGCTATCTTTATCATCTATTCCAAAGAAATGATATTTTTTTTTTTTTTTTTTTTTTGAAGTAATTTTAATATGCAAAGAAAGCATACAAAGGAATGTAGTATACATGCATATACTGGCCTAAAATAAATCCCCCTATGTGCATGTACAGTATGTACAGTACCTATTAATGTAAGTTTAATTTAGGGAAATGTTCATACCATGAAAATATTTGAAATGGCCAGTGCCTTATATATACGGTTAATGTCCTAAAATTTCGAACACTCTAAAATTTCGAACACCTAATATTTTTGCCCAAAATAATTTCTGGAAATGTCCTAAAATCTCGAACAGTGGCGGTTTTGCAAAAAGGGTATTTCTAAAATTTCGAACACAGCTTTCTTCAAGTAATTTTTATCGGCACATTCTAATTTCGGTAACGTTTTTTTTTTTTTTCAGTTACGGAACCGGAAACTAAAGTAGTAGTGTTGAAAGCCACGGCAAAAGTAAATGCCGACAGCAGTGTCATAACGATTCTTATGTACATAAATGGCATGAGAACCGTATTTTAATTTTATACAAACCCAGGAGATAATGACTGAAAATTAACAAGAAAAAAAAAAGCAAAAAAAAAAAAAAAACAAACAACAAAAAAAAAGACTTCCATCACAATGTTAGCCATTTCTATGCGACAGTCATGTGGATTTCCGCGTGACAAGGGTTAGATTATGCGCAGGTGATCTAGAACTGTTGTTACGGTAAATGTCCTAAAATTTCGAACAAAATTAAATAATTCCAGTTCTTGCTGTTCGAAATTTTAGAAATTATGATTTGCTAAAACATTTACTGTTCGAAATTTTAGGACAGATCCACTTACAGCCAAAATTGACCTGGCTATCGGACGCTTTCGGATACCCAAAACGACAAAAAAGGACCTTCACGACGCAAGGGTTTTCTTATTTGCTATGTGTGATTGGTAAACTGAATGTGAAATTGTATGAACTAATTAATAATCACCACACTGATGTTTGTTTTCAATTCCATCTGATTAATTCTATTGTGTCTAATAATGTTTCTCATAACAAAACAATTAATTATCCGGTACACTAATAAATCGCCAGATACGTTTGTTCGGCACTCCAGGAATGTGCCACTTTCTTAAAATAGGTTGGCTTAGTCGAGTCTTCTTACGTAACGATCCTGTTCCCTTTACCGCACTGAGATACACAAGCTGACCAAAAATACTTCAAACGGTTACCACACATTTGTTCTTGTTTGAGCCACTACAGAAACACGAAAGTCCCTTTCCTCAAAGGTGAAGTGTACATACATGTAGTTTTAATGTGAAAAGCGCAGGCTGATTAGAATTTCCTCCGTTTTGAAGCGCAGTATTCACACTGCTTGTGGACATAATGCATTCTGTTGGCGATATGCGTACACCCAGATCAGACTGCCCCGATACATAGACTGCGCGGATGCGCAAGTTGATCTTGTTTATGCCGGTCTCAAATGTCATAAGGTAGTTTCTATTGGAAAGGACTCATACATAAACGAACGGTAGTACGGACAACCAGATCTCTGAGAACCAGATCTGAATGCAGCCTGATCAAGATCAAAGATTTAAGCTCAACACCAAACTGAACTACGCATGCCAAACCTGTGAACTGCCATTATCGTTTTAAGCAATATTTCTTTCTTTAAAAAATGTAATTTAGAATTCGGTACCGAAACTTATTGCAAGAATATATCGGTCATCAATAGAAATCCTTTCAATAGATCTCTGTTCAGGCGAAAATGTCTCTTTGTGTATATGTGTAAGTCACATCAGAGTGTGAGACGCAGTCTAATGCAGGATGGTGTCTACTCAATTTGCTGATAGGTCATTGGTACAAAACACTGTAATACAAGAATCACAGTCTCCAGCAAGTGCACAGACTGATCACAATTTATAACAAATGATTAGGTTCAATTTGGATTGTTGGGACCTATCATCTCTGATGGGACCATTACCTATTCAAATAGGATGCACTGAGCATATTCATGACAATCAAGCGGTCAGACAGGAAATATTTTGCTGGAGGCGTTAATCCCCACGACGAAAACGTTTTCGGCGTGCTTATTGATATCTTAAGAACGCTAACCTTAAATATTAGTGGCAGATATTATCGAAGGACACAGTGTACAGTCGAGCAGGAACAACCCAGATCAGAATGCGCGGATGCACATGCTTATTTACAATTTCGCGTGTAGCGCTTTCTTACTATCGCATGTGCGTCACGCTTTGCTGATATGATCAGATCAACTTTAGAATTCAGTTTCTGATAGCTGTCACACCACTTACCGAAATACCGGAATACTACCAAAATACCATAATATATCCGTGAAAAATATACGAATACCTGTGAAGACACCAATACTGGCTTTAATAAAGAAACGAATATTCTCGGAGGACGATCTTGAAAACGCATTCCCCCAAATTAGTTTCATTCCCTTGTTCTCTGTGGCATCTGATCTGGGTCTATGCTGTTTGCATAGGCCTATCTGTTCCAATATTTAGGTTCTTTAAATTTTTAATACATGCCAATTTCATATACGTTTCTAACGAGAAAAGGCTCTATAAAATACGTTTATTTTTCTCTTGAAGAGGTTTCCCACCACGATTTCACGTGACATACCACTACGAGCACATGGTTTCTTAAAGCGAGGAAAGGGAAATGTTGCTTTGTGACTGTTCATTTTCTGGGTATTTTAATAATTATTATGTTCTCAATATATACATAATGCAAATCAATAACAGTACTAATATTTATTTATACCCTGGTAAATGCGGAGTAAGGTCCTCAAGCTGTAGGTGTTTACTGTTTAAAGGGAGCTAATTGCATATGCCTTGATGAATATTACGAGTCAGACCCAGCTTTTTTTTTTTATAATCAGGGGCGGATGCAGGATGATTTCAGGATGATTTCTGAAGGGATTCGATTTGATCGAATTTCCGTACTTACTCTACGTATTTGGACAGACAGGCCTGAGCAAACAGTGTAGACCCAGATCAGACGCCGCAGAACGCATGTAAAACCTTCACTGAAACGGTGATGTATTTAACCAAAGATTCATAATCTCTTCATGAACTGGAGTTTACATGCCTGTTTGTTACCACAAACGGCAAAATCTGATTGCCCTTGCATCAGAAGATGATCTGAGTCTTCACTGGTGGCACGTCTTATGGTCCTAAAAGTGCGTTCCATGTTCCCTGTGTGTTCCATGTTCCCTGTTCCCCCTAACTAGTTTCATTCCCTTTTACTCTGCGGCGTCTGATCTGAGTCTACAGTTTGCATAGGCCTGTCTCAATACTTAGGTTCTGTTTTTAATACCTGTCAGTTTCATATGCATTTCTGACGAAAAAATGCAACGGATATAAGTGTGTGTTTTCCCTCTTAGGGGTTTCCGCTACGATTTCTCGTGACATTACCGTTAGGAGCATGCGGTTTCTTCATGCGGGGCAAGGGAATGTGACTGTTGCATTTTCTGTATTTTCACATATATTTTTGTAATCTATATTGGAAATGAGACTGTCCTAGAATTGCGTGTCGTCGCCCGGTGGCGTATCTGAGCAGACCCATGAAAATCTACGTAGATATAGCAATAAGACATACGAAGTAGTGGTGATATATACGAACAAACAGCAAATAGTCAGATCGTACAGCGCGGATTCAAAGATTTATCCTGGCTTTCGTTTTTCAATTGGAATATTTATCATGTCTGCCACAAGGTAACAACAGTTCTAGATCGCCAGCGCATAATCTAACCCTTATCACGCGGACATCCACGTGACTGTCGCGTGGAAATGGCTAACATTTAATGTGATGGAAGTCTCTCTCTTTTTTTTTTCTTTGGAATTTTCGGTCAGTATCTCTTAGGTCTGTATAAAATTAAAATACGGGTTCCATGCCGTTTATGTACATAAAATTCGTTATGACACTGCCGTCTGCATTTACGTTTTGCGGTGGCTTTCAACACTACTACTTTAGTTTCCGGTCCCATAATGAAAAAAACAAAACAAAAAAAAAACGTTACCGAAATTAGAATGTGCCGATAAAAAAATTACTTGAAGAAAGCTGTGTTCGAAATTTTTGAAATCCCCTTTTTGCAAAACTGCTACTGTTCGAGATTTTAGGGCATTTTCAGAAATTATTTTGGGCAAAAATATTAGGTGTTCCAAATTTTAGAGTGTTCGAAATTTTAGGACATTTACCGTACCTTGTGGCAGACATGATAAATATTCTGGTTTAAAAATGAAGGTCAGGATAAATCTATGGATCCGCGCTGTACGATCTGACTATTTGCTGTTTGTTCGTGTATCTCACCAATACGTATGTCTTATTGCTTCACCTACGTAGATTTTCATGGGTCTGCTCAGATACGCCACCGGGCAATGACACGCAATTCTGGGACAGTTGTATTTCCAGTACAGATAAAAAAAAAATATATATGTGTGTGTGTGTGTGTTTGTGTGTGTGTGTGAAAATATATATATGTGTGTCGTGTTCAGCAAGAGAACGGTAAAAAAAAAAAAAACCCTAAAAAATATAAACAAAAAAAACTCTTTCTTTTAAATATAATGCTGCTACACTTCAGGGTTCGCGTTACCGATCGCCATTGTCGCCATTTGCGCAGAAAAATAAAATTTGGCACAAAAAATCATAAATTGGCGAAAAAAATATCACCTGAATTACCCACTACTGAGTCATATAATTGTCGCGCGTGTCTATCGCACCTTGATTGTATAATTCGCCAATTAGCAACTCAGTTATCGATCAGAAAACGGGAGCTGATCAAATTAACCTGAATTTGATGAAAACGATATAAGGTCACATGCTGTGATGCGCAGTTTGACAGTAGCACCACCCACTTTCCACGCCTTTCGTCCTAAATATTTATGACGCTCTGCCAAAACTACCAATCAGGAATTAATGTCAGAGTCGCATCGCCTACGTCATGGAAATTTACCCAGAATGTATTCATGTGGAACCCTATGTCAAACACAAAGATGGAAAACAAATTGATTACACGAGAAATAATTATTGTCATTAATCAGTTCGGCTTATTAAAGCAGTAAGTACACTTTGACAGTGCCAACTTTAATTAAGCATGTTTCAGTACCTTCTTATGAGCCTTAATTTTATTTGGCGATCAACGAACATCGTCCCGAAAAAAAAAACACAAAAAAAACACGAATAATGCCTCGGAGACGGACACATTAGTCTCCGATGGTCCGGATCGCGCATTCGATCCCCACAGATTGTAGCGATTTATTATGAAACACATAAATTTGCTACGGTCATTCGCTCCTTCCACTGCTTCAAGACTGGCAGTTGCAAGTTTCTTGCGGAAGGGTGTTCAATGTACTGGTTAACCGCTTATTGTATAAGCATGCCCCCTCTTTTTTATTGGCGCGATTCATAAAAAAATGCTGTTCCCCATTCCATTTCCCATAGACCAAACTCGTAAAGCAATTGCAGTAAACTCCCTTTTAAGTCAGTTGCAGTTAGCTCCCTTAAAACAGTAAAACCTGCTGTGTTAGAAACTTACCCCGCATTTATCAGGGTACAAATGAATATTGTTACGTTATTCTCTTACAGTATAATACATTAATAACATTATATTTATTGGCTTATACAGCACTTTTCAGAACTTTTGTTTCCATGTAAAGTGTTCCATTTTTGTGTCCAACATTAGATATGCAAAACTTTATTATTAATTCATGACATTGTAATTAATTAATTACAGCAAAAGTTTTAAAAGTCAGTGCAAGAATTACTTTCAAGTCCCCCACACATTTCACATTATACTGACTCCTGAATCTATTGCTGCAATTAAAGGAATCAGTAAATGAACACCTTTTTTCTGACAAGATAATTCTTTGGCGAAAAATGGCCAAAATTTGGCTCAAAATCTGGCTCAAAGTTAAAGAAAATGGCACAAAAAAAATCAAATTGGCGAAAATGGTGGCGAAAGAAAAAGAAATCCTAGTGCGAACCCTGACACTTTCATGACTGTGTATTAATTGTGTCTGTATGTGTAAATGCTGTATATTTTAAGTTTGTACACTTGAGGCTGTTTATAGAAAAATATGAAGAAAATTAATGCAAATCAAAATTGTTAACATAGAAATTGTAAGAATGATGGTACTTTTAAGCTTCTGTACTTTTTTTTCGAGCGTAAACCCGCCAGAATGTCATCAATTAGTTTTAGTAATGGGAAGCATCTGCAAACACAGAGTAGGGTCCTTAGATATTTCTTTACAAACATATAGATGATAGAAGTCAAAGAAAATTAGGTAATAGTGAAAAACCAGTAGAAAAACATGAAAATAAAGTAAGGATTAATTTCTTACCTTTACTCGAAAGATTTTCTTCAACAAATCTTTGATAATCCCTAGCTCTCAAACAGTCGACACTTCTGTATTTACATCCAGCTATGTTACATGAAAATCTCTGAAAAAAGCATGCAACTGAAAACTATCGAGAATAAGGGTATGTCGAGATGCACATGCTTGGTACTTTGCACAAAAGAGGTATATTTGCAAACTTCTGTCATGATTAAGTGCCCAACCTATGTACATTACGCAGATATATCTGTAGTGTAGATAATTTGGAAGCAAATTAAATTTAATTTTAGGATAAATATTTGAGAACAAAACACAGAAACAGAGAAGACAAATAGTTTCTGAAAAAAATATGGTCAATGAAAACAAAAAATGTCGAGCAAAACATGTCTGTCCAAGTGATGTTGATAGGACAGTAGTCAGGTCCTTCATATGTAGCCCAGGATTCATACAGAATTCTCAGATGATTGCATGAATCCAGCGCGTTGATTGGCTGAGGCTGGTCTGGTTGGCCAGACTAAAGAGGCACACATATTCATTTGCATTTATCCTTTTGTTTTCAGTACAGTGTAAATTTGGTTTGCTTTCATTTTGTTTAGCTTCTGATTTTGGAATTTGAACTTTGAAAAATATTTGGTTTAATTCAAATGTGAAGTAAACAGATTTTTATCCTCTCTCAAAATATGGAGAAGAGATTTGTGGGCAGACTGTTTTCAGGCTTTATTGAGCATCAGTCAGAATCCGGGATTGATGCTGGGTCAACCCATTTATTAAGCAAGGCATCATGTTTTTATCGCACCTGCTTGTAGCAGGGTGCGATATAGGCGTCCGATTTTCTGTCCGTCCGTCCGTCAGTCCGTCCGTCCATCTGTCAACATTTATGTCGACGTTCGACATTTATGTCAAAGTTAGTATTCTAATCAAGTACAAGACTAAACAACCATCAAACCTTGCATGAAACATCTCCCTGACCTCCTGACTTTGCAACATAGGTGTCCACTTTTCTGTATGTCTGTCCATTCGTCCGTCCGTCTGTCAACATTTATGTCGAAGTTCGACATTTATGTCAAAGTTAGTATTTTAATCAACTACAAGACTAAACAACCATCAAACCTTGCATGAAACATCTCCCTGACCTTCCGACTTTGCGACATAGGTGCCCACTTTTCCATTCGTCTGTCTGTTCGTCTGTCTATCTGTCCGTCTGTCCGTCTCTTAACAGTTCTGTTATGTCGAAGTTCGACATTTATGTCAAAGTTAGTATTCTAATCAACTACAAGACTAAACAACATCAAACCTTGTATGAAATATCTCCCTGACCTCCTGACTTTGCGACATAGGTGCCCGCTTTTCCATTCGTCTGTCCGTTCGTCCGTCCGTCCATCTGTCTCTTAACAGTTCTGTTATGTCGAAGTTCGACATTTACGTCAAAGTTAGTATTCTAATCAACTACAATTCTACAACAACCATCATTCCTTGCACGACATATCTCCCTGACCTCCTGACTTGGCAGATATGTTGACCCAGTGACCTTGACCTATATTTTGCGCTCCATTGACTTTGACACAATTTACGTAGATGTTCCAGATCTTCTCAACTATAAGGCGTACAACTACCAAACCTTGCATAGTGCTTCTTCTAGATGTACAGAATTGGCAGGTACCTTGACATGGTGACCTTGACCTATATTTTGCGCTCCAGTGACTTTGACATATTTTGAGTCGACGTTCGATATCTCCTCAACTATAAGGCCTACAACCATCAAACCTTGCAAAGTGCTTCTCCTCAATGTACTGACTTAGCAGATACCTTGACCTGGTGACCTTGACCTATATTTTGGCTGCAGTGACTGACATAATTTACATCAATGTTCCAGATCTCCTCAAGTGTAAGACCTCTAGCCACCAAACCTTGCATAGTGCTTCTCCTATATGTACTGACTTGGCAGGTATCTTGACCCGGTGACCTTGACCTATATTTTGCGCTCCAGTGCCTTTTACACATTTTACGTCAACGTTCAATATCTCCTCATCTATAAGGCCTACAACCATCAAACCTTGCATAGTGCTTCTCCTCAATGTACGGACTCTGCAGGTACCTTGACTGGGTGACCTTGACCTATATTTCACACTCCATTGACTTTTACACCTTTTACATCACCCTTCCATATGTCCTCAACTGTAAGGCCTTCAACCACCAAACCTTATATAGCACTTCTTCTCGATGTACTGACTCGACAGGTACCTTGACCTGGTGACCTTGACCTATATTGTGCACTCCAGTGACTTTGACACATTTTATATTGATGTTTGGTATCTCCTCAAATATAAGACCTACAACCACTAAACCTTGCATAGTGCTTCACCTCATTGCCCTGGCTTGGCAGATACCTTGACCCAGTGACCTTGACCTATATTCGACACATTTTACGTTGATGTTTGATAACTCCTCAACTATAAGGCCTACAACCACCATACCTTGCATTGTGCTTCTCCTTGATTTACTGAATTAGCAGGTACCTTGACCCGTGACCTTGACCTATATTTCATGCTCCAGTGACTTTTACACATTTTACGTCAACGTTCCATTATCATTGGGCTGTATAATACGAAAAGTCAGTGCTGAAGATATAGCCATTAGAGGGAATGGCACTGGCCAAGAATATATGTGCCCCATTAGGCACTTTGTCTACACTTTTTTCAACCCAGTTTTCCAAGTAAGCACTGCTAAGAATGAAATAAACTTATTTAATAACCACATTCTGATTGTGGCTCTTGTGACTTTTGCGCCAGCAGGTGCGATGACGCCTTCCGCGGAATTCTTGTTTTAGTTTGTCAGGTATAGGTTTACATTCAAATGAATTTTTTTAAATGCTACATGTTATCTGTAGGCATACTTCTCACATGGAATCTTCAGCTCAACACAGGAACAGGGTAGACAGCCTCTGTGGGTGTATTCTTGTAATGATCTTGTAATGATTTCTGTGTTTTGGTCCTGGATAATAGCACCAAGGGTCAAATTTGTAGGGGTGGTCCTTCCAGTGTACATGTACATTCAGCATTGACTTAAAACAGTTAAGAGAGGATGCCATTACTATTTGTTCTGGTAATGCATTCTGCTAGTTGATCACTCTTAAGCCAAACTACTGTATTTGCCCGAATTTTTAATCTGTGCTGTTTTATTTTTTTTTTTCTAGCAAAGACTGATTTTAGACAAACTGTTAACACATCAAAACAATTCTCTATCCAATACCCACTTTTTTAGAGTGGGCAGTAAGCATTTAGTGAAAGTGATATAAATTTTCTTTCAACAGATTTCATTGTTAGGCTTGTCTGCTGCTATATAACAGTTAAACACTAGTATCAAAAGAGGTATAATTAATCCATTGTATACTGAATAGACTCTCCCACACTATATGTTGGAAGAGTCCAATTTCAATTTTAGGTATGTCTGGCTATGAGATTTACATATTCCTAGAGAAAAATGGCTAAACTATTTGCAAACAGTGGAGACCCAGATCAGATGCTGCATTCTGTGGCGTTTGGTCTGGGTCTGCACTGTTTGACAGTTGCCCTTTTACAGGTCTCCTGACTACAATGGGTTAAGGTTAGGTGTCTGTTAGCTTTTAGTGATTTTATCGCACCTGCTTGTAGCAGGGTGCGATATAGGCGTCCGTTTTTCCGTCCGTCCGTCCGTCCGTCCCTCCGTCTGTCAACATTTATGTCGACGTTCGACATTTATGTCAAAGTTAGTATTCTAATCAACTACAAGACTAAACAACCATCAAACCTTGCATGAAACATCTCCCTGACCTCCTGACTTTGCAACATAGGTGTCCACTTTTCTGTATGTCTGTCCATTCGTCCGTCCGTCTGTCAACATTTATGTCGAAGTTCGACATTTATGTCAAAGTTAGTATTTTAATCAACTACAAGACTAAACAACCATCAAACCTTGCATGAAACATCTCCCTGACCTTCCGACTTTGCGACATAGGTGCCCACTTTTCCATTCGTCTGTCTGTTCGTCTGTCTATCTGTCCGTCTGTCCGTCTCTTAACAGTTCTGTTATGTCGAAGTTCGACATTTATGTCAAAGTTAGTATTCTAA
The DNA here is from genome assembly GCA_964016985.1 of Anodontia alba. NCBI lineage: Eukaryota > Metazoa > Mollusca > Bivalvia > Lucinida > Lucinidae > Anodontia > Anodontia alba. The sequence goes on along the minus strand of OZ024821.1, from coordinate 45,806,470 downwards.
TCAACTACAAGACTAAACAACATCAAACCTTGTATGAAATATCTCCCTGACCTCCTGACTTTGCGACATAGGTGCCCGCTTTTCCATTCGTCTGTCCGTTCGTCCGTCCGTCCATCTGTCTCTTAACAGTTCTGTTATGTCGAAGTTCGACATTTACGTCAAAGTTAGTATTCTAATCAACTACAATTCTACAACAACCATCATTCCTTGCACGACATATCTCCCTGACCTCCTGACTTGGCAGATATGTTGACCCAGTGACCTTGACCTATATTTTGCGCTCCATTGACTTTGACACAATTTACGTAGATGTTCCAGATCTTCTCAACTATAAGGCGTACAACTACCAAACCTTGCATAGTGCTTCTTCTAGATGTACAGAATTGGCAGGTACCTTGACATGGTGACCTTGACCTATATTTTGCGCTCCAGTGACTTTGACATATTTTGAGTCGACGTTCGATATCTCCTCAACTATAAGGCCTACAACCATCAAACCTTGCAAAGTGCTTCTCCTCAATGTACTGACTTAGCAGATACCTTGACCTGGTGACCTTGACCTATATTTTGGCTGCAGTGACTGACATAATTTACATCAATGTTCCAGATCTCCTCAAGTGTAAGACCTCTAGCCACCAAACCTTGCATAGTGCTTCTCCTATATGTACTGACTTGGCAGGTATCTTGACCCGGTGACCTTGACCTATATTTTGCGCTCCAGTGCCTTTTACACATTTTACGTCAACGTTCAATATCTCCTCATCTATAAGGCCTACAACCATCAAACCTTGCATAGTGCTTCTCCTCAATGTACGGACTCTGCAGGTACCTTGACTGGGTGACCTTGACCTATATTTCACACTCCATTGACTTTTACACCTTTTACATCACCCTTCCATATGTCCTCAACTGTAAGGCCTTCAACCACCAAACCTTATATAGCACTTCTTCTCGATGTACTGACTCGACAGGTACCTTGACCTGGTGACCTTGACCTATATTGTGCACTCCAGTGACTTTGACACATTTTATATTGATGTTTGGTATCTCCTCAAATATAAGACCTACAACCACTAAACCTTGCATAGTGCTTCACCTCATTGCCCTGGCTTGGCAGATACCTTGACCCAGTGACCTTGACCTATATTCGACACATTTTACGTTGATGTTTGATAACTCCTCAACTATAAGGCCTACAACCACCATACCTTGCATTGTGCTTCTCCTTGATTTACTGAATTAGCAGGTACCTTGACCCGTGACCTTGACCTATATTTCATGCTCCAGTGACTTTTACACATTTTACGTCAACGTTCCATTATCATTGGGCTGTATAATACGAAAAGTCAGTGCTGAAGATATAGCCATTAGAGGGAATGGCACTGGCCAAGAATATATGTGCCCCATTAGGCACTTTGTCTACACTTTTTTCAACCCAGTTTTCCAAGTAAGCACTGCTAAGAATGAAATAAACTTATTTAATAACCACATTCTGATTGTGGCTCTTGTGACTTTTGCGCCAGCAGGTGCGATGACGCCTTCCGCGGAATTCTTGTTTTAGTTTGTCAGGTATAGGTTTACATTCAAATGAATTTTTTTAAATGCTACATGTTATCTGTAGGCATACTTCTCACATGGAATCTTCAGCTCAACACAGGAACAGGGTAGACAGCCTCTGTGGGTGTATTCTTGTAATGATCTTGTAATGATTTCTGTGTTTTGGTCCTGGATAATAGCACCAAGGGTCAAATTTGTAGGGGTGGTCCTTCCAGTGTACATGTACATTCAGCATTGACTTAAAACAGTTAAGAGAGGATGCCATTACTATTTGTTCTGGTAATGCATTCTGCTAGTTGATCACTCTTAAGCCAAACTACTGTATTTGCCCGAATTTTTAATCTGTGCTGTTTTATTTTTTTTTTTCTAGCAAAGACTGATTTTAGACAAACTGTTAACACATCAAAACAATTCTCTATCCAATACCCACTTTTTTAGAGTGGGCAGTAAGCATTTAGTGAAAGTGATATAAATTTTCTTTCAACAGATTTCATTGTTAGGCTTGTCTGCTGCTATATAACAGTTAAACACTAGTATCAAAAGAGGTATAATTAATCCATTGTATACTGAATAGACTCTCCCACACTATATGTTGGAAGAGTCCAATTTCAATTTTAGGTATGTCTGGCTATGAGATTTACATATTCCTAGAGAAAAATGGCTAAACTATTTGCAAACAGTGGAGACCCAGATCAGATGCTGCATTCTGTGGCGTTTGGTCTGGGTCTGCACTGTTTGACAGTTGCCCTTTTACAGGTCTCCTGACTACAATGGGTTAAGGTTAGGTGTCTGTTAGCTTTTAGTGATTTTATCGCACCTGCTTGTAGCAGGGTGCGATATAGGCGTCCGTTTTTCCGTCCGTCCGTCCGTCCGTCCCTCCGTCTGTCAACATTTATGTCGACGTTCGACATTTATGTCAAAGTTAGTATTCTAATCAACTACAAGACTAAACAACCATCAAACCTTGCATGAAACATCTCCCTGACCTCCTGACTTTGCAACATAGGCGTCCACTTTTCCGTATGTCTGTCCATTCGTCCGTCCGTCTGTCAACATTTATGTCAAAGTTCGACATTTATGTCAAAGTTAGTATTTTAATCAACTACAAGACTAAACAACCATCAAACCTTGCATGAAACATCTCTCTGACCTCCTGACTTTGCGACATAGGTGCCCACTTTTCCATTCGTCTGTCTGTTCGTCCGTCCGTCTGTCTGTCCGTCTGTTAACAGTTCTGTTATGTCGAAGTTCGACATTTATGTCAAAGTTAGTATTCTAATCAACTACAAAACTAAACAACCATCAAACCTTGTATGAAACATCTCCCTGACCTCCCGACTTTGCGACATAGGTGCCCGCTTTTCCATTCGTCTCTCCGTTCATCCGTCCGTCTGTCTGTTAACAGTTCTGTTATGTCGAAGTTGGACATTTACGTCGAAGTTAGTATTCTAATCAACTACAATTCTACAACAACCATCATACCTTGCATGACATATCTCCCTGACCTCCTGACTTGGCAGGTATGTTGACCCAGTGACCTTGACCTATATTTTGCGCTCCATTGACTTTGACACAATTTACGTTGACGTTCCAGATCTTCTCAACTATAAGGCATACAACTACCAAACCTTGCATAGTGCTTCTCCTAGATGTACTGACTTGGCAGGTACCTTGACCCGGTGACCTTGACCTATATTTTGCGCTCCAGTGACTTTGACATATTTTGCGTCGACGTTCTATATCTCCTCGACTATAAGGCCTACAACCATCAAACCTTGCAAAGAGCTTCTTCTCAATGTACTGACTTGGCAGATACCTTGACCTGGTGACCTTGACCTATATTTTGGCTGCAGTGACTTTGACATAATTTATGTCAATGTTCCAGATCTCCTCAAGTGTAAGACCTCTAGCCACCAAACCTTGCATAGTGCTTCTCCTAGATGTACTGACTCGGCAGATATCTTGACCCGGTGACCTTGACCTATATTTTGCGCTTCAGTGCCTTTTACACATTTTACGTCAACGTTCAATATCTCCTCAACTGTAAGGCCTACAACCATCAAACCTTGCATAGTGCTTCTCCTCAATGTACGGACTCCGCAGGTACCTTCACTGGGTAACCTTGACCTATATTTCGCGCTCCATTGACTTTTACACCTTTTACGCCACCCTTCCATATGTCCTCAACTGTAAGGCCTTCAACCACCAAACCTTATATAGACTTCGTCTGGATGTACTGACTTGGCAGGTACCTTGACCTGGTGACCTTGACCTATATTGTGCACTCCAGTGACTTTGACACATTTTATGTTGATGTTCGGTATCTCCTCAAATATAAGACCTACAACCACTAAACCTTGCATAGTGCTTCACCTCATTCCACTGGCTTGGCAGGTACCTTGACCCGGTGACCTTGACCTATATTTGACACATTTTACGTTGATGTTTGATAACTCCTCAACTATAAGGCCTACAACCACCATACCTTGCATTGTGCTTCTCCTTGATGTACTGAATTAGCAGGTACCTTGACCCATGACCTTGACCTATATTTCATGCTTCAGTGACTTTTACAAATTTTACGTCAATGTTCCATTATCATTGGGCTGTATCATGTATGATACGAAAAGTCAGTGCTGAAGATATAGCCATTAGAGGGAATGGGACTGGCCCGGAATATATGTGCCCCACTAGGCACTTTGTCTACATTTTTTTCAACCCAGTTTTCCAAGTAAGCACTGCTAAGAATGAAATAAACTTATTTAATAACCACGTTCTGATTGTGGCTCCTGTGACTTTTGCCCCAGCAGGTGCGATGACGCCTTCCGCAGAATTCTTGTTTTGTTTTGTGGTTATGCTAGGATTAGGTCTATGTAAGGCTTGTGTAGAGTTAGTTTAGTGGTTGATTATTTTTAGTCTTGTGGTTATGTTTAGATTGGTTTATGTCAGGCATAGGTCTAGATAAGAGTGGGTGTCAGGTAAATAAATAGTTTTCTTATTTCTCGACAAAAACATATGTTGTGGGCGCTTCTAATGAGTACCACAACATATGTTTTCGTTGAGAAATAAGATAAATATAGATACTTTTTGGTTGAAAAAAGCGCCTTATCAAGAGCTATGTGTCAGGGTTTGTGTAATGTTGGGTTTAGTTTTGGGTTAGGGCATGGACTCTGTAGTATCATTGGTAAGGCAGGATTCAGACAATTCACATCAAATGCCAAGCTTTATTTTATCTGAAAAAAGAGTAAGAAATGCATTTGTCACTAGTGCTTTAAGGGATAAACCCTTTCTGATCTAGTGTACTTCAACTACTCATAAAAGAATCAATGTGAGGGAAATTCCTTAATATTAAAAAATGTAAAGTTTACTGAAAAAATTCTACCCCCTTAATTTGATTTCAATGCTGAAATCCAAAATTTCATTGAGTATTTTTACCCCCTCAACTTCAAAATTTAATGCTGATTTTCAAAGATTCAATGCTGAAATACCCTTTACTTCCTCTTATCTAGAACTCTGTAAGGGTTAGGGTAACATTTAGTTTTTTTGCTTATTAGACTGCAAACTTGGCTCTGACAACAAATTTCTATGAAATAGCTGATGTTTTCATAAGCTTTTGAATATTAACCCTTAAAGCGCCAATCACAACTATTGTTGTCTGCTTTGTCATCTGCTTGTGATTTTAAAAGTCATTTTTGCAAACAGTGTGGACCCAGATCAGACTGCTTCTTTAGGAGCAGTCTGATCTGGGTCCACACTGTTTGCCTGTATGCAAAAATAGGTTTGAAAAGTCTGCAAGAATACTCAGCAGACGACATAAACAGATGACATTTTCAGATGCAGTTATTCTTGGCGCTTTAAGGGTTAAAATGTTATGAAGACTTTCTGTTTAAAGGAAATATGAAAATAAAAGAAAGTCTTTTACAGTTATTGTAGGTCCATGCTGGTAATTGTTTCCAGGGTGAAGAACAGATGGATGGACAGACTGATGCACTTAGCGTGAGGGAAAGTGATGTAGCAAGCTTGGTTGAATTCTGCCCAGTGGTTCAGGAGGAGATTGTGTGGCGGGCAGATGGACAGATGTATGGAAGGATGGACACACTGAAAAATAATGTTGCTTTAGCACACCCTTATCATTAGGGGAAATGATGTAGCATGTTGGTTGAATTATGTCCAGTAGTTTAGGAGGAGATAGTCTGATGGACAGATGGATGGACGATGGATGCATGGACCAATGGACACACGGAAAAGTAATGTTGCTCTTGCACACTCTTACCATGAGGGGAAATGATGTAGCAGGTTTGGTTGAATTTCAGTCCAGTGGTTTAGGAGGTGATGGCAAGACTGATAGATGGACAGATGGACATAATATTGCTCACGCACACTCTTACCATGAGGGGAAGTGATGTAACAAGTTTGGCAGAATTCAGCCCTGTGGTTTAGGATGAGATAGCATGATGGACAGATAGACGGATGGAGGTGTTTACAATATCCCCATCCCTTTTTAAAAAAAGCGTTTAGTTGAATTCTTCCCAGTGGTTTAGGAGGTGATAGCTTGATGGACAAATGGATGAACAATGGGCAGGCGAACCCATACACGGAAAAATAATGTTGCTCTCACACACCCTTACCATTAGGGGAAGTGATGTAGCAAGTTTGGCAGAATTCAGCCCTGTGGTTTAGGAGGAGATAGCATGACGGACAGATAGACGGATGGAGGTGTTTACAATATCCCCATCCCTTTTTAAAAAAAGCGTAGGGATAATTATCCAGACAGACTGGTTCCAGTTACAAACTCAGGGGCCTGTGTAACACTAGCTGGCAATTAAAAAAAACCCAAAGGAGCAGAGCTGATAAGGAAAAATTCTATTGATTTTAATGTAACTGCAGGTTAGCTCCATAGCAACAGATAAGACGCTTTTTTCATCCGAAAAAGGCTGATAGCTTTCTTATTTCTCCACGAAAACATATGTTGTGGGTACTCATTAGAAGCGCCTCAGCGAGGCGCTTCTAATGAGTACCCACAACATATGTTTTCATGGAGAAATAAGAAAAATATTAACCGGATACCCCCTCTTATCTGTAGCTATGGGCTCACTAAATTAACTGGACCAGTCTGCACTCATGCAGTTTAATTTGTGCTACTAGTTCACATTAAACCTCATCGACCTGTTCATCTTGGGATCCCAGAGTTATCATCAAATACTTAAAAATTTTTTTAATATTATTTATAATTTTTTTTTCTTTCAGCTGGCTCCACAGTTGTCTCTGCAGGAGGAATTTGTGTACCACTGGAAAGCTGTTACTAGTTATTTTATTGATAACAAAGGTAATATATGTCGGCCTCCTGTAATATGTACCAGCTTAAATATCCTAAAGTATTAAATTGAAATATTAGCCAACAGTGGTATTGTTAAGTACCATAAGTATTGTTCTTATTTTCTGAGAAGATAGAGCTTAGCATTTTATAAATGAATTGTTAGTTAAGATAGTGCTTAAAGTTTTCTTGGAGAAACAAGAGAAATTTATCTAGAATTCCCACTCTTCCCAACAGAACTGTGTATTTCATATACTGTATTCATACTGAATATTTTTACAGACATGTCTGAGCAAACATATACATATGCCAGATCAGACTGCTCCAAAAGGAGTATTTTGATCAGGTTCTGCCCTGTTTGCCATTCATATAGCATTTTGTAGATGGTAAGACCATTACCAGGTAGCTAAAATTGGCATTAACCTTTACCACTGTATGGGTTAATTCAGGAGAAGCCTCGGTGGCTCAGTTGGATGCGCCGTCCGACTGGAGACCAGGAGGTTGCGGGTTCAACCCCCGCCGAGGTCGGCAACATTCTTACGTGGAGATTGAACATGAAATATTTTCTACGGTCATTCTCTCCCTTCCGCTGATTCAAGAAGGGCAGAAAGACTGTGAACAATACTGGTTAACCGCTTAGAGGACTAAGCCTGCCCATTCGACATGACCCCATTGGGTTGACTAAGCAGTAAAACCTCAACACAAACAAACAAATTCAGGAGAAAACAAATTGATGACTTTTTTCCTAGAAAAGAGGCTTTGACAGTTCATGCAAACTGTCTCCTAAGGAGACAGTTTGCATGAAATGTCAGAGCCTGTTTTCTGGGAAAGATAATAAAATACATGTACCCAGAAATACAGGCTTTGACAGAGCATGCAAACTGTCTCCTTAGGGGGCATTTTGCATGAAATGTCAGAGCCTATTTTTTAGGGAAAATAAAAAGAAAACTAGATTGCGCAGTCGATCACAAAATCTCATGCTCGGTGGTAGTCGGTGCTAAAGCTGCTAATAGCATGATGAACGTATGGAAAAATAATATTGCTCTCACACACCCTTACCTCATGTGGAAGTCATGTACATGTAGGAAGTTTGGTTAAAATCTGCCTAGTGATTTAGGAGGAGATAGCTTGATGGAAGGAGGAGATATGGATGGAAAATAATGTTCCTCTCACACACCCTTACCACGTGGGGAAGTCATGTTGCAAGTTTAGTTAAATGCCCCCAGTGGTTTAAGAGGAGATAGCATGATGAACGGTCGGAGGTATGCCCAGTATCCCCATTTCTACAGTGTAATTCAAATTGTCATTGGCTGAAATTTTTACCCAGCAAGCTAAACATTAAAGTTTTCATAGATATAGTACAAATATAGTGTCTGACTGTTTTGGTTGCTGGCAGGGGTGGCTCAGTTTGATGCACATCCGACTGGTGATCAGGAGGTTGCGGGTTCGACCCCCACCGCGTTGGTAACATTCTTTCATGGAGATTGATCATGAAATCTTCTACGGTCATTTTCGCCCATCCACTGATTCGAAAAGGGCAGTTGTCAGTTTTTGTTGAAAGAATGTGCACAATATTGGTTAACAGTTTAGAGGAATAAGCCTGCCCAGCCAAAGTGTGATTAGATAAACTGATCTCCCTCGACATGACCCCAGTGGGTTGACTGGACCATAAAACCTCAACACAAACAAACAAACAAACTAATTAATTGTGGTATTTGTTTATTTTAATTACAGGGGAAAAGTTACCAGTAGAACAGACAAACATTCCTGCCCACTTGGAACAGATGTTGGTGATATTACAGGAAGAAGAGATTGCATCAGAGAGAGGGATGTACGGACCATGCCTGGAATATCTTCTGCAACATAAACTGTTGGAAACCATGTATACCCTTGGCCGAACTGATGTATGATTATTTTTTCCATTAGCTTTTCTTGCATGTTTGTATTTCATAACCTATGTGTTGGAACAGGATCCCCTGAACAAACAATGCAGAGCCAGATCAGTCTGTACTATTTGCCATTCAGCCAATAATTTTGTGATGCTAATCTGGGCCCAGTTGTTCAAAGTGTCGTTAGCTTAACAAGCTCATTAGTGGTGAAAATGTTAACTGTTCTAGAAAGTACAATATCTAATTCACAGGTATCTTAGCTGAAAAAAATGTGAGTAGCTTTTTCAAATGCGAAAGCTACTCACATTTTTTTCAGCAAAAATATTAGCATACTTGTATATGCCATATTTAATGATCAAAGTTTTAACGATATGTTAACTAACCACATCGTTAGTTTTGAACAACTGGGCCCTGGTTGTCAAATCAACATGGTTTTAAAAGTTTTAGAAAAACTATGCTAGGAGATGGTGACTTGTGGATCATATTTCTGGAGTTATTGGCCTTGGTACACAAATTTGCTAGGTACATAAATTGTGCTAATTGTTGTACTAGTTGTCAGAACAGGCTTTTCTGCCAGAGCTGGGATTTGAACTTGCCATCCTCAGTTCCATCAGGAACTCTGTCATAGCTCTTGATAAGATCATCATCATCATATCATAATCAGATTTTTGATTAACCTGCAGGTACAGGGGCAACATCCACATCAGTGGGCCCCCTTCCAGATAGCTGGCTTGCTGCATGCATGGCAGACCTCACACCAGATCTCCACATACTTCTATCATGAGGGCCTTGGTGGCTCAGTTGGATGCGCGTCCGGCTGGAGACCAGGAGGTCGCGGGTTTGACCCCTGTGAAGGTCGGCAGCATTCTTTCGTGGAGATTGATCATAAAATATTTTCTACGGTCATTCTCTCCCTTCCGCTGATTCAAGAAGGGCAGTTGTCAGTTTCTGGCGAAAGAATATGCACAATACTGGTTAACTGCTTAGAGGACTATGTCTACCCAGTACATGTGTGGTTAGGTAAACTGACCATGCTCGACATAACCCCATTGGGTTGACTGGGCCGTTAAACCCCAACACAAACAACCATGAGGGTTGATAGCTGAGAGCTTCCACTCTCTGCAATCCCTTTCTGTCAGCTGCTTCCGTGTCATCTTTGGCCTCCCCGGCCCGCACTTTCCCTCAACCTGTATGTGAAAGACTTTGACTGTACCATTGGAGTGTTCCACATGTCCATACCAGAGGAGCCTTCTCTCCTTCAGAATGAGGTCCAGATCCTCAATGTCAAGCCACGCAAGTAGCTCATCGGACCTGGTGGTGACAACGTCTTGCGGCCTGACATTGCAGAGCTGTCTGATCATTGCCTTGTCATTCCGTAGCAGACGTTGGAGGTTTGGTTTTGTCAGTGGCTGAGTCTCACTGGCATGGAACATTGCACTCCGCACACAAGAGCTGTACACACGGCCACGTATCTTGAAAGAGAGGTGGCGTAAAGAGAGAACTGGTAGCAGCTCCTTGAACTTCTTCCAGGCGGTTTTCACATGTGGTTGAAAGTTCACAGCCACCTGCTGCTGAGAGCATGTCTCCTAGGTAGCAAAAGGAAGCTACTACCTCCAGCTTGTCAGGTCTGACTTGGACTTCCCTCTGTGATCTGCCGTCCAAGGGGCATACAGTTCCCTGCCACCATGTGCATCTGTAGTCAGGGTCCTTTGCCAAGCGCTTGAGCCCACTGCATTTCTTGTGCACCCAGTGCTTGCTTTCTTAAATCCAAAAGTATTGATATTTTCCTTATGTCTCCTTGAAAACATATGTTGTGGATACTCATTAGAAGCCCCTCGGCAAGGCACTACTGTTGAGTACCCACAACATATGTTTTCATGGAAAAATAAGAAAAATATTTACCTGATACCCACTCTTATCTGGATCTATGTCTGTCTATAAGGCCAGTAAGGTCACAGATGCTGGTCAGGTTCTTTGCTCAACTCATCAAAGTATCCAGATACATGTAAATATCTTTTTATTTCTCCATGAAAATATTTGTTGTAAGTACTCATCAGCAGCGCTGTAATGAGACTACTAATGTCAGAGTTCATATACCATAACATATTTTTCATAGAAAAATAAGAATAACAATTTTTTGTTTTTGGTTGAAAAAAGCATCATTTTCTGAACTATGTCTAAGGGATATTGATAGCTGGCCAGAGAATGTGTGTCAGTTAACTCTTAAAATCTCTGTTTGCTTCAGCAAATGGCATATTGAGATTTTCTCTGAAAATTAAAAAGAAATCAGACTGTCATTTGCTCCAATTTTGTTTGGCACTTTAATGCTTTGCAAGCTGGGTAAAAATTACAACAGTTAATTTTTTTTTTCCTATTTTTTTTTTCAGGAATCAGAATTTGATATTTCATGCAACTTATCTATTTTGGATTTGCTATTTCATGCAACTTCCTTAGGAGACAATTTGCATGAAATATTAAATCCTTTTTTTCTGGGAAAAATAAAAAAAACACCATTAATTCGTCATCTGCTGAATTACCCATAGTGTGTCAAGGGTTAATGGAGTTTTTTGTTATCTGCTATATTTCAGTATCCGCCGGGTATGAAACAGATTGTGCTGTCTTTCTTCACAAAACTGCTGTCCAGAATTAAACAACCTCTCCTGGCTCATGTCAGTGTTTACAAAGCCGTGCAGGTAAGATTTTTTGTCATCTAGAAATAGGGATGGATGAAATTGTTTTATGTCACTTTCAGCATAAATTCAGTTACACGAAGGTGATGGAAGAATAGTAATGAAGGATGCTGTGCTGTGAAGTGAGAAATCATGAGTGAATTCTGCCTCCATTGGGATTAAATCCAGGAAATAATAAATACTGCCATAATAAACCTAAGAATTTTGACAGATAGGCCTGGGCAAACAGCACAGACTCAGATCAGACTTCGCATAATGCGGCATTTGATCAGGGTCTATGCTGTTTGCAGCTCATCCTGCACTGTTTTAGATATAATAACAAATAGTAAAAGTGCCTTGTTCAAGTTCTAAGACAAGTAAGGTAATAAGTTAAGGTGTACCAGTATTTAGGGTGAATATAGTAATTACCTTGATGAGGCGGTTTACATGAGTACTCTCATTTTGTTATGGAGAACTCGGGAATTTTTTATCTGGATATTTCTTGTATCTAGAGCCATGAATGTTGTTAAGTAAAGGTTAAAAAGGTAAAGTCGTCGCATAGCCTTGGGGCTGTAGGAGTGATGCCTATTGGAGCCCACTGTGTCTTGGGCAATGGCATATGAAAGGCAAGGCCCAGTTCTCTTTTGCTGCTATAAACATTCCCCTGAAGCATACCTGTACCACTTTCAAATGCCTATGCCTCTCTTGTTCCTAAGTATGATAAAAAAATATACGTATGTTGGTAAGCAAAAATGCTGATTGTATTGAACTGATTTGGGCACTTTATGAAATTTTTTTTTCTGTTATTCTCAGGAGCTTTTTTTTTTTTTATCAGAAAAGACAAAACTCCAAAGTCTTGTAGAAGTAACAAAAATAAGTTCCTTTACAATCTGTTCAGTTTGCCAATTAAAACTCTGATGATATTAACGTTCATGAGCATATTTGTTTATGGCAGCATGCTACTAATGTGTTTCAGCGTCTGGTTGGTTCTTGTGGTGAAGTTCAAGCTGCCCCTACAGAGATAGAAGAAATCCAGTTTTTATGTACAGTGTGTGCCAAAATAAAAGCCGATCCTTACCTAGTCAACTTCTTTCTAGAGGTAGGTGTGATATTGTATATGCCTGTTTTCAGTGTTTTATCCTTTCAGTCCTACAGTCTAAAACAGATACAAACAGTGTAGATTCAGATGAGATGGCTCATAATGAGCCGTCTCATCTGAATCTACACTGTTTGACATTCTGCTTTTTGATTTTGGACTGAATCCCCTATTTACAAGAATGCACATGTCCACGATGAAAGGTGGAAGAATCCACTTATACATTCAGGGAGTGGAAGAGTTTATGACATAACTCCAGATAAGGGGAGTATTCAGAATGTATTATTTTTGTTGTATTTTATGTACAGTAAAACCCCAATAGCTCGAACACTGATGGCTCGTTTACCATGGATCATTTGAACTCGTTTTTGAGTCCCTATGAAATTCTTCCGATAGGTCCAGAAAACAAATATTTAGGTAAATGTTCTGATTTTATCATGAAATTGTATGTTGTGTGTACTCATTAGAATTGCCTCATCGAGGCAATTCTAATGAGTACACTCAACATACAATGATTGTACGTATAGAAGATAAAAAAAAAACCTAATTTATCACCATTTGCTTCCTGACCTTGCACCATAATTAACCCTCAGTGACTCAAACTACCCATATCTCGAACAAATTTCTGTGGTCCCAATGATGTTCGAGCCATTGAAGTTTGACTGTATCTGGCCTAGTATGACATCCCAATATTATCAGTTTTGGGACTTAAGCTTAGATAGAGTATGTTTAGTACAAAAAGTTGAAAAAAAATTGCAATTCATAAATTAAAAAGTATTTATAAAGTTTTCTCCATATTAAAAAGGATATAAATTTAAAAACACAGAATTCTAGAGCAATCAAAACGCAACAAACAAGGAACGTAACAAACTTGGTACAAGGCATTATCTTAATTACAGCATTTAAAGCGTAAAAATTGTAATGAAAACACAAATTTTAACTTCATAATACATTAACCTATAGATAATGTGCTATTCTATTCTGTTTTTACACCTTCCACAGAAAAAACGACCTTTCAGTCGTTAATTAAAGTCTTAAACCAGAAGGTCCCTTAGGCAGTTACCTGTGTGACGTAACTCTTCCCGCTCAATTGACCACGTGTCAGTTTCTTTTCTGTGGACAAAGAAATTCAACAAGGATTATTTACCTGTGATAGAAATTTGGATTATTTCTTTCCTCACGGATAAATTTATGTATCCTTGTGTTTCTTTTGTTTATTTATCACTCCTTTCACTTTCTGTGTTATTATTTAAAATTTTCAATTTTCGATTTCATGTATTTTTGACTGGTCTTTTTCCACATGCGTTTTGGCGACTCTCGCTTTTCGGCACAAAGCTCGTGCGCGATCGGTTCGATAGTCGTGTTTATATATGCAGAATATTTTTGTTCTTTTCGTTCCAGGTTATTCAGCAATTACGATATGTTTTTTTTCCTGGACTTTTGTTTGCAGAGATCTTCAGTTGGCTAAAGATTCTCATGGTGGAGAAGCTGATTGTAAAGAACTTGTCAACCCTTGATGGGTTATAAGACAATTCTTTACTGATGGGAGCCCCACCCCATATGGCTATACTGCCGGGGTAAGACCCATCAAGGTGGCATCTTTGGGTACTTAGTATCCTATAAAGTCTAAGTCCACCAGTCACCAGTCACCAGTCATCCAGTCACCAGTCACCAGTCACCAGTCACCCAGGCTCCAGTCAATCAGCTTCACCAGTCACCAGTCAATCAGGTGCCAGTCAACCAGGCACCAGTCACCAGTCATCCAGGTGCCAGTCAACCAGGCACCAGGCACCAGTCACCAGTCACCCAGTCACCAGTCACCCAGTCACCAGTCACCAGTCAACTAGTCTCCAGTCAATAATTTAACTATTTTCTGGAAAGACTTAGTTTCTGACATATTTCACCGGACAAAATAGTCACGTATACTAACTTCCGGTCATTATGTCTAATTATTAAAAAATTTTTTCACTGGGCAAAGTATCAGTAATATTTCTGATACTTATACCCGGTCATATTATTATATTATTTCTGATTTTTCACCAGGCAAACTTTTACAGAAAGTGTCTGGTCAATTTTTGCCTTATAATTAATTATCTTCGGGAAAAAGTTTCGAATACTTGTGCCCGCTCAGTTTTCATATATAATCTCCCTTTTTCATCGGACTAGAGTTACGAATACTACTATCCGATCAATTTGTCAAATTTCTTGTAACTTTACCGGGCAACAGTTACGAATATTAGTGTCCGGTCATTGTGTCGGGTAACTAGTGTCAAAATAATGATTACTAATTCCCGAACAATCTATTATCGTTCATAGAGCTCCATTCACGTTTAAGTCAATGGATATAGGTTATTAAGTGAAATACATAATAACTTTTTATACAAAAAAAAAAAAAAAAAAAAAAAAAATTCTGTACAGTCTTTCCCAAATCAGACTAGAATTTTTAATATTCCATTGACTTATTATAGGTGTGTAATTCCATTAATATTTTAAATTAACTTATGTTTTATCTCTTTTATCCGCTAGAAAGAGTTAAACTTCCGACTATAACAAAATTCTTACCGGGCAGCAGTTCGTAGACTAGTGCCAGGTCATTCAAATGATGTTTTATCTCTTTAATTCGCTAGACAGCGTTTAAATTCCGGCTCTAACGAAAATTTCATCGGGAGGCACTTCGTAGAGTAGTGCCAGGTCATTCTAACGAAATTCCACCGGGCAGTAGTTTCGTAGACTTTGTGTCGGATTACTAGTGTGTTCCAGGCTCAACATATATTCATATATAACCACTATAGACATGTATAGTCTTGGATTATAGGTTATTGAATGACAGCGATGGGTTCTAATACCTAGTAGCCATTTATATTGTTGAATTCTGTCCAGTTACTTTTGAACTTGACTTAAATTCTATATATATATTTATTATTGAAAATGAATTAAGAATTATCGGTTACGATCAAATTCGCAATTCATTCACTAAGTGTAGAAGATACTTCCAGCTATAATTATATCTCGTTTGTTCGCTACAAAGAGATTAACTTCTTACATATTCACTTTATTCGGCTCTAGGGCAAAGGTGAACTATAAAACTATCGTTATTTATAAGAAGAAAAATATACACGAAATATAAAAATTTTTCTTCTTTCCTCCCCTGTTTTTCTTCTACATGCTCCGATATGTAATCAGCATGTAATCTAAGGAGTAAATTGACAAGAAAGTAGCAATCGATCTTTTCTACTTTCTATTAATTTTTCATTCTTAAGGTATGGGAAATTTACACCAACCAGATAAATAAATTAACAGTTTATTTATTTATTCACTACCTCTCTAGATTACTACGATTTAAAATTCTAGTTGAGGTACATATTTTCCTTTTGCCTTTTCTACATGGAAAATAGTTGATCCGATAAGCTATTATTCTATTTTATACTATCTTTTGATTGATTATATAAGAGTCTAGGTCAGTCGTGCTCTGTCTAAACTCTGCTATAAAATAATAAATAAGAAAAAAATCTTATATTTAGGCATAGATATAATTCGATACGTTCTTTACTTTGCCTGTTTTATTTTTTCTTCTGGATCATTTAAGACTACGATAGCAATATACCAGATATTTTTGCCTCAGTAAGAATCTATTACGCTGAAGATTCTTCATATTGGAATAATAATTTTATTATGATTATAATTCTAGACCCAATTAATCCTCGTATATTATAGGTCTACTTTATCTTATTGAGGAATAGTTTTGCTTCGACTAGCTCTATACCTCTAATATTTTATTTATAACTAGAGTCCATGTCAATCAAAATTTTCTTGCACTTTGGTATTGACAATGGATACATATTTAGTAAAGGCATTAATTATTCAGTACGTGACAGATTATTATTGCCTAAATTAGATTTTATATACAATACTTTCCTTTTGATATTTTGTTTTATTGACTTTGTAACTATTCAGAAACTGCCAAAGTCAATCATTTCCTTCCTCTAAACTTACCGAAGCTCTAGATTATGTTGATATATATTTTTGATATATGCTTAGAGGTTAATTAACGAGAGTTTACCTCATAATAGCAGATATTATTATAATTATATTAATCAATCTATAGTCTAGGCTTAGACAAAAGGGAAAACATCCTTAATTACGAGCCGGTAAAGAATTAAGACACTCTTAATTATCTCTTTACCCCTCCTTTATGTTTACATTCGTTAAAGGGATCATAGTAATTCTCGCTAAGAGTTCAAGTTCAGTTTGCGAATAATGCAAAGATTAATATCTTGATTTCCAGTCCGCATCAAAAATGGTCTATATAAATAGATAAATATCTTTCCGAAACTGGATATTTATTTATTTTTCCACACAATAAGTCATTTCAAGATGTCGATGTTTTTGAAATGCACTGCTTCAATTTATAATATAAAATATGTTTATATTAACTTCACAACTTAGTAAGTGCTGCACCTACGTTCCTGGTCAGATCTTACTTTTGTGATACGTTTTTGAACATACTGAAAGTTTTCTCCGATTATACATTCGGTAAATAAACTTTCGAGTAGTATTTATGCCTTTAAACATTCAGATTATTTGATAATTGTTGGAGATAATATATTATTCCGATATTTATATATCTATCTTCATTATTTATCTTTCTCATCTTACTTTTAAATTAGATTGACCTTCTCGCTACGTTCCAGGTTTAAATCTAGCTAACATTGTGGAACAGTCACTTTTTTTTATTTCCTAAACAATATTTTAACTTTTTTCTCAGTATTCAGAGCATAACGACTTCATGAATACTTGAAAATAATTCAATTCTACGCTTGTTAAACTAAGCCTAAAACAAGCCCTAGTTTTTTAGAATGGATATTATCCTTCGATTCAGTTCATGGAGATACATCCTTTTAGATCCCATTATCTCTATTTCAATCATTCAAAATTCTAATGACTAAGTACTCCTTTTCTACGTACGAATACAGAATATCGAGTCACTGTTGCTGCATATTGGTTAAAGATTAAACAAATTTTATCTTAAACCTATATGACGTTAAATTAATTATTATCTCTTTCATATACATGTTTTTACCCTTCCGTCAGGGATCGCGGTAATAATATTATTACTCTCTATGGTTTACACATAGATCTCGAGAGTATATATATGTATTTTCTTCCTGAACTCATTTGCGAGTACGTAATTTGATATTTCAGGAATTACCAATTATGCAGACATAGATTTTATTCTATTAATATTCAATTCTAAAAATTTGATTGAATGTTTATCTATAAAATTTCTGGGCAGTAATTTTATAGAGAGTTATATGTTTAATAATTCCTTGCTTAAATAATAGTTACGCTTAACCTATGATTTATAGCGGGAATTTTGTTCAATAGTATAATTTTTATTTAGTATTAATATATTTCTTACTATTCTTAAATATGCGTATAGAATAGTAATACTATCTCTTAACTTTTAAATTAAGTGTTTTTTGAGATTAATAATCAGTATTATTGTATAATCTTTCTTCAGAGAATATCACACTATTACTTTTTCTCTGAGTCCTTCTCTTTTTATGAACATTTTGATTCGTATCAAAGTGGATTTTTAACATTTCTTGATTTCCATGATTTTTTACTCAGGAGTACTTTTCATGGCAATCTTCTGGTATAGAAAGATTCTATCCAGCTTATTTATTATTGCTTAATCTTATCAATACGGTAAGATTTAGCCAAACTATGACCGTCATACAGTTTGCTGCGATCAACCTTATTCTTATCTCTTTTATTGTCTGTCAAACTCTTTAGTTATGATGTTGACAGTTTATTCTTTATTTTTTTTGTCAGGACATCAAACGCTTTTATATGTCTATGACAAAACTAATTATCAATGGTTTAAGTTGTTTTTTCTTCCCAGCAGTTATATGCAAACTCTGTATTATTTTATTGCTTGACTAAAAATTCGTTATACAATTAGTCTAGCAATAGTTTTAACCATTATGTTTGTCTATACTTTTTTTCTTCTGATGGATAACTTAGTTATAGTTAAGTTAACTCCATCTACTTTTATTATCTCCCCTTCTTTAATTTGATCAAGGGAAATAATTACACATTATGGTTATTTTAAGTCTGTGTCTGTTCATCGGAAACTGTCCTGTCGCTCCAATTAACAGAATTTAATTAGTTTATAATTCTAATAGCTTAGACTATTACAATTACATAGCTTCACATATCTAGAATTTTATCCAAAATATCTACATATGTCAGTTATCTATAGGAAACTCCACCGAGTAGACTTTTCCTTATTTATTCAAGATCCTACATAGACTACTTACAGTGTATGGTCTTGGCTTTTTGTTTTACAAATTTTGTTTTCAAAATATTTCTATATTCCTAGCTTACTTTGCGATGGAATATTTATGTTATGTCTCAATGACTCCCTTTTCTTTTTGAAGCCAATTGTTGTTTCCCAAAAAGAAAAAAAAGAGGGGGGGGCCGATGTTAGGTCTCTGAGACTTAAGAACTGGCTTCCTCTAGAGTCTACTAATATATATAAGGTTGTTAGATCATAACACCTTAAAGCTATTTTGTGAATCTAGACCATTCTTTCTATTAAATATAGAATTAGAATGTATCTGATTCTTTTGAGTTTCCTGAGTCTTAACCAGAAGTGGTGAGATATTATTGGTGTTAGAATTAGGAGAGCACCTCCCTCCTATTCTGCAAATTCTAGCACATTATCTATAGGTTAATGTATTATGAAGTTAAAATGAAGTTTTTTAAAAGTAAAACATATTTTAACGAGTAATACTTAACCTATAGATAATCAATTATCTCCCTCCGTCCACCCTCGCTTATCTCTCCTAATTGTGTCTATTGTTTTACACATAAAAGAAACTGACACGTGGTCAATTGAGCGGGAAGAGTTACGTCACACAGGTAACTGCCTAAGGGACCTTCTGGTTTAAGACTTTAATTAACGACTGAAAGGTCGTTTTTTCTGTGGAAGGTGTAAAAACAGAATAGAATAGCACATTATCTATAGGTTAAGTATTACTCGTTAAAATATGTTTTACTTTTAAAAAACTTCATTTTAAAGGCACCATATTCTTCAAAAATAAACATCTTTTATCCAAGAAAGGTTTAATAAACTGATATATAGTAGTAATATATGATCATAAAATGTGGTATCTGACAGCCTGCAAAATTTGAGTTAGGCTCTCAGTTTTGAACTCTGGGTCTGCACTGTTTGCTCAGGCTCTCAGTTTTGAACTCTGGGTCTACACTGTTTGCTCTGGCTCTCAGTTTTGAACTCTGGGTCTACACTGTTTGCTCAGGCTTGCTGTCCCATTACTTAGGGTCAGGGCTCTGGAAATTTTGCAATCTGAATCGGTCCAGCTGATGACGATGACGTCATCAATGAGCCCAATTCCAAAAAAAAAAAAAAAAAAAAAAATATGTATATATCACCTGTCACGAAAACTAATGACAATTGGCAGTCCTATTTTTAGTTCACCTGAGCCGAAGGCTCAAGGTGAGGTATTGTGATCACTCACCGTCCGTCGGCGTCGTTGTCGTCGTCGGCGTCGGCGTCGTCGTCCGTCTGTCCGTCCGTTCACAATCTTTAAACAACATCTCCTCCTAAACCACTGATTGGATTTTGACCAAATTTCACAGGAATGATCCTTGGTTGATCCTCTTTCAAAGTTGTTCAAAAGGTTCCGGTCCATTGCATATCTAGGTCACAGGAGCTAAAAATAGATTGTTTAACTAAAAACTCAAAAAATCTTCTCGTCAGAAACCACTGGACCGATTTCAATAAAATTTTGCAGAAATGTTCCTTTGGTGATCCTCTACCAAGATTGTTCAAGCCATTTGGATTCGTCAAAAAACATGGCCGCCAGGGGGCGGGGCTTATTTTCCCTATATATCTATATAGAAAACTTTAAAAATCTTCTTGTCAGAAACCACTGGACCAATTTCAATATAATTTTGCAGAAATGTTCCTTTGGTGATCCTCTACCAAGATTGTTCAAGCCTTTTGGATTCGTCAAAAAACATGGCCGCCAGGGGGCGGGGCTTATTTTCTCTATATATCTGTATAGAAAACTTTAAAAATCTTCTAGTCAGAAACCACTAGACCGATTTCAATATAATTTTGCAGAAATGTTTCTTTGGTGATCCTCTACCAAGATTGTTCGAGACATTTGGATTCGTCAAAAAACATGGCCGCCAGGGGGCGGGGCTTATTTTCCCTATATATCTATATAGAAAACTTTAAAAAATCTTTTCGTCAGAGACCACTGGACCAGTTTCAATATAATTTTGCAGAAATGTTCCTTTGGTGATCCTCTACCAAGATTGTTTAAGCCTTTTGGATTCATCAAAAAACATGGCCGCCAGGGGGCGGGGCTTATTTTCCCTATATATCTGTATAGAAATCTTTAAAAATCTTCTTGTCAGATACCACTAGACTGATTTCAATATAATTTTGCAGAAATGTTCCTTTGGTGATCCTCTACCAAGATTGTTCAAGACATTTGGATTCATCAAAAAACATGGCTGCCAGGGGGTGGGGCTTATTTTCCCTTTACATCTATATAGAAAAGTTTAAAAATCTTCTTGTCAGAAACCACTGGACAGATTTCAATATAATTTTGCAGAAATGTTCCTTTGGTGATCCTCTACCAAGATTATTCAAGCCATTTGGATTCGTCAAAAAACATGGCCACCAGGGGGCGGGGCTTATTTTCCTTATATATCTATATAGAAAAGTTTAAAAATCTTCTTGTCGGAAACCACTGGACCAATTTCAATATATTTTTGCAAAAATGTTCCTTTGGTGATCTTCTAGGAAAATTGTTCAAGCCATTTGGATTCGTCAAAAAACATGGCCGCCAGGGGGCGGGGCTTATTTTCCCTATATATCTATATAGAAAATTTTAAAAATCTTCTTGTCCGAAACCACTGGATCGATTTCAATATAATTTTGCAAAAATGTTCCTTTGGTGATGCTCTACCAAGATTGTTCAAGCCATTTGGATTCGTCAAAAAACATGGCCGCCAGGGACCAAGGCTTATTTTCCCTATATATCTATATAGAAAACTTTAAAAATCTTCTTGTCCGAAACCACTGGACCGATTTCAATATAATTTTGCAGAAATGTTCCTTTGGTGATCCTCTACCAAGATTGTTCAAGCCATTTGGATTCGTCAAAAAACATGGCCGCCAGGGGACGGGGCTTATTTTCCCTATATATCTATATAGAAAACTTTAAAAATCTTCTTGTCCGAAACCACTGGACCGATTTCCATATAATTTTGCAAAAATGTTCCTTTGGTGATCCTGTTGCAAGATTGTTCAAGCCATTTGGATTCGTCAAAAAACATGGATGCCAGGGGGCGGGGCTTATTTTCCCTATATAATCTATATAGAAAACTAAAAATCTTCTTGTCCAAACCACTGGACCGATTTCAATATAATTTTGCAAAAATGTTCCTTTGGTGATCCTCTACCAAGATTCGTCAAAAAACATGGCCACCAGGGGGCGGGGCTTATTTTCCCTATATATCTATATAGAAAAGTTTAAAAATCTTCTTGTCCGAAACCACTGGACCGATTTCCATATAATTTTGCAGAAATGTTCCCTTGGTGATTCTGTACCAAGATTGTTCAAGCCATTTGGATTCGTCCAAAAACATGGCCGCCAGGGGGCGGGGCTTATTTTCCCTATATATCTATATAGAAAATTTTAAAAATCTTCTTGTCCGAAACCACTGGACCGATTTCAATATAATTTTGCAAAAATGTTCCTTTGGTGATCCTCTACCAAGATTGTTCAAGCCATTTGGATTCGTCAAAAAACATGGCCGCCAGGGACCAAGGCTTATTTTCCCTATATAATCTATATAGAAAACTTTAAAAATCTTCTTGTCATAAAGCACTGGACGGATTTCAATATAATTTTGCAGTAATGTTTCTTCGATGATCCTCTACCAAGATTGTTCAACCCGCCATTATTCGTTAAAAAACATGGCCGCTAGGGGGCGGGGTTAATTTTTCATATATATCTGTAAAGAAAACTTTAAAAATCTTCATGTCATAAATGACTGGACCGATTTCAATATAACTTGGCAGAAATGTTTCCTTAGTGACCCTCTATCAAGATTGTTCAAGCCGTCATGATTTGTCAAAAAACATGGCAGCTAAAGGGTGCAGGGCTTATTTTCCATATATATCTATATAGAAAACTTGAAAAAATCTTGTCGTCAGAAACCACAGGACTGATTTCAATATAACTTCACAGAAATGTTTCCTTGGTGACCCTTTACCAAGATTGTTCAAACCGTTATGATTTGTCAAAAAACATGGCCGCTAGGGGGCGGGGCTTATTTTCCTATATATCTATATAGAAAATTTTAATAGTCTTTTTCAGAAACCACTTGACCGATTTCAATGTAACATTGCAGGAATGTTTCTTATGTAACCCTCTATCAAGATTGTTCAAGCCGTCATGATTCGTCAAAAAACATGGCCGCCAGGAGTCGGGGCTTATTTTCCTTATATATCTATAGAAAACTTTAAAACTCTTCTTGTCAGAAACCACTAAACTGATTTCATTATAACTTTGGAGAAATGTTTCCTTGGTGACCCTCTACTAAGATTGTTCAAGTAATCATGATTCGTCAAAAAACATGGCTGCCGGGGGCAGGGCTTATTCATGATTCATCAAAAAACATGGCCGTTAGGGCGTAGGGCTTTATAGCTATATAAAACTTTTTAAACCACTGGACCAATTTCAATATAACTTGGCAGAAATGTTCCTTTGGTGAGCCTCTTTTAAGATTCAGTTCAAGTCGTCAAGATTTGTAAAAAAACATGGCCGGGGGTGTGGTGGAGGGGGGTGGGGGTGGTTAGTGCTATAAAGTTTATACAAAAATCCTAGAGCAGTGAACTTGGCTGAATCTTCAATAGTAAATATGCAAATCTGTTTGTTCAGGTGATCGATATAGGACCATCATGGTCCTCTTGTTAAATAATACACCTCAACTCCGTTATATGACGGAAGTCCGGGTATAACGAGCATGATCAAAGCTGGCATCATCAATAAATACAGTCAGGTATGTAAAAAGAAAGAAAAAAATCAAACAAAAAAAAAACAAAACGGTTTTGTTGTTATTTCCACCTCCGCAGGGTTTTCCTAAACTATTTATAAACAACTGATTCCCGTCTTGTATAAGCGCGAAGACGGCGGGAAGCAGGAGAGACGGAACGAAACGACTTTCATGGACCTTATTAGGTCTAATAAAAAAGGCCTGCGCCACGGGCGGTTTTGCAGTTTTCAATGTTTCAAGATTTGATCAGACTGCTTAAATTTTAAGCACTGACCAATCTTGTCTAGCGCAAGTGGTGCATTACTTATTTTTACCGTGAAATCTATCTTGAATTATACTCGCGTGTTACGGCAATCAACAACAACAACAACAAAAAAAAGAAGCAATCAATAATGCCCAGATCTGACGCTGTTGTATGCAACATCTGATCAGGACGTACACGGTTTGGGAATTCATTTATCGAATCTGGGACCGACAAACCGTGTTGATCAAAACAAAAAAGAAGAGGAAGAAAACGGGTGCGTTCAAGCGGTGCATTCTTTTATCACTCTCAGTAAAGCGACCTTTGATCTTTTGGACACGCCGACTGCACCTGGATGTTTTGCAGTCTCAGTGTATTCACACGTGTCACACAAACGAATTAATTATCAGACTACCGTTACTGATGATTCTTGTTAATCGTTTGTTTACCGCACAAAGGTCAGTGAAGTATTGATTTTTTGACAATGTTTGGATAATGACGTAATTAATTTGTGCTGCGGTAGGTTGCAGTTATTCAGCTGTCTCTCCAATATACATGTCAAATGACCGTTTAGAGTCTTTCAACTACCATAATATCGCATTTGAAAGGTGCGCGGACGTTGTCAGTTTGGGAAGACTTGACCGTTTGTGATTTTTTAGACATCATTGATTCGTGAAAATTGGTTGGTTGGGGAAAAATGGGGTTCAAGGCACAAACATGTTGGACCAATTTATTAGCGTTTTGGGGTGTTTGAAATCGGTCCAGAATTCTTAATTTCGATCCAGACTGGCTATTTTTCCGGTTTTCCCGAGCCCTGCTTAGGGTATATACAACAGCTCAATCTCATATACATGTAGTTTGATTAATTTTCATTTGAATTGTTTCATGAAGTAGGGCTTCATAGCATTTCATTATGTATTTCATAATAATTTTGTTTTTCAAGTTTGTTTAGTAAATGTTATCATCATTTGGACACTGTCCACATGAGTAAATCAAGTGGCTTCCTTGCATATAGGGAAGTCTTCATGATGTCAGAAGTCAGCCAGCTTGCCCATTCACATAACCTTAAATATTGGTACAGACAGGCCTATGCAAACAGTGTAGATCCAGATCAGAAGCTGCATAACAGGCATCTGATCAGGATCTACACTGTTTGCCACTCATCCAGCACTGTTATAGACTCTTCAGCAGATAGTAAAATTAGACTTTTTCAAATTTTAGGACAAGTATGGTAAGAAGTTCAGGCCCCGAGGTTATAAAACTTTTTTCATGCTCCACTCATCTGAGCATGAAATTTGTCCTGGTAATATACCTCAAATTACTGACAATTGCAAATTCTTTCTTGCTAAACAAAGCTGAGCATGAAAATTTCTCTGCTGATAAATATGAAAATGCCAGCTATTGTTGGCTTTTTCATATTTATTAGCTGGGAAAATTTCATGCTTAGCTGAGTTGAGCATGAAAAAAGTTCTGTAACCTCGGGGCCAGGTATCCCAATACTTAGGATAAATATGGCATTTGCTTCTAGATAACAGATACCCATGGGAAGATGCAAAAACAAGACTGTTACAGAGAGGTATCTGTTGTGGAGAGGTTAACCCTTGTCATGCTGAATAAGATGCCATGCCCACTTCCAATTTTCAGCCAGTCAGATTATTTGATCCAGATAGTTAATACAAATTCGCATTAATGACAAACAGTGCAGATACAGATCAGCTGGCTTCTTCAGAAGCCAACTGATCTGGCTCTACACTGTTTGCAAAAGCAGGGCATATCCGGGTTCAGCAGGACTAGGGTTAAATATATAACTGATCCAGCGCACGACAAAACCTACAATAAGACGTGTGTGACCAGCAAGGATAAGCCTGTTTAAGCTGGCCACACAAGTCTTATTCTAGGTTTTTTCGTGCACTGGCTCATATATCATTAATAAAACAACACTTTGGGAGATTTGTACAGCCACCCACTATGGCAGGGGTTCTCGTTTATTCCTCATTGAATAATCTGGAGGCTGTAGAAGGCACATGCAGTCAGGAAAGACTCTGATCAGAGTCTTCCCTGGTCACACAAGTTTTATTGTAGGTTTTGTCGTGCGCTGGCTCAGTTAATAAAACAACACTTTGGGAAATCATAAAAATTATTGTTAGAGGGAGGTGGCAGTTGTTTAGTGTGACAATTCATGGAGATTACACTGTAAAAGACAGTGTAGTTCTTGGAAGCCCTGGAAAATTGTCAAAGTCATCTTATTGTGCTTGTATAGCAATTAGTAAAATGAAAATGCCATGAAATGGAATTCTTATAGAGCTGACATTAATTTCTGTGTTAAATTACTAATTATGCAGGATAAATTTTCATACATCCATGGTTACTGAATGTTGAAATCGCATGAACTAGTCCAGGTCTTTAAATTGGCATATGTTATTTTTTTGGTCTCTTTGCATATTAATCAGCACGCTGACCTTGGTGGCTCAGTTGGATGCGCCGTCCGACTGGAGACCAGGAGGTCGCGGGTTCAACCCCCGCCGAGGTCGGCAACATTCTTTCATGGAGATTGATCATGAAATATTTTCTACGGTCATTCTCACCCTTCTGCTGATTCAAGAAGGGCAGTTGTCAGTTTCTGGCGAAAGAATGTGCATAATACTGGTTAACTGCTTAGAGGACTAAGCCTGCCCAGTAAACATGTAGTTAGGTAAACTGACCGCGCTCAACATGCCCCCATTGGGTTGACTGGGCCGTAAAATCTCAACACAAACAGTTGTCAGTTTCTGGGGAAAGAATGTGCACAATACTGGTTAACCGCTTAGAGGACTAAGCCTGCCTAGTAAAGTTACGTGTGGTTAGGTAGACTGACTGCGCTCGACATGACCCGATTGGGTTGACTGGGCCGTAAAACCTCAACACAAACAAACAATTAATCAGCGCATGATAAAACCTACAATAAGATTTGTGCAAATAGCGAAGATTCAGATCAGCCTGCGCATCAACACAGTCTGTTCAAAGTCTTCGCTGATCACGTACCTTCTACATCCTCCAAGCTATCCAAAGAGGGAAAAATGAGAACCCTTTCTACTGGGCGGATGTACAGACTGACATGAATCTTTGCAGGTCACGCAGGTCTTATTGTAGATTTTGTCGTGTGCTGGCTTATATGTAATATGGTACATGTTCTAAACTTAAGTGCTAAGCAAAAATCCTGATTTTTTTTATGCACAATTATTTCAGAATGTCATCTGCTGCAGTTGGCATTGGGGTGTTAAGGCTTAATTGCTTCATAGCACTATAATAATGCTGAATGTGGGAAAGCAATTGAAAACTGAAAGCCAACACCACTCTGCTCTTTGATTAAGGCCATAGTATTTTCTACACACAACATTTGAAGATATTTGCAGGTAGTGTTTACAGGTAGTGTTTGCAGGTAGTTTAATTTGACTTCAGTTCCTGGCTAAATTGTTTGTCTTCATATATTTTTTTTATAGATGCCAAAGTCTTCACCTGACAGCGCCACCAGTCCTATAGTGGAGGAACCAGTCTCTGGTGCTGGAAACAAACTATTCCAAGAGTTCAGGCTGGTTGATACTTTGCTCACTTTGTCGCACAGTGCTGTAAGTTAATATAAGCCACTCTACTGTATTCAGCCTAATTACTCTACTGTGTGCTTAGGTTTTTCAAAATTACTGGGAAAAATTGCGGTAAAAACATGTATCTGCTACAAATGATACACCTTAAAAAAGATCAGTAAAGGACTTATTTGATGATGTTTATGCGATTTTTTTCTGATTATAAAACCATATACTGTGGGTCCATATACTGGGGTATTCATTTGAATTGCATCAACCAGTCGATGCAATTCAAATGGGTACCCACAACATATACTTTTATAAAGAAGTAGACAAAAAATACACAGGCTGTAATCTGAAGACTACGGAATTGCTTGACTGTGCGCTTGTAGGAGTATGTGTGGTAATTAGTGTGAATATGGTATATCAAAAAGGTTGTATGGGTCATATGAAAACAGCTTTAGCCCAGATCAGCCCGTGCATCTACCCTGTCTGATAAGTTCTTTTGGTGCTTGTGAATATAGTCTTCAGTACCCTGAGATTCTGTAAACAGGCAAGGTGTATACCTAGGCTGATCTACGCCTTTGCTATCCACATACGCCCAGAAGAGGCCGGCCTCGGTGGCTCAGTTGGATGTGCCATCCGACTGGAGACCAGGAGATCGCGGGTTCAACCCCTGCTGAGGTTGGCAACATTCTATCGTGGAGATTGATCATGAATATTTCTACGGTCATTCTCTCCCTTCCGCTGATTCAAGAAGGGCAGTTGTTAGTTTCTGGCGAAAGAATGTGCACAATACTGGTTAACCACTTAGAGGACGAAGCCTGCCCAGTAAATGTGTGATTAGGTAAACTGACCACGCTAGACATGACCCCATTGGGTTGACTGGGCCGTAAAACCTCAACACAAACAAACAAACGCCCAGAAGACATTTGAACAACAATGTGAGAAAACATACCTTTTGATGTGTGCCCAGCAGAGACTCAAATTTGCACAGTCTGATCAGAATCTTTGTTGTCCACATGAAGAAACTTTGCATCATTGGCTGTCCAAAATGTGCCCAATGAAGATTCTGAATGCGCAGGCTGATCTGAATCTTTGCTGGGAACACATGTCCAAAGGTACATTTTCTCATGTTGTTACTCATTTTTCATTTAGTGTGATTGATCTCTTTTTAGTTTTGCAGATAAGACTGCCAACAGGCAAAAACTATGCTGGTCACATACCACTTTTATTCTAAATATTGGGACACCTTAATTCCTTCAATACCGTATGTCTAAAATGTACACATGTCCATTTTTGTCACATCTGCTTTAGCATGGGCAGCTTAGGCATGCAAGTTTCTGTCTGTCCGTTTGTCTTTCCATCAACATTTACCCTGGGTGTCTTGTGAGCGCAACTCCTCTTACAGTTTTGTACCGATCGTTTTGAAACGTTGCATATGTTTTCTTCATGGTATGAGGATGTGCTTATGGTTTGGGTATAATTGTTAGAACATTTTTTGTCACTTTTTCCACATTGTGAACTTAGTCATTTTTCACTTCAATATATAGACAGTGAGCGCAACTCCTCTTACAGTTTTGTACCGATTGTTTTGAAACTTTGCATATGTTTTCTTCATGGTATGAGGATGTGCATGTGATTTGGATGTAATTGTTAGATTATTTTTTTCACTTTTTCCACATTGTGAACTTAGTCATTTTTCACACTTAATATATAGACAGTGGGTA
Source organism: Anodontia alba (assembly GCA_964016985.1). Taxonomy (NCBI): domain Eukaryota; kingdom Metazoa; phylum Mollusca; class Bivalvia; order Lucinida; family Lucinidae; genus Anodontia; species Anodontia alba. The sequence continues at coordinate 45,777,311 of OZ024821.1, read as the reverse complement.
CCTCATAAGCACAACTCCTCATACAAATTTATACCAATCTTTTTGAAACTTTGCACATTTGCACATGTTTTCTTCATAGTCTGAAGATCTGCATCTGCTTTTAATATAAGCCTTGTCTTAATTTTTGTCACTTTTCCAACCTAGCACTGCTAAGCATGAAATAAACATTTAATAACCACATTCTGATTGTGGCTCCTGTGACTTTTGCCCCAGCAGGTGCGACACCCCCTTCCGCGGAATTCAGGTTATTATCTGTTGATGTAGCTAAAAGCTGCTGGATAAATTGCAAAAAGAGTAGACCCTGAACAGATACCGCACTTGTGGCATCTGATCTGGGTCTACTCTATCTGTCTTAATAGAGTTGTTACAGTGTTATAACTTCTTTTTCCATAGCTGTAGATGCAACACTCTCTATAGCTAAAACAGATTTGACATTTTTCTTGTTTCTCTTTGAAAACATTTTGTAATCAGTATACATGTTTATGTTTTTGTGAAGAAACAAAAAGAAAAAAAAATAATGGTTAAAAAAAAATAACAAAAAAACATTTATTCTGAATAATCCATTTGTCTATAACTTTGATTTTATTTCTTCATTTCAAGATACTATTGTCATTATTTGATTCTTTATATTGACAGGAGATTTTGATAAAGTTTGTAAACACAATTATGAATATTGTTTCAGGACAGTCGTGTAGCTGTGAAAGCCTGTGAGGGTCTCATCCTGTGTTCTAGTCTTCCAGAACCTATAGCTGCTCATTGTATGATCAACAGTACCAAATTCTGTAGAGATCTCACACAAAGACTGGTGGATACATACAAAAAACTGCCTGACTGTATTAATCCTTCAGATCTGGAACATGTTCAAGCCAAGTGGGGGTAAATTCTTAACCCTTAAACTGCCAGTCACAAAAATTGTCGTCTGCTGTGTCATCTGCTTGTGATTTTAAAAGTCATTTTTGCAAACATTGTCGACCCATATCAGACTGCTCCTCTGATCGGGGTCCACACTGTTTTCCTGTATGCAAAAATAGATTTGAAAAGTTTGCAAGAATATTCAGCAGATGACATTTTCAGATGCAGGTTTTCTTGGCATTTTAAGGGTTAATTGGTTATACTGTATTTACCTTAAGTATTCGGACACCTCAACTCCTTACCATACTTGTTCTAGAATTTGAACAGGTATAATTTACTGCCCAGTGTTGTCTAAAAATTGCCGCATGAGTGGCAAACAGTGTAGATCCTGATGAGATGCCGCATTCTGCAGCCTCCAAAATATTCTCCAGATCTGTATCTGTGATAGTGTAAATTCTGTATACTTATTTATGAGATGTTTCTTATCATTCCCACATACCTTGGTAGAATTTAGTATAATTTTTGGGAACCCATTTCTGTAAACCGGTGAAGCTGTTTTCCAGTAATTTGTTACTTATTTTATCCCAATAATTCATTGTTCTCTGTTGAAGGGTTATTTGCTCAAGCATTTGCATCTGAATATATAGAGCAAACATAGGAGTAAAAAAAAAAAAAAAACAAAGACATCAGTGAATCAGCAGGTCTGCCTAATATTAAACAGTCATCACATCACCAATGCAGATTTAACACTTTCTCCAATAAGCATTTGATACCCAGTGATTTTTATGGGTAAGTACTTGTGCAATTTTAAAAATGTGTTAAGATGGAATGATTGATTTTTTTTTTTTTTTTTTTTTTGTTGTTGAACCAGTCATAATGATTTAACTCTTTGTATGCTGGGTAATTTTACATGCTTTTTTTGTCACCTGGATTTTTTTTTTTAAATTAACTGTTTCAAAAAAGTTTTTCAGGAATAGTCAAACAGTTTGGATCCAGATCAGGCCCGATGTTTTGTCGGCCTGATCTGTGTCAAACTGTTTGCAAAGGATATCAGCAGACTACAAATGTTGCCACTAGAGGGGAAAGAGGTAAGGTACCTTTCAGGTTATTACATAGCTCTAGATAAAAGGGTAATGATTTTTCTTATTTCTCCACAAAAACATGTTATGGGAACTCATTAGAAGCAGAGTTGCTTCTAATGAGTACCCACAACATATGTTTCATGGAGAAATAAGAAAAATTGAAATGCTCTTGGGTGAAAAAAGCACCTTATCTGGAATTGTGGGTTAAACCTGAACTTACCGTAAATGTCCTAAACTTTTGAACACCAAAGTGTCTGACAAAATGACATATGCAAACAGTGCAGACCCAGATCAGACTGCTCCTTAAGGAGCAGTCTGATCAGGGTCTACACTGTTTGCCATTCCACTAAGTATTTTAAGCAACAAGTGCAGAATTTAGGACAAAATAGTATGGAGTTAAGTGTTTGAAATTTTAGGTCATTTACCATACCACTTAATAATGCACACATGTTCCAGACTGGAAGTGGTGACAGAACGAGAGGATCAACAGACATTTAAAGGCAAGCGTGATCTGGTGTCATTCCTGTCCTGGCTTGACTACTGTGATCAGCTGACTGGGATAGCCAATCCGATTGTAGCTGAGGCTTTATCTAGAACAGTTCATCAGAGGTTTCTAGTACCTTGTATTCAGCAGTCTTTACTACAAGCGTAAGTATGATGAAAGATGGGAAATTCTGCCTTATGGCATAGATATATGTTTCAGAAGTTATTGCTGTTAAACTTGCTTCAACAAGGTGCAATGTGTTGGACCCATATTGTTTCTGGTCTGTTCTCTTGGTTAATGTGTCATTCCATCAATCTTTTAATGCTTTATTCACACTAACCATAGCTCCAGATAAGAGGGGGTATCCACATATTTTTTTCTTATTTCTTAAAAAAAAAAATGTTGTGGGTACTCATTAGAAGTGCCTCGGGGCATAAATTTTCATGGAGAAATAAGAAAAATATCAATATTTTTGGGGTGAAAAAGGGCACCTTGTTTAGAGCTATAATTAACACTAACATGTCTGTCTGTTTCTACCAAACTCTAATAACTACATATGCAATTATCAAACCTAGCATATATTTTCAACTTAGATGCATATATGTATATATTTTTGTCACACCTGCGTTAGCACGCAGGTGCGATATAGGCGTGCCATGACCCGTCTGTTCATCCGTTCATCCGTTTGTCCGTTCGTCAACAATTGACTTGTGAGCGCAACTCCTCCTACAGTTTTTGGCCAATCATTCTGAAACTTCACAGATGTTTTGGCCATGGCATGTAGATGTGCATATTGTTTGCTCATAATTCTCAGATTTTTTTTTTCAACTTTTTCCGCTTTGTTAACTTAGTCAGTTTTTACCTAAAGCCTTTATAGTCAGTGGGTGTCTCGTGAGCGTGACTCCTCCTACAGTTTTAGGCCAATAGTTTTGAAACTTCACAGATGATTAGGTCAGGGTCTGAAGATTTGCATATTGTTTGCACATAAATCTCAGATTTTTTTTTTCAACTTTTTCCTCTTTGTTAACTTAGTCAGTTTTTACCTAAAACCCTTATAGTCAGTGGGTGTTTCATGAGCGCAACTCCTCCTGCAGTTTTAGGCCAATAGTTTTGAAACTTCACAGATGATCAGGGATCAAGCTGGCTCAGAAATTTAGGGAGAAGTGACTTCTCCCTCCAGACAAAACAGGGAGAAGTTTTATAGGATGAGGGAGAAGTCAAGACTCGGTTCACCTATAGCCTTACTGAAAGCTCGACAATTTAGGACTCTCGACCCACTTTACTGCATTGTCTTGGGAATTTTTACCATATTGTCTTGGGAATTAACAAAGAAGGAAACAAATTTTACTGTAGACCTGTTCATTCTTACTTCTAAACCAATTAAATGATGCAAAGTAACACAGACATGAGTAGGGCAAATACATTATATCTGGACACATAAGTTCATTCATATCTTTTTGGAAATTGACAATTCTTTTGAGTAGATACAGTCAAAACATCAAGGTCTGTGGCTTGGTAAGTAAGCTATAAACATAATGATAATAATAAATTTGTTAAACTAAAGTGTCTGCCAACTTCTAAACTTAGTTTTTTGCACTTTTAATGCTGTTCCTGGCAATTTTCAGCATGTAAATGGTTCATTTATGAAAAAACGTACACCCACGAAAACTAATGACATTGATGAAAACGATCTTTTGGTCACTTAATAGGCGAACAGTTTTCCTCCAAAACTTATTAAATCACATCAGACTTTCATTCAGTGGCATTTCTGATACATCTAACAACATTTTTCAACAGATTTTTACCTTTGCAGGTTTGCTCATTTTTCACTGGATTTCTCCCAACAAAAAGTCCGTTTTGCACAAGTACTAGCTTTTTCAAAAGTTGCAAAAACGGAGGGAGAAGTTTTTGTTGCCCTCTGGGCTTCCCAGGGCGACTTTGAGCCCTCTAGAGCGACTATTTCGCCCAAGTCGCCCTGTAGCTTGATCCCTGATGATTAAGTCATCGTCTGAAGATGTGCATATTGTTTGCACATAAATCTCAGATTCATTTCAGCAGAGTTAGGGGCCCTTGATTTATGCCCAAAATTGGTTTCCGCTCAATATCTTGTGAAAGAATTGATGGATTAGGATCATATTTTGCATACATATTGTTGTTAACAATACCTAGCTTGGGATTGTCACATGACATTTTTCGTCAATTTTCAGCTGAGTTACTGGCCTTGATTAATGGGCAAAAATGATATCCGCTCAATATCAATATCTTGTGAAATAATGGACAGGTTTAGATAAAATTTTGCAAGCCAATATTCCAAATTTTCTACTTTGTCCATTTTTCTTACAAACTAACCCATCAGTTTCTTGAATACTGCAAAATAGATTTTACTTTCAATACAAATAGGAACTTGTATGACTTGATCCCTGCAGGTGCGACATCGCTTTCCACGGATTTCTTGTTGTTTGTGTTGGGGTTTTACGGCCCAGTCAACCAAATGGGGTCATGTCGAGCACGGTCAATTTACCTAACCACACATTTACTGGGCAGGCTTAGTACTCTAAGCAGTTAACCAGTATTGTGCACATTCTTTCCCCAGAAACTGACAACTGCCCTTCTTGAATCAGCGGAAGGGAGAGAATGACCATAGAAATTATTTCATGATCAGTCTCCACGAAAGAATGTTGCCAACCTTGGCGGGGATTGAACCTATATATATATATATGTGTGTCCAACTGGTGATCAGGAGGTTGCGGGTTCGACCCCTGACGGTCTGCAACATTCCTTCGTGGAGATTTATCATGAAATATTTTCTACGGTCATTCTCTCCCTTCCGCTGAGGCAAGCAAACAGGAAGTTACAAAAGTTGTCTCCCTTGTAAAAAATGGTTGACAATCTACCAACTTGTAATCTGCCTCCTTAACTACTTTGCCATGTGAGCTGCAACATGACAAATCACAAAACATATGATCATATGTTTAAAATGTGCTGTCTGAATGAAAATCAGTGCAGTCCCCAATCAAACTGCTCCTGTGGGACTCTTTGATCGGGTATATCTGTCTTAATGGGTCAGTTTTGGCTTTTCCACAGTGTATCTAATATTCGTGTTTAAAATATGTGCAGAGGACTTGCTAAGGAGTTTTTGGTGATAATTCTGGGATAATTTTCTCCAATTCTCCATAAAAACATATGTTGTGGGTACTCATTAGAAGCACCTCGGGATTCTCCATAAAAACATATGTTGTGGTTACTCATTAGAAGCACCTTCCAGAGGTGCTTCTAATGAGTACCCACAACATATGTTTTTATGGAGAAATAAGAAAATTTATCCCAGAATTATCACCAAATACTCCTCCTTAACAAGTCCTCCATATGTGTATTTCAGGTCAGAGACGGGTGCTATATCAGCTACAGCTTACTTGAACAGATGTTTACATACTGTGTGCTCAGAAAGACTTCTCTCAGGTAAGTTGATTCAGGTTGGCAGCACACTGAACCAGGTATCTTGTGGTATTTGGAAAGACTTCTCTCAGATGAATTGATTCAGGTTCTTAGTGAACTCGGGTGTTCAGAAAGATTTCTCAGGTGAGTTGATTCATTTGGGAGGTAAATTGAACTCTGTATCTTTGAGTTTTTAGAAAGACTTCTCATAGGTTACTTGAGTCAGGTGGAAGTTAGATTGATCTCAGTGGCTCTAACATGTTAAGACAGTTCTTTCAGAAGAGTGGTCCACAGTGTGTTGAGAATTGCTTCTCTTAGATGAGTTGAATCTGATTGGTAGTACTGAGAACTTGGGTCATGTTTTAGAAAGAACTAGTACTGAGAACTTGGGTCATGTTTTAGAAAGACTTTAAAAAGATGTCAAGTTATAGGTACAGAGAAATCAATATTTTTTATTTAAAATAACACACACGAGCACAAACACATGCACTCAAATGCACACACAGTATTGCAGATAGCAAACCTATAATTTCCTCTAACTGAATTGAGCGCTACCTGAAGAGTGTTCAGAAAGAAATCTCTACTGAATTGAGTGAGTCAAGTACTTTGTGTTTCATTTCAGAATTTGTATTTTTCCTGCTTGGTGAAGAGCGACATCCAGAGATCCCCGATTGTAAGGATAGCAGTGTACGAAGCAGGTTGATTGAAAGATGTAACCATGTATCAGAAGAGGTAATGCAAATCTGATAAGCAAGGAAAGTTCAAGATGTTAAAAATTTAGTTAGATTTTATTGTACTGTTTTTTGGGGGGGATGGGGTGGTGTTGGTTGGGGGGAGGTGGGGGGGGGTGGGGTGCGGCGGAGTGAAGGAGGTGAAGAGGCAGGGTTTGGTGGTAAGGTGAGGGTGGTGGTAAGGGCCTGCTATAGTTGCAGGTACATGTGGGAGAAAGGGGCATTTTAGTATTTCTTTTGTTTTTGCTCTGTTGCACTGTCATTCGCTTTTTCCCTGTCTTGTCCTGCTGATCCCAGACATACCCTGCCTTTGCAAACAGTGTAGATCCAGGTTTGGAGCTGCACTGTTTGCCATTCAGTATGTGAATTTATGTCAGCACTGTGGATCAAGTAATCTGATTGGCTGAAAATCAGAAGTGGGTGTGGCAACTTAATTTATTCTGCATGACAAGGGTTAATCTTCCTCTCTTTCATCTCGTCTTCATTTTCTAGCTCTTCTGTCCTTTTTAGCTCACCTTAGCAAAAGCTCAGGGTGAGCTATTGTCATCACCCTATGTCCCTCGTCGTATGTCGTCAGTCGTCAACAATTAGGTTGTTAACACTCCCCAATCTTGATGAAACTTGGTCAGAATGTTTGCCTCTATGAAATCTAGGTCAAGTTCGATACTGGGTTACTTGGGGTCAAAAACTAGGTCAACAGGTCAAATCAAAGGAAAAACTTGTTAACACTCTAGAGGTCATAGTTTTGACCCAATCTTGATGAAACTTGCTCAAAATGTTTGCTAATTAAATCTAGGTCACGTTCGAAACTGGGTCACTTGAGGTAAAAAACTAGGTCAACGGGCCAAATCAGCAGAAAACCTTGTTAACACTCTAGCGGTCACATCTTTCAAGCAATCATCATGAATCTTGCTCAAAATGTTTGTCTTGATGATTTCTAGGTCAAGTTTGAAACTGGGTCACGTGTGTCAAAAACTAGGTCACCAGGCCAAACCAGCGGAAAACCTTGTTAACACTCTAGCGGTCACATATTTGAAGCAATTATCATGAATCTTGCTCAAAATGTTTGTCTTGATGAGTTCTAGGATATGTTTGAAACTGGGTCACGTGGGGTCAAAAATTAGGTCACCGGGCCAAATCAGCAGAAAACCTTGTTAACACTCTAGCGGTCACATTTTTGAAGCAATCATCATGAATCGGGCTCAAAATGTTTGTCTTGGTGATTTCTAGGTCAAGTTCGAAACTGGAACACTGGGGTCAAAAACTAGATCACCTAGCCAAATCAGCATAAAATCTTGTTATCACTCTAGCGGTCACATTTTTCGAGCAGTCATCATGAATCTTGCTCAATATGTTTGTCTTGATGATTTCTAAGTCGTTCGAAACTGGGTCACCTGGAATCAAAAATTAGGTCACCGGGCCAAATCAGCAGAAAACTTTGTTAACACTCTAGCGGTCACATTTTTTAAGCAATCATCATGAATCTTGCTCAAAATATTTATCTTGATGATTTTTAGGTCAGGTTCAAAACTGGGTCACCTGTGGTCAAAAACTAGGTCACCCTTCTTGAATCAGCGGAAGGGAGAGAATGAATATTTTCTACGGTCATTCTCTACCTTCCGCTGATTCAAGAAGGGCAGTTGTCAGTTTCTGGCGAAAGAATGTGCACAATACTGGTTAACTGCTTAGAGGACTAAGCCTGCCCAGTAACGTGTGGTTAGGTAAACTGACCGCGCTCGACATGACCCCATTGGGTTGACTGGGCCGTAAAACCTCAATACAAACTAACCTGGCCAGATCAGCAGGAAACCTTGTTAACACTGTAGTGGTCACATTTTTCAAGCAATCATCATGAATCTTGCTCAGCATGTTTGTCTTGATGATTTCTAGGTCAGCTGGGTCACTTGAGGTAAAAAACTAGGTCACCTGGCCAAATCAGCAGAAAACCTTGTTACACTCTAGCGGTCACATTTTTGAAGCAATCATCATGAATCTTGCTCAAAATGTTTGTCTTGAGGATTTCTAGGTCAAATTTGAAACTGGGTCACATGGGGTCAAAAACTTGGTGACCTGGCCAGATCAGCAGAAAACTGTTAACACTCCAGAGGTCACATTTTTGAAATAATCATCATAAATTTTGCTCAAAATGTTTGTCTTGATGATTTCTAGGTCTAGTTTATAACTGGGTCACTTGATATCAAAAACTAGTTCACCTGTCCAAATCAAAGGAAAACCTTGTTGATGCTCTAGAGGTCACATTTTTGAAGTGATCATCATGAATCTTGCTCAAAATGTTTGTCTTGATGATTTCAAGGTGATGTATAGTTTTCTGTCCAGTGACTCTCTTAAGTTTTTCCATTTAGGTCAGTCTCTCAGTAATTATTGGTCCTACAGAGTGATATTTGGTACTTGTGAAGTGTTTGTGTTTAGGTCAGTTTCTCAGTAACTATTGCTCCTACAGCCAGTGATATTTAGTACATGCATACATCTTAGCTTGACCTCTTGAGTGCAGTCATCCATATTTGACTTTGACCTTTATTTCACAGTCCATTAGACATGCTACATTGTCTTATTTGTTAATATAATCATTTTGAACTTTGATCAGAATGTTTGCCTTGATCAGTTCTAGATCAGGCTCTCAAAGTGCTATGTTGCTCAGGTGAGCGTTACAGGGCCATCATGGCCCTCTTGTTTCTCTTTCTCTGGGAGATGACACAAAATCAGTAGGTGGAGATCATTTTGGATAATTCTGTAAGTTGGTAATGTGTAATTTGTTTCTTATATTTTCAATAAAAATATTTCAGGTATGTTTGGTTACCCTTCAGTTGTTTGATACACTGCTCCAGAAAGACGAGGAACACATTTTCCATAATCTGGTGATACGCAATCTAGCAACCAGGGCTTATTATGACAGTAATTATCATGGCAATTGTAAAGAACTTCCAAGTTGTGTGCGTGAAGAATTTACAAATATTGTGAAGCAGTCTGAAAGTTATAAGAGTAATGTTAAGGAGAAAAATGTTGCTGACACTGCTGAAAATGTTTTTGAAAATTCCTGTGATAAAACCCATGTTCTTGGCGAAGCTGAAGTCAGTGCAGTAGAACCTGAAGATGCTCAGCTGCATTCTGTTGAAACTAAGCTCAGCTGTGATGAATCTGAACCTGCTGAAGGAAAAGAACTCATAGACCAAGAGAAAGAAATTCTTAAAAGCGACTGTAGTGTTGTAGAAACCCACAAAACTCATGAAGACAGTGATATCTCAGATCTCAGCAGTAAGAAAAGCAAGGTAAAAAGTAATACTGATACAGGGTCTTCCATAAATGAAAGAGAGAGTGAAGTTATTGCAGACATTGTTGATGATGTGAATACAACAGGCATATCCACAGCATCTGCAGTTGATTATAAAGAAAACTTAAGCTCTTCCAGTCTCTCTGATTCTCAGTCTTCCAGTACCAGTCCTCATATATCTCAAGAAAATTCTGAAAACACAGAAGGTGATGTTGAAAAGCAAGAAAAGAAGACCAGTATCATAGGCACAGAACCTGTTAAAAAGGAAGTTAATGAAACTGGTACAAATGATATTGAAAGTCCAACAGAATCCCAGGATGAATTTCAAGGGGAGAACAGTAATACCATCAATTGTACCTCGTCAGATAATAAAACCTTTGAAGACAGAGCTGCTTTAAGTGGTGAATTAAATACACCAGTACCTGAACATTGCCTTGAGGTCTATGAATCTACAAACAATTATCATAAAGAGTCTTCCGGCATTGATTCTGTGATACAGTTACCAGCAGATCAGTCATCTGATCATCATGGTGTACATAATGTCTCTCCTCGCAGGTCGAGGATTGAAGTGCATAATATTGTTAATTGGTAAGTACCTTTATCATACATGAATGAAGTACTTCATGAGAAAATTTGCTGTATATGATGCCCCAACTTTGAAAAAGTTGAGGGGGCATATTACTTTTGCTTTGTTTATCTGTGCCTTCATTCATTATTCCATTTGTCACTTTACCTTGTGTACAAGCTATCTCAGAAAGAATTTGAACTAGGGCTATGATATTTGGCATTCTGAGGTGGTGGGTAGACCAGGAGGTCGCGGGTTCAACCCCCGCCGAGGTCGGCAATATTCTTTCGTGGAGATTGATCATGAAATATTTTCTACGGTCATTCTCTCCCTTCCGCTGATTCAAGAAGGGCAGTTGTCAGTTTCTGGCGAAAGAATGTGCACAATACTGGTTAACCGCTTAGAGGACTTAGCCTGCCCAGTAAACGTGTGGTTAGGTAAACTGACCACGCTCGACATGACCCCATTGGGTTGACTGGGCCGTAAAACCTCAACACAAACAAGATCACCTGATTAATTTTGTGAGTGTTATGCCACTTTTCAAGTTTGTCTTTACGGACAAGCTTTTAATTGGAAGCATAGTGTTTTACAAATACACATGCCTATATTCATTTGAGCTGGACCATATAAATATAAGGCTTTGGGGCATATGCAGTGACTGCCCTGATAAGCCTGCACATCTTTGCATCCTAATCTGGGCCTTCTCTTTCCACTTACAGAAAAAATGTTTCTGACAAAAGAATGTGCACAATACTGGTTAACCGCTTAGTGGACTAAGCCTGCCCAGTAAAAACATGGAAAGGCAAACTGACCGTGCTCGACATGACCCCATTGGGTTGACTGGGCTGTAAAACCTCAACACAAACAGAAAAAGTGGTTACTGTTGAATATATCGAGGGTTGAGCACAAGACTGTAGTACCTCAAACATATTTTTGAAACCCTTGTTTAGGGGCAACCTTGACCCCTTTGTAAACAATGCAAATTTAGGTGCCATTGCTCATACGAGCAATGGCACTTAAATTTTCATTGTCTACAGAAAGAAATGTTGTAATCTTCATAACGCCTTCATGGTGAGGAGATTAAGTTTGGGGAAAAACAACCATCTGACTTATGTCAGTCTTGCGCTCAACCCTCGATATGTAAATGAATAGCAAAAGCCATGATCAGATTGTGTGTTATTGCTGAGTAATCTGGATGTTTTGTGTTCACATATACCCCAGACACCATTTCTCATGGTTTGGATAACTTGTAACCATATTTACAGAATTGTCAAGAGTTCAGCATTGCACACAAAATATTTGGATAACCAAATCTTAGTATCCCTACCCTGCTGCAAGGACAGCAGGCCTTTCCCAACTGTAAGCCAATATCAGTTGGATGCCCAGGTGACAAAAGATACATGAGGCAAAGGTGTCATGTATCTTTTGTCACCTGGGCGTCCACCTGATATTGGCTTACAGTTGGGCAAGGCCTGCTGTCCTTGCAGCAGGGTAGGGAAGAGGGGAATGTTTTTATTTCTTCTGTTTCTTCACTTTCTTTCATTTTCATCTTTCTCCCCAACCCTCTCTTTCATCTCCTGTACTATCTCTTCTGTCTCTTTTCTCCCATTCTCTGGGAGATGACACAAATTGACCTACAATGGTTAATGTGTCGTTAAACACCAACACAATCAATCAATAAACAATGAATTTTCTGACAAGAGTGGCCAGACAGCATGTATAATATTGGTCTCCTCTATTCACATAAAACTCGCTTTTACATAGCTCTTGACAATACATGGTTTTATGAAGAAATACGAAAAAAATCAGGGTCCATTTGTTCAAAACTTAATACAGTTATTAGGTAACGTTAAAATTTCTGTCTTGAAATATGGCAAATATATTGTTATTTTTTGGTGAAAAATGTGAGTAGCTTTTGCAGTGTAAAAGATCACGTTTTTGCAGCAAAAATTTCAATGTATTTGAAAATACCTCAGCTACAACAGTGAGCGAGTTTGTCATTAACAAGCTTGTCAGGCTAATGATGCTTTGAACAACTGGCCCCAGTACTTTTCAGATGAATATAAAAAAAAAAAAACAACAAAAAAACAACTGCCTCGTCTGAAGCTATGAATGATTATTAAGGCCATTTTGTATGAAAGTTATTAGATGGTTTATACATTATACTTTGAAGGAATGACAGAATTTAATGGTAGAAACTATGAAGAATTTAGTTCATGAATGTTTATTAATTAAGCAAGCTTCTTTTTTGTCTTCTTAGCATTAACATAATAATAATAATGGCCATTATAATAGTAAAAGAAAAACTTTTAAAACTGCCTAGTTTACCTTTATTAATTTATACATTTGGAATCAACTTTCTTTAGCTTGTCTTTGTTTCATATAGATAGCTGTAAACCTGATGCAACTTTCATTATGATAAATACTTACGATAAAATAGAATTCCTAAAGCATGTTTTGCAAATTCAAATGTCTCATAATAGCATAGGTCTAGATAAGTAGGTATCAGGTAAATATTTTTTCTTATTTCTCAGTTAAAACATATGTTGTGGATACTCATTAGAAATGCCTCACTGAGGCACTTCTAATGAGTACCCACAACATATGTTTTCTTCAAGAAATAAGAAAAATATAGATACTTTTTGGTTGAAAAAGGGCCTTATAAAGCGCTATGAGAATAGCCGTGTCCAAAGTTTCTGTTACTGTTGAATTTATATACATGTAGTACCAGATGGTGTTATAACTGATGTGATGATTAAGGATAATATTCATTAGTTTAGCACCAGAATATATTTCTGGCATACATGATCTTTGGAATGGCCTTGTCAAAACTATTCCAGTGAGTATTGTACATTCTTGCTTTCATGAACTTCTATGGCTAGAAGATGGAGTTGCTCTCTGTATCTACAGTAAATGTCATCTTCCATTTTATGCTAAATCCAGGATGTGTTGAGTTTTGTCTTGTACTAATTGTTTGAAAACTTCCTGACTGGAATGGGGAGTTGCATCTGCAATCCCAGGGTTTACAGGTAGCTCTCAAACCTTTAGGCAAGCAGCGTGACAGGCTGATTATATTATGAACAATAATGGACAAGATCAGGATTTAAGGTTGTAAAACTTTTTTTGTGCTCAACTCAGATGAGCCTGAAACTTTATCTGCTAATAAATATGAAAATGCCAATAATAGTTGGCATTTTTGTATTAGCACGGAAATTTTCATGCTCAGCTATGTTAAGCAAGCAAAAAATTGCAGTTGTTAGTAATTTGAGCAGGACAAATTTCATGCTCAGCTGAGTTGAGCATGAAAAAAGTTTATAATCTCGGGGCCTGACTTCAGCTACATACAAGTATGATGGCATATGGTTTTCTTGTATCTGACATAGCTCATGAAAAGATAGTATCAAGTAAATATTTTTTTTACAAATCCATGAAAACATATGTTGTGAGTACTCATATGAAGCATCACAGCAAGGTTTGGTTGAAAAAAGTACCTTAGCTGGAGCTATCATAAGACTTCTTATAATGTTGCTAACAGTGGGACTACAGTAATGAATTTCAGATATTTTATTTCAGCTTCCTGACACTTGTACCAGAGGAATTAAAATCCAGCTACGAGACATCTGACAGTGGGTATGACATGTATCTTAGGGATGCTCATTTACAGGTAAGATCAATTGATGTCCGTATACTGTTAACTCCAGAATTTTTTTACCAGTCATAACTTCAATAAGCATTCAGCTGGCTGAGTGGCTAGTGCTGTGGACTTTGGATCATGAGGTCCTGGGTAAAGCTGGCTAATCAGAGCTGAAAAGATAATCGATTATTAGTCCTGCCATTGTGATCAATAATCAATTAGTAATCACTGAAGATTTGGTCATAATTTTACCTGACTGTCTGAGTATGACTCTTACAATATGTTATACTTTACCAACATATTTGGCCAGACAGGCCTGAGCAAACAGTGTAGACCCAGTTGAGACATAGCAGTGCAGTGTATCATCAGGGTCTACACTGTTTGCCACTCTTCCAGCTATTTTAGACACAACATTGGGTAGTAAATTGTACTTGTTCAAATTTTAGATAAAGTATGGTAAGGAGTTGAGGCATCTGAATACTAATTGTAAATATGGTAAAGTAACAGACACAAAAATAAAATTATCGATTATAACCACATCTGTAACGATAATCATTTTTGTGGAATTTATCGATAAATAATTGATTATTTGATTAATTGTGCCAGCCTTTGTCCTGGGTTCCAGTCCTGCTGGAGGCTGAATTCAGCTTGATTGCATGGCGCTACAGTGCACATAGCCTTTCATTATCACCCTTCTGTTGGCTTGATATGACTTAAATACTGTTGAAAGGAAGTAAAACAAAGTCATCACCATCATTTTACCAGTCATATTGTTTTTGTGCAAAATTTACCCATTCTTTTTCAAATGACCTATAAGTGAATCAAGAGCTAGAATTTATTATGACATGAGACCGGGAGGGCCTGGATTTTCACTGTTCACAGTTGAGTAAATGTTAATTTTTCATCGATTCCCTTATTTACTTCCAGTATTCAGATGTGAAGAAAGCATGCAAAGACTGGAACTACCCAGAAACAATTGTTATGAACAAGGACAAGGATAAATCAGACATATTTTATGAGGGAGACTTCCTACACATGCTCCTTGAGAAACTCTCCAATCTGTTGGATCAGGTAACTCATATTATACTCAACAAAACAGGTATCTTTCTTTGAAAGGGACTCCTAAGTTGGCAAATTTCTAGATTTACTGATAATTTATGTGAAAATTTAGTATAGTCAACTCTCGTTATCTTGACTTAGCTTATCTTGAATAACTGCTTATCTCGAAGTGAAAAATCTGGTCCCTGTTTTAACATGGGAATGTAACAACAGGTAACAAAATATTGTGGAAAAGAGAATATTTTCAATATAGCTCTAACATAAGGAGTCAAATTACATATTCATTTGTGAACTGTGGTTGCTTGATCTATTTTTATACCCCCTGCAAACTTTCTTTGTTGGGGGGGTATACTGTTTTCATGTTGTCTGTCCGTCCATCCGTCCGTGTGTCCGTCCGCGATGCTGGTTTTTTCCTAATATCTTGAAAATGCAGTGATGGGTATTCATCAGTTTCTGCATACACATTGATGTCAATAAGGTTTACCTACATAAGAGAAAGTAAGGGCTAGGGGCCAATTCTCTTGGAGTTATTGCCCGTAAATTTTTTCTTAATGCAGTAAAAAGTTTGTGTGCACACTATCTATTTAACCAATAGCTGGAATTTGACTAAACTAGCACAGATACATCGTCAGGATGGGGGAAAGAAGTGTTTAGATTTTGGTGACCTTGACCTTATTTTCAAGGTCACTACATTATGAATACTCAAAAAGTGAGCCTTGTTAATATAGAAAAAGTTTGTGTGCACACTATCTCTTTAACTAATGGCTGGGATTTGACCAAACCCGCACAGGTACATCATAAGGATGGGGGAAAGAAGTGATTAGATTTTGGTGACTTTGACCTTATTTTCAAGGTCACTACATTATAAATACTCAAAAAAGTGAGCCTTGTTAATGCAGTAAAAAGTTTGTGTGCACATTATCTCTTTAACCAATGGCTGGAATTTGACCAAACTAGCACAGATACATCATCAGGATGGGGAAAAGAAGTGATTAGATTTTTGACCTTATTTTCAAAGTCACTACATTATAAGTACTCAAAAAGTGAGCCTTGTGTGCACTCTATTTCATGAATCAGTAGATGAAATTTGACCAAATTAGCACAGATACATTATTGGGATTGGGGAAAGAAGTTATTAGATTTCGATGACCTTTATCTCATTTTCAAGGTCACACATTGGCACTTTGAAACTCAAAATTTTGATAGAAAAAAGCTTGTGTGTACACTATATCTTGAACCAGTGGCTGGAATTTGACCAAACTAGCACAGATACATCATCAAGATGGGGGAAAGAAGTGATTACATTTTGGTGACCTTGACTTTATTTTCAAGGTCACTACATTATTAATAGTCAATAAGTGAGCCTTGTGTGCACTCTATCTCATGAATCAATAGATGGAATTTGGCCAAATTAGCACAGATATATTATTGGGATTGGGGAAGGAAGTGATAAGATTTTGGTGACCTTTATCTCATTTTGAAGGTCACACTGGCACTTTGAAACTCGAATTTTGATAGAAAAAAGCTTGTGTGCACACTATATCTTGAACCAATGGCTGAAATTTTACCAGACTAGCACAGATACATTGTTAGGACATAGGAAAGAAGTGATTAGATTTTTGTGACCGTGACCTCATTTTCAAGGTCACTACATTATAAAGACTCCAAAATGAGCCTTGTAAAAAGTTTGTGTGCACACTATCTCTTTAACCAATGGCTGGAATTTGACCAAACTAGCACAGATACATCATCAGGATGGGGTAAAGAAGTCATTAGATTTTGGTGACCTTATTTTCAAGATCACTACATTATAAATACTCAATAAGTGAGCCTTGTGTGCACTCTTTTTCTTGAATCAATAGATGGAATTTGACCAAATTAGCACAGATATATTATTGGGATTGGGGAAAGAAGTGATTAGATTTTGATGATCTTTTCAAGGTCACACCAGCACTTTGAAAATCTTGATAGAAAAAAGCTTGTTTCATTAGATTTTGGTGACCTTGACTTTATTTTCAAGGTCACGGCGGCACTTTGAAACTTAAATTTTGATAGAAACAAGTTTTATGCTTTATGCGGGGGGGGGAGGGGGCGGGG
Source organism: Anodontia alba (assembly GCA_964016985.1). NCBI lineage: Eukaryota > Metazoa > Mollusca > Bivalvia > Lucinida > Lucinidae > Anodontia > Anodontia alba. The sequence goes on along the minus strand of OZ024821.1, from coordinate 45,760,083 downwards.
GCGTATCGAATAAATGCTGCTTATTGACAATTTTCATTTAGCTTGCCAGTACAAAAGTATACAGGAAGAGCTATTGCACTACCCGCGGTGTCGTTAAACTTTTTTGTCAAAGTTTATAAGACCATATATTTTCTAAATGCTGCAATGCATTTTGTTATATTTGGTATGATTACAGATGTTGGTCCAAAATTTTCTTGGGTACTATTTGCACCCCTCTCATGACCTAGACGTCAGGGTTACAGACTTAGAAATTTTATGTTAAAGTTTTGTGTCTAAGTTTTTAAAATCTCTTAATTGCTAAATCCTTGTATGGATTCAGTTTATATTTGGCATGTTTATAGATATTGGTATAAACATTTATTTGGCACTATCCCGACCCCTGTAAATGACCTAGTGGTCAAGTTCTCAGACTTCGAAATTTATGTTGTTAAAGTTTTGCATCAAAGTTTTTAAGATCTCTTAATATCTCAATCCTTGCATGGATTTACTTTATATTTGGCATGATTAAAGATGTTGGTCCAAAATTTTATTGGGCACTATCCACAACCCTGCTCATGACCTAGAGGTCAAGGTCATAGACTAAGAATTTTTATGTTAAAATTTTGCATCAAAGTTTTTAAGATCTCTTAATTTCTAAATCCCCATATGGATTTACTTTATATTTGGCATGATTATAGATGTTGGTCAAAAATTTTATTTGACACTATCCTCACCCCTGCTTATGACTTAGAGGTCAAAGTCATGGATTTAGAAATTTATGTTAAAGTTTTGCGTCCAAGTTTTTAAGATCTTAATTTCTTAATCATTGTATGGATTTACTTTATATTTGGCATGATTATAGATATTGGTCCAAAATTTTATTGGGCACTATCCCCATCCCTGCTTTTGACCTAGAGGTCAAGGTTACAGCCTTAGAAATTTATGCTTAAGTTCTGCATCAGTTTTTAAGGTCTTTTCATTTATATTCCTTGCATGGATTTACTTTATATTTGGCATGGTTATAGATATTGGTCAAAAATTTTATTCGGCACTATCCCCATCCCTACTTATCACCTAGAGGTCAAGGTCACAGACTTAGAAATTTTATGTTAAAGTTTTGTGTCATAGTTTTTAAGATCTCTTAATTTCTAAATCCTTGCATGGATTTACTTTATATTTTGCATGGTTATAGATATTGGTCCAGAATTTTATTCACCACTATCCCCACCTTATGACATAGAGGTCAAGGTCACGGACTTAGACATTTTATTTTAGTTTTATCTCAAAGTTCTTAAGATCTTGTATTTTCTCAGCTAGTTTTCAAATCATACTATTCATTTAGTTTATATTTGGTATACAAAAAGCTATTGAAGATGTTCTTCGTCCACATTGTACTGGATATAATTTTGGATGAAGAACATCTTCCATAGCTATCTGTATACCAAATATAAACTAAATGAATAGTATACAGATAACTGTGGAAGATGTTCTTCATCCAAAATTATACGGGGGTGGCCGGGTGGTATGAAGATGCTGTGTATCTTGCATCACTGGGGCGTCCAACTGATATTGGCTTACAGTTTGGGCAAGACCTGCTATCCTTGTAGTGGGTAAGGGTGGAGGGGGAATGTTTTTATTTCTTCTGTTTCTTCACTTTCATTCCTGTTCCTCTTTCTTCCCTGTCCCTCTCTTTCATCTCCTCTACTTTCTCTTCTATCTCTTTTCTCCCTTTCTCTGGGAGACGACACAAAATGACCCTCAAGGGTTGACGTGTCGTTAAACCCCAACACAATCAAAATCCAAAATTATATCCAGTACAATGTCTCCACCCGCACACTCCCCATACATGTGTGCTTTTTGTAGGCATCAAATAGGTCCTGTGATACACAATGCTACCTTGAAATATTTATGAATAGCAAAGCCCCAGTCAGCCAATGTACCTGCAGTCTGATTGGATCTTTGCTGTTTATTTACAAATCTCTATGTACATGTATTGTAGATTGTATTTGCAATAAGCCAAGGCCCTGATCAGCCTGCACATTTGTGCAGGCTGATCTTGGCCTTGGCTTTTTTGCATATTTTTAAAGATACCATATCTAAGATGAACACGTTTACATCTTAGCTCCAGATAAGGTACTTTTTCCCTCTGAAAGTACTGATATTTTTTTCTTATTTTGCCACAAAAACATATATTGTAAGTACTCATTAGAAGTGCCTTGCCAAGGGGCTTCTAACGAGTACCCACAATATATGTTTTTGAAATAAAGGAAACTAATATATGGCTACTATCTCTTACTGGAACTAATGTTATAGTGCTACTGTATCATATCTCTAATATGAATGATTTTACATTGTTTTTAGAGCTACCCTGTGAATCTTCAGCTGACATCAGTGATATCGAAGCTTGCTCTGGTTCCACACCCCAATCTACACGAGTTTTTACTGGATCCATATCTACCTCTCATGCCTAATGTTAGAAACCTCTACTCTGTTCTTCAGAAGGTTAGTAAATCTCCTGTTCTTTCCAGGTTGGCATCCGGTTGGTGGAGTAGTTAGCACTCTCAACTTCGGATCACGAAGTCCTGGGTTCAAATCCCACTAGAGGCAGAATTCAACTAATGACTGTACAGTGCTTCATTACACAGAGCCTTTCCTTATCACCTTTCTGTCATCTCAAAATGACTAAATGTTGAAAGGAATATTAAACACAAAATCATCATCATCTTAGCTAAGTGGAATTGATATACTTTCAGGGGATGCAGGTGTCAAAAATGTATCACATCTTCTGAAAAGGGATCTGCTCTAATGGAAAGAATTTTCTTCCCTTGACCTAAAACATACTGCTTTAACCCTTGTCCTGCTGAATAAATTAAGATGCCATGCCCATGGCTAATTTCCAGCCAGTCAGATTACTTGACCCAGATTGTTGATACAAATTCACAAACTAAATGGCAAACAGTGCAGATTCAGAAGCCAACTGATCTGGATCTACACTGTTTGCAAAGGCAGGACATATCTGGGTTCAGCAGGACTACTGTCCTTTCGACATCCCTTGGAAAGATGTTTTTTGCCTGGTGTTTTATTTTAGATGAAAATATTTTGTTCTGATTGACCATATCTTATCAGAAACCATTTGACTTTTCTGTTTCTGTGTTTTGTTCTCAAATATTTACACTAAAATTAAATTTACGGCCAAAAGTTGGTCTGACCCATGCATTTTCTATAGTGAAGTGACTTTTTGGAATTTTTGTAGAAGAAAATACTTTTTACTTTTCTTTGCTTTTATTTGAATTATTGATGTTTCACAGCAATATTGTGAAAATTTCAGAAAAATTGAATAAGTGTAACATTGAAAATCTGGCTCCAAATTACCTACCCTACAGATTTCTGCATGATTTGGCTTCATTTTTACTATGGGAAAAAGTGAAAATATTTGATTTTTTAAAACCAATGACTAGATAAAATGTTTTGTACATAGGTAGTCAGGACAAATGGTTTTGCATTAAATCATGATAAAAGTTTGAAAATTTACTTCTGTGTAAAGCATCAAGCAAAAAATGACTTTCTGAAAGATGTCGAAAGCACAGTAGGGTTAAGTTTTGTATTGATGAGGTCAAATGTGTAAGAAAAATAAAAAGTAAGAAATACTACATACATTCCATCCAAGGCATTGCAATTTATGGTGCAACTTACACATTGATTTTTGTCGCGACTGCTTAGCAAGCAGGAGCCACCTAGGGATCACTTTGTGGCATCACTGTTGGCATTGGTGTTGGTGTCAACGGTGTTAACCTTGTCATGCTGAATAAATTAAGATGCTACGCCCACTTCTAATTTCCAGCCAATCAGATTACTTGATCATGGTTTTTGATAGAAATTTACATATTTAATTACAAACAGTGCAGATCCAGATCAGTTTGCTTCTTCAGAAGTCAACTGATCTGGATCTACACTGTTTGCTAAGACAGGGCATGTCATGTTTAGCAAGAGAAGGGTTAAGTCTGTGCATTTAGCGACATAGCCATTCTGTGAGTTTCTTGTATTGTTTGGCCTTAGTTTCGTTTTCACTGTGAGTATTGCAGTAAAAACTGATATATTTTAGTTTTCAGCCATTGTGTAGTCTGAGATGTGTTTGCTTTTGTATTATAGGTCTAGTTTAGTTCTGTTTCTGCTTAACTGGCCTGGTAAACAGGTCATATGCAGTGACTTGGTCTATACTTGTCGTTTATTTCATGGTTTCAGTGATTTAAATTACAATGGAACCTAGTAAATGGGCAGGGAAGTAAAGTTATGGCTTTAGAACAATCAAGATGAGCTTACTTTATATCAGAATATTTGCCAGTGGGCTGTGTCTTCGACTGAAAAATTGACTCTTGCAGCATACTTCTTAGAAAAAAATTCTACCAAAGAGAAACTTCACCTGTAGAGTATGAAGCTTGGTTAATAGATGAACATTTACATGTTTGCTGTTACACCAATTTGGTCTTTGGTGAGAAATTTTTCTCACCATAACATACTCTTAAGACATTAAAGTTGTAACAAAGGAATGAAGCATAACTGAAAAAAATTCCCGTCTATCATGGGATTTGAACCCAGTCTGCCTGGATAAAAATCCAATGTTCTAACCACTGAGCCAAAGAGTCAACTCCCTGACATAGTTGTCTGAGTTTGAATATATATCTACAAGCTATGCAAAATCTGCCAAGGCAGATTATCCCTCTTCAAGGAAGTCATCATTTGTGATGATGCAAAGCCCTTTTCAATGAAGTAAAGTCCAATCCGGCGAGTCCCCATCTTAGACATTAAAGTCGTATCAAAGGAATGAAGCATAGCTGAAAAAAAAATCCCGCCTATCTTGGGATTTGAACGAGCGGAGCCTGCCTGGATTAAAATCCAGTGCTCTAACCACTGAGCAAAAAAGATGACTCCCTGATGCAGTTGTCAGAGATTGAATATATATCTACAATCTACATGAAAATCTGCCAAGGCAGATTATCAAAGGTAGGAGTGATAGGCCATAACAATACATCTATCTTTTACATGTTATTCAGTATACCCTTAATATTTAGACATCTTTACAACTCTTTGCCATGCCTACCCTAAAATTTAACCTTTAAATAACCTTTAGCAGTGTTATGGAATTACCAAATTTTATTGCTTGTCCATGGACAAGTAAATGGCGAAAATTTACTTGTCCAACCAAGATTTACTTGGCCGAAAATTGACATTTTTCTTTTTCAAAAGAAAACATGTTTTGGTACTCATTAGAAGTGCCTCAGCGAGGTGCTTCTAATGAGTACTCACAACATGTTTTCCTGTTTTAATAGTTTCCAAAGAAAACATATGTTGTGTTACTCATTAGAAGCACCTTGGTGAGGTGCTTCTAATGAGTACCTAAAACATAGGCTGTTTTTTTGGGTTTTTTTTTTTGTTTTGTTTTTTTTGAGAGGAAAAAATGTTGTATAATCCAGATACTCTTAGCTATAGCTATGAAGTCCTTGTCCCAGGACAAGTAAATTGATTCTTACTAGTCTCCAGGGAAATGGGACAAGTCGGACAACTCGGAATGGTATTTCAACAGTTCAGCCTTTAGGAGCAGTTTGATCTTGGTCTGCTCTGTTTGCTCAGGTTTCTGTCCAAATATGTAAGTATGTACATGGTATGTGCATGAATTGCCGGCCTCGGTGGCTCAGTTTGATGCGCGTCCGTCTGGAGTCCAGAAGGTCGGGGGTTCGATCCCCGCCCAGATCGGCAACATTCTTTTGTGGAGATTGATCATGAAATATTTTCTACGGTCTCCCCCTTCCGCTGATTCAAGAAGGGCAGTTGTCAGTTTCTGGCGAAAGAATGTGCACAATACTGGTTAACCGCTTAGAGGACTAAGCCTGCCCAGTAAACGTGTGGTTAGGTAAACTGACCGCGCTCAACATGACACCATTGGGTTGACTGGGCTGTAAAACCTCAGCACAAACAAAAATGTGCATGAATTGTTTTTCAGGTGTCACATGAAATAAAATCTCAGCTTGCTTCACAACCGAACTTGAGTAAGCAGCTTGTGATGGTGAGACGACAGCTAATGAGCAGTTCTCCGAACCTAACCAGGTAAGTCAAATTGTAAACTTATATGAAAGGCCTGGATAAGATGATAGCTGTGGTAATAATTTTTGATAATTTTTGTTATTTTTGTGCCAAAACTTATGTTGTGATACACATTGGAAAAGTCATGGTGAGGCTCTTTCTTTTTTGAGTACCCCAGTATATATTTTGGTAGAAAAGCAACAAAAGTTGTCTTATGAATACACCTTTATCTGGAGCACTGTAATGAATGCTCTGTATTTTTATTTCATTTTTTCATTATATGAGGCAGTCTGTGGGAAAACCAGCATGATTCCATATGTAAACATTTTATACCCAGCCAGCATGTATATTTCTTGCAGTCTTGTCAGGTTCTTTGCTGTTCACTGTTTACTTTATGCATGAACATTGTGCGTGACAGTGAATAGTTAAGAAGTGTGGTAGCCATGGCCCAGTTGTTCAAAGCATCATCAGTTTAATGAAGTTAAGCCAAAATTTTTGTTTTATATCTTTACATAAAAATTCTAAACACACTGATACTTTTCATGTTAAACACACTGATATTTTTCATGAAAAAATGTGAGAAACTTTTACAGCATCTCACATTTTGTCTTTAAAAATATCAGTGTATTTAATTGATTTTGTTCTTTTTCTATAGTCAGTATCACATTGATTAAATAACGGTACTTTGAACAACTGAGACAAGATTCTGCAGTGGTAAATATTTGTCTGAGTCTTTACTGTTTACATGAAGTTAACTCTCTGCGTAAATATTTTGGCAGACAGAAATTTTTTTTTTTTCATTTTTTTCTTAAGAAGTAGGGTTGCATGAAAGTTCAAACTATTTTCTGTGAATAATAAGAAATACCACCAGTTTGTTGTATGTTGAATTTGTCCAGAGAGTGCTGAAAATTAGATGTTAGTTTCATTCCCCATGGGGTGCCTCATTTACTCAATTCGAATGGCATGATCTTTGTTTTGAAATTTTCTTGCTTATGATAAAAGATCTTTGGTTTGAGATTTCATTGATTTTGATAAAACTTTTGGTTTGAGATTTTATTGCTGTTGATAAACAAACTTTGGTTTGAGATTACATTTATTTTGATAAAAAGGAGTTGCATCAAGCAGAAAGGGGTCTTAGGTGAATGGGTACACTATAAATATTTTGGTGCTAAAAGTTATCTCTCTAGTATTTGAAAAATTTCAACAGTTGGGGCTGCTCTTTAAGAAAAGAATTTGCCCAGAGGGAGCAAATTCTTGTAAGAGTAGCCCTCAGTGAGAAGGTACTGTCCTTTCGACATCTCTCGGAAAGACGTTTTTGCTTGACGTTTTATCTTAAATGAAAATATTTTGTTCTGATTGACTATATCTTATCAGAAACCATTTGTCTTTTCTGTATCTGTGTTTTGTTCTCAAATATGTACCCTAAAATTAAATTTATCGCCAAAAATTGGTCTGACCAATGCAATTTCTATAGTAAAGTGATTTTTTTGGAATTTCTGTCTTAGTAAATATTTTTTACTTTTCTTTGCTGAATTTGAATTATTGATGTTTCACAACAATATTGTAAAAATTTCAGAAAAATTGAACAAGTGAAACTTGTTGAAAATCTGCCTCCAAGTTATCTACCCTACAAATTTCTGCATAATTTTCATTCATTTTTACTATGGGAAAAAGTGAAAATATTGGATTTTTTAAAAACCACAGACTAGAATAAAACTTTTTGCTCATAGGTAGTTACGACAAATGGTTTTGCATTAAATCATGACAAAAGTTTACAAATTTACTTCTTCTGTTTAAAGCGCCGAGCAAAAAACGACTTTCTGAAAGATGTCGAAAGCACAGTAGGCAAATACTTTTGTCATAATTATTTCACTTTCTGGTTTGTCCATTTCCTGTAATCAGTATGCATACAATAAATATGTAGATCAATCTGCACATTCTTGCAGTCTGACTAGGGCCTTTGCCTTTTGACAGTAGATCATATTGCACCCAGGTTTTCTCTTCACAGACAGTGAAGACATTTATCAGACTGTGCAGCCTGATGCTCGGGCTAATCTGGATCGTCAAGAAGGACCTTTTGCTGTACATCTGTAGGGAAGACCAAGATTGGTCTACACATTTGTACAGTCTAATCACAACCATCTCTGTGTGTTGATATATGCTACAGTATCCACTGATTCAGTAAGTGACCATCAAAGACCCTGTTCAGACTACAAAAATTGTACATCATTGCCCACATAAAGGAAAAGGGTCTTTTTTATTGCATGCTAAGGTGTAAGGCCCCTTTGTGCATGATAACAATCTTGTAGTTTTATTTCTGTATGAGAGTAGAACCTTATTTACTTAGTTTACAAACAATTGTATGTATTTTTATGCATTTGAATTGCATTTTGAGAGTAGATTCGTTGTTCTGTAGTTTGAGTTCTTCAAAGCATGCATCTACTTTTAGAGACTGATGTACTAATAACATGAAGTACATGTAGGAGAGGGGAGGGATTTATTATTACATTGATAGCTATTTCATAGCTCAAGATAAAAGGGTGATTGGGATAAATATTTGTTTTTGTTTTTTTCTTTTTCTCCATGAAAATGAATGTTAAGATGGAAAATAAGAAGTAGGTATACATAACTGATACTCTTGAAGGCTCCATATCCCTCAAAAATAGAAATTGATACATGGTATTAATACAATCATAAAATGTGACACCTGACAGCCTGTAAAATTTCAGTCAGTCTCTCGTATTTGAAATGAAATGATTTTTTATTGTATCGCTGAATTAATGTTGCCAACATTAATTCAGAGATATAATAAAAAATCATTTCATTTTTGATTCATTTCAAAAATGAGAGACTAACTGAAATTTTACAGGCTGTCAGATGCGACATTTTATGATCGTATTGATACAATATATCAGTTTATGAAATCTTTCTTGGATAAAAAATGTCTATTTTTGAGGGATATGGAGCCTTTCTAATGTCCTAAAATTTTAAACACCAAAGTTGCCAATAAAATGGCATATGCAAACAGTGCAAAAAAACAGTACGAAGTGTATCCGGTCTGCTAAAAATACTAAAGTGGACATGTATTGTGATCAGGTGCTATAGAACAGAGTAAGATAGTGTACCCTCGGGAAACTTTTTGAGGGCTGGCCCTAGGTTCATTGTCTTTTTTTTTGCAGGAATGTTTTTGCCTTGCTTGAAGCAAGTTTGGGGGTTTCGGCTTTTTTCTCATCTGTTCCATTCTTTTTTTTTTCTCCCTCTGGGAGACAGCATGCCATGACTAAAAATTGTTGCTGGAGCCATTCAGCTGCAACGCAAAACAATTGTATGAACAGAACAGAATGATAAGGTGTAGGTTGTATGCATGTTCAATTGTATGTGCTTGTGTGCATGATATTTCTGTATTCATAGCTCCAGATAAGGGACCTTTTTCAACAGAAAAATATTGATATTTTTTTTATTTATGAAAACATATGTTGTGGGTACTCATTAGAAGAGCCTCAGTGAAGGGTCTCTAATGAGTACCCACAATATATGTTTTTGTGGAGAAATAAGAAAAATATTTTGTGGATACCCCCTTTTATCTGGTGCTATTTGTATTTATGTATATTATTAATTTCTTGCTATTATTACTAACATGTCTGTATCTGGTCTTGTTTGTAGCTTGAGAAAGAATGTGTATTCATGGTAAGTTATCTCTTGTATATTTCAAAATGGGACAAAGCAAAACCTACATGTTATATGTGAACACTAAAAGCTCGGACCAGGCTGTACATGCATGCAGTCTTGTCAGGACCTTTGATTATATGTTCTGACATGAAACTCAGAGAATCATAAGGGAAATTGGTACACATTCAAGGAAAGTAACTCTGGCATGACAAAATTAACCTACTCACTGGAAGAAGGGGCTTCTTTTACATGAAAGAATTGGTTTCCTTTCAGAGTAGCCCCCTTTTTTGAAAGGATTCACATACTGGAACTAACTGCATGTCTGTAAAGTTGTCTCCTTTTGAAAAAAAAAACAACAAAAAAAAAAACAGGACAAAATCATCAGATGTATCCATTCCCCTTTATAACAAACAGAGTGGGTCCAGTGACTCAGTTGGATGTACGTGATCAGGAGGTCACCGGTTTGATCCTCACCAGGTCTGGCAGCATTCTTCCGTGAAGATTGTTCATGAAATATTTTTTACAGTCATTCTCTCTCTCCTGTTGATTCATGAATGGCAGTTGTCAGTTTCTGGGAAAAGAATGTGCACAGGTATTGGTTAACTGCTTAGAGGACTAAGCCTGTCCAGGAAAGTGTGATTAGGTAAACATGACCTTTATGGGTTGACTGGGCTGTAAAATCTCAATTCAAACAATCATAACAAACAGTGACAGTTCAGACCAGTGCATGACTGCAGCCTGGTCTGGACCATTATTATTTTCCTACAAGATGGGTTTTGCTCTGCCCTGATTCCTTTACTATATTTTTTTTTTTGCCTCAGAATGAGCAATGAGGATATGGTGGCATATTCAAACAGCAGAAAACTAGATTAGCTTGTACTCTGCACAGTCTGATCCGAATACTTTTTCTTATTTCTCCATAAACGCATATGTTGCTGGTACTCATTAGAAATGCCTCAGGAAACTTAGGGATCATTGTCCGGCATGGGTGTTGGAGTCGTTGTCATTGGTGTCAGCAATGTTATGTCTGCATTTAGTTATGTTTCTCAAACACCCAGGCTTCTAGGCTAATGAAACGTCATACACACATCCACCATGATGTACCGTGCCCATTGCCATCGACCATTACTGACCTTGATATTGGTTTTACACTTGGCTGAATAGTGTTTAGTCTGTGCATTTAGCCCTATTAAATGTTAAGTCTGTGCCTGTAGCTCTATTTCTCATATACCAAGGCTTCTAGGCTAATGAAACGTCATACACACATCCGCCACAATGCGCCCTGCCCACTGCCTTCAGCCACTGCTGACCTTGACCTGCTTTGAAAGCTTGGCTGGACAATATTTAGTCTGTGCCTTTAGCTCCGTTTCTCAAACACAGAGGCCTCTACACTAATAAAACTTCATGCAGACATCTGCCATTACACACTCTGCCCACTGCCATTGACTGTTACTGACCTTGACCTACTTTTATAGCTTGGCTGAACAATCTTTAGTCAGTAGGTTTAGCTCTGTTTCTCAAACTCCGAGGCCTGTAGTCTAATGACACTTCATTTACACATCCATTGACCATTACTGACCTTGACCTACTTTTCACTCCTTGATGAACGTTTAGTCTGTGTGTTAAGCTCCATTTCTGGAACACCAAGGCCATTACACTAATGTAACTTTGTGCACACATTTGCCATGACACACCCTGCCCACTGCCATTGACTGTTTCTGACTTCGACTTACTTTTCACACTTGGCTGTACCATGTTTAGTCCCCCCTCCCACCATCACCACACACACACACACAATTCGCAAACTTTGTTTGTTATGGTTGGGTATATTTTTTTCATGAGGTGTCCATCCATGTGTCCATCAGTCAGTTGTTTTTTTTCTAATATCTTGAAAATGCAGCAATGAATATTCATGAATTACTGCACTCACTGATATCAATAAGGTGTTCCTACATAAGAAAAAGTAAGGGTTAGGGGCCAATGCTCTTAGAGTTATTGTCCTTTGTAAAATTTCTTAATGCAGTAAAAAGCTTGTGTGCACACTTTCTCTTTAACCAAAGGCTGGAATTTGACCAAACTAACACAGATACGTCATTAGGATGGGGGAAAGAAATTATTAGATTTTGGTGACCTTGACCTTATTTTCAAAGTCACTACATTATAAAGGCTTTTAAATTCAGCCTTGTGTACACTCTATCTCTTGAATCAATTGATGGAATTTGACCAAATTAGCACAGAAACATCATTGGAATTGGGGAAAGAAGTGATTAGATTTTTGTGACCGTTATCTTATTTTCAAGGTCACACCAGCACTTTGAAACTCAAATTTTGATAGAAAAAAAGCTTGTGTGCACACTATATCTTGAACTAATGGCTGGAATTTCAACCGAACCCATTAATAAACTTCCCCCACACTACATATTGGAAGAGGTGAATTTCATTTTAAGTATGTCAGACTATGTGATTTAGATATTCCTAGAGAAAATAGCTAAACTATTTTCAAACAGAACAAACCCTGATCAGAGTCTGCATTCTGTGCCATCTAATCAGGGTCTGCACTGTTTGTCAATTACCCTTTTTTCGGGGTCTCCAAATAAAAAAATGTTGAATATTTTTGTAGAAGAATATAAGTAAATGCAAAATCTGCTCACAGTTTTCATCAAAAATCATCAGTGTACAATATATTTAAAAATACAGTATTTACCCTAAAAATGCATACACCTTCTAAAATTATAACGAGTGCATTTGACTACTTGATGAGATGTCTGAAATGTGTGAAGATAGTTAAATATATATTAAGATAAATAAAGTAAAGTTACACGGACTTGCTATAGTGGCTTCATTTAGTTAAGAATACTTTGATCAGCTGGAAGGGGGTGGTCGGGTGGTGCGAAGGTGCTGTGTATCTTACATCACTGGGGGGTCCAACTGATATTGGCTTACAGTTGGGCAAGGCCTGCTATCCTTGTAGTGGGTAAGGGTAGAGGGGGAATGTTTTTATTTCTTCTGTTTCTTCACTTTCATTCCTGTTCCTCTTTCTTCCCTGTCCCTCTCTTTTATCTCCTCTACTCTCTCTTCTATCTCTTTTCTCCCTTTCTCTGGGAGACGACACAAAATGACCCTCATGGGTTGACGTGTCGTTAAACCCCAACACAATAAACAATTGATCAGCTGGAGGGTGAACAATTTGGTAACTATGTATACAATATAGCTTTTATTCATAGCTGTTGGTAAAAGTAGTTTGCTTGCTGTACAACCTCGTTCGTTCGTTCGTCACGTTTTTTTTGTTGTTTTTTTGTGCATAGCATAAGTTTAGAACCATGTATGCTAATGTTTTGAAATTTCATGTATGGATTACTCGTGAAAAAATAGGTGAGCCGTATTTTTTACTTATCTGAATTATCTTCCATTTTAGAGTTATTTCCCTTTTAATAAAATAACATTGAAATCTTGTTAGCAAGATATCTCAAAAAGTAAATATTTGAGCTAGAGCCTTGATGTTTGGTATACTGATTGGGACTGAGGAGGAGATCACCTGATTAGATTTTCAACCAATTAAATGAAATGTTGTTGGAGTTATGGCCCTTTGCAATTTTTGGCCGTTTAATGTTGTTGCTTTATTTTGCATAGCATAAGTTTAGAACCATGTATGCTAATGTTTTGAAATTTCATATATGGATTCTTCATGAAAAAATAGGTGACCTGTATGTTTTTTTATCAGAATTATCTCCCATTTTAGAGTTACATTTGTATTTGCCTTTTAATAAAATAACATTGAAATCTCGTATATTTGTACTGTTTTTACCATCATGGGCAAGCAGTGTTGGAGTCAAGCAGTGTTAGAGTCATGCAGTTGGGGGCATAGTGTTTTACAAACACCAGCTCTAGTTTAAAAAAACTTTGTTATTGCTCTAGTGCCTGCATTTATTGATGGATTTTAATGTTACTTCACACAAATGTTGGGTATAATATGTTGAGCAAGTTTGACTTTCAGGGTCCTTGGCTCAAAGTCAGGGTCGCTGTGGCTGTTTTTAGCTCGCCGGGACTATGTTCCTGGAGAGCTTATGTTGTCACCCAGTTATTGGCATCCGCATCAGTGCTAGCACAGTGTTTAAGTTTTCAAAGGTGTGCATAGTTTTTTTAATTATTTAAGGTACTGCTTTCATATTTGGTCTACACCTACTTTAGGATCAGACCTTCCAATAGCATACACCCCCATCCCAAGATTAGACCCTTTATGTAGGTCAAGGTCAGTTCTTACTTTGTCATCTACACCCATTTTTAAGTTTTGTGTAAATTTTGAAAAGTGTACATAACTGCTGAAGTATTCAAGATATCACTTTAATATTTGGCCCACACCAACCTTAGATACGACCTGTCAATAGAAAGCACACCTTCCTCAGTTTGACCTTCCGCCTAGGTCAAGGTCAGGTCATACTTTGTCATTTAAACCCATGTTGGAGTTCTGCGTTTAAGTTTTGAAAAGTGTTTGTAAATGCTGAAGTATTCAAGATGCTGCTTTAATATTTGGCCCACACCAACCTAGGGTAAGACCTTTCAATAGCATACACCCCTTCCTCAGTTTGACCTTCTGCCTAGGTCAAGATCAGGTCATACTTTGTCATTTTAACCCATGTTGGAGTCCTGTGTTTAAGTTTTGAAAAGTCTTCATAACTACTGAAGTATTCAAGATAGAGCTTTAATATTTGGCCCACTCCTACCTTAGGGTAGAACCTTTCAATAGCACACACCCCTTCCTCAGTATAACCTTCTGCCTAGATCAAGATCAGGCCATACTTTGTCATTTACAGCTGTGTTTAAGTTTTGGAAAGTGTACATGACTGCTGAAGTATGTAAGATATAGCTTTCATAGCTTTTATATTTCGTCCACACCAACCTAAGGGAAGACGTTACAATGGCATATACCCCATCCCTCAGTTTGGCATTCTTCCAACATAAATATCAAGTCATACTCTTTGATATTTAAAGATTGTTTTCACACATTAGAAAAAACTCTGTCATTGCTCTAGCCCTTACATTTATCAATGGATTTTAATATCACTTCACAGAAATGTTAAATCTCCAGCAAGTTCAACTTTCTGGTTGCTGGGCACAAGGTCAAGGTAACTGTCCTTTTTTTTTTTTTTTAGAAAAAAAAAAAGGTCATCGCTCTATCCCTACATTTATCAATGGATTTTAATATAACTTTGCAAAGTTGTTGGGTATTGTAATATCTGGAGCAAGTTCAACTTTCAGGTTGCTGAGCTCAATGTCGAGGTAACTGTGACTATGTTTAGAAAAAAAACTTTGTCATCACTCTGGCCCCTGCATTTATCAGTGGATTTTAATGAATCTTCACACATTTGTGGGTATGATAATATCTTGAGTAAGTTTGACTTTCAGGTCCTGGGCTCAAGGTCAATGTTGACATGACTGAAATATTTTCTATCCTCTAAGATCTAATCTCTCCCAACCTGAAAATCTGAATGTTTACAATACTGTAGCTTAATGTCAAGGTCATATACGACCTTTACATTAAGGTCACAGGCTTTTTGTTTCTTCATTCATATAACTATTATACATTGTATGTCATGAAATTTCCCAGTTCAGTGTTTGCCTACACCAAGTAGTTTTGTGCGAGGGGATTTGTATTGCTTGCGATTCCTTGTTAACCCTTAAAGTGCCAAGCAAAATGGTAGCAGACAACAATCTGAATTTAGTTTTATTATTTTTGTTATAGAAAATAAGCCTTTTTTTAAACTTATCTTATTCTGTTAATCATATGAAACAAGTATTACATTTAATACAAACTGATACTGACATACAAATGGGATTCACATTTAATGTAAATCGTCAAGCCTTATTTTCTCTCAAACACACACACACACACACACACACACACACACAATGCCATATGTGTTGGCCTCGGTGGCTCAGTTGGATGCGCCGTCCGACTGGAGACCAGGAGGTCGTGGGTTCAACCCCCGCCGAGGTCGGCAACATTCTTTCGTGGAGATTGATCATGAAATATTTTCTACGGTCATTCTCTCCCTTCCGCTGATTCAAGAAGGGCATTTGTCAGTTTCTGGCGAAAGAATGTGCACAATACTGGTTAACCGCTTAGAGGACTAAGCCTGCCCAGTAAATGTGTGGTTAGAATCAGATTCCGAGGTCGGCAACATTCTTTCGTGGGATTGATCATGAAATATTTTCTATGGTCATTCTCTCCCTTCCGCTGACTCAAGAAGGGCAGTTGTCAGTTTCTGGCGAAAGAATGTGCACAATACTGGTTAACCGCTTAGAGGACTAAGCCTGCCCAGTAAACTTGTGGTTAGGAAAACTGAACGCGCTCGACATGACCCCATTGGGTTGACTGGGCCGTAAAACCTCAACACAAACAAATGCCATATGTATTTTTCCATGATATGCCTGAAATACATGTAAGTCACTCAGCCTGACCAAATATAAATCTGATAATCTTATTTCTATTATTTATATTATTATTATACATCAAAATGTATATCACTTTATTGAACCTTTCTTGGATTAAAAAAGGTCTATTTATGAGGAATATGGAGCCTTTAAGAATGTGAAACACACACACACACACACACACACACACACACACACACACACACACACACACACACACACACACATCAAAATGCCATATACTGCAACAGTGACTTTAAGGGTTATTTTCCATGATATGTCCGAAATACATGTAAGACACACAGTCTGACCAAATATTAATCTGACAATCTTATTTCTATTATTTCAGGTTGGAAGGCCAAGGTCAGCTTGAAGCCATTATCATATTAGAGGAGTTCTGTAAAGAACTGTCTGCTATTGCCTTCATAAAACATCATGCAGCTGTCACAGGTGACAAGTGCTGATGTCACTATTGTCACAGTAGTGGAATCTTACATGACATTGATTTGAGAAGATTGTCTTTCATATTGACTTTATAAAGCATCATGTGACCTGGTGCTGATTTCACTGTTAATAAGCAGTGATACTTAGGGAAACTTACATGATGTTGCCTTAAGGGAACAGTCTGTCTCACTGATTGTATGATAAAGAGTGAAATCAGATAACTGACATTTGCTGAGAACTTGTTTTTCCAGACCAGGTTTTGTCCAATATATAATTTTCTGAGGATAGAACTGAGCTGAAATGATTTTTCTTTAATTGTCCTCTTCTGACATGGTTCATCAGTTGAATCCAATCAGATGACAGCATTATCTGTACTAATGTACTGTGGCTATGCTTGACGTGTACATACATATTATAATTAGGGAATTTCCCAAAATGGCCAATTAGTAAATGATAGCCTTAACACTCTGCATGTGCATTAAGTAATTCAGCAGACATTGTTTTGAAATATTATTCTTATTTGCCTAGAAAATAGGCTTAACCCATTTATGCCGAGTGGACTCTTCTACCATAACTCTTTTGACCGGTCCATTTCCAACAGAAGGGGTTTCTGGTTAATTATTAATATTACCATGTTTTATAGAAATTCCTGTATTTAATGCAAATAGTGTAGACCCTGATCAGATGCCACGTTCTGTGGCATCTGATCTGGGCCTTAACTGTTTGCCAATGTCCCTTTTATGGGACGCTAGGCTTAAATGGATTAAACATTTCATGCAAATTGTCTGTTAGGAGATACAGTTTGCATGAAGTATTAAAGCCAATTTTTTTAGGCTATATAAGGAAAATCTCATCAATTTTTTCATCTGCTGAATTTGCCCGGAGAGTGTTAAAGGATAATATTTGGGAATTTCCCAAAGTAACAAGTTGGTAACTGATATCCTTAATGATTAATCATCTGTTTTTGTTTTGCTTTTATTTGATAAATGCTATGTTAAACTACACCTGCCTTAACAAGCAGGATTGGCAGAGAAATCTGAAGGGTTTTGTCATTTAGGGCAGAAATAAGGGCCCAGTTGTTCAAAGCGTCGTTAGCTTAACTAGCTCATTTTAAGGGTCATTTCGTTAACTGTTTTAGTGGATTCAATATACAATATTCTGATATTTTTTGCTGAAGAAAATGTGAGTAGCTTTTTCACAAAAGCTATTCACATTTTTTCAGCAAAAAATTTCAGCATATTTGCATATCACTGGATGTAAATTTTAACGAATCATTAACTAACGCTGTCATTAGCTTTGAACAACTGGGCCCAGATCTGCCATTTAGGTTAGAGTTTTTTTTTATAACTCCTTTATACCTACATGTACATTGACTATATTTAGGGGAACTGATACTCTTTCAATTTTTTTGTCCCCTTTCTGAAAAGGGGTCAAATAAAAGGAAAGAATTTGCTCCCCATGGGAGCAAATTCTTCCCTTTTAATGTAGTCTCCTTTTCAGCAGTTGCATGGTTTGCAGAAAGGCAAAACAGGAATTCACAAAGTTGTCTCCCTTGTAAAAAATGGAAGAAAATCGACCAGGTATAACCAGTCTCCTTAAATCATGTAGTACTGGGTAATTTCTAAAATAGCAAAATGAGTTTACTGTATATTTAAAGTCCCAAGTAACCTAAAAATTTAAAATGTTAGATGATTTTACTGTATATTTATAACAAGTCTCCCAAATGAATGAATGCGTAACCATCGGTTAAAAGCTCCTTATTCCTCAAAAATAGACATTTTATTATCCAAAAAGGGTTTAATAAATTGATATATGGTATTAATACAATCATAAAATGTGGCACCTGACAGCGTGTAAAATTTCAATTAGTCTCTCATTCTTGAAATGAAATAATTTTTTATCGTACCTGAATTAATGTTAATTCAGAGATTCGATAAAAAAATCATTTCATTTTTGATCCAGTTCAAAAATGAGAGACTAACTGAAATTTTTATAGACTGTCAGATGCCAGGTTTCATGATCCTATTAACATGGGTGAAAGTTTTCCTTATTGATATGGAATTCCAATTTGGAGAGGTTTCCAGGGGTCATTTTTGCAAATCGCGTAAATCCGAGGAGAAATTGTTAGGGGGATGGGGGGCGAGGTGAGGGGGTATGATAGATTAGTCATGAATCTCGAATACTTAGTTTTCAAAATAGAGCAAAGAAAAATGCAAAAAAAAAAAACGAGTAAGTAATGTCCCGGTAAGCTGTCTATTTTTCGTTCAAGTGTTCCGCCATAAATCGCTATTTTCCGTATGTTACCTCACTATTTCCCAGAGAATTCTGCTATAAAGTTTTAATAATAATCCCATTCTCAGAAAACAACGAACAGAAACATATTTATCGATGGGAGATTACGTGAATTCAGGGCGCGCGCGCAACAAACGATGTAAAAAGGCTGGGCATGCTTGACTGCTCAGTACGTGAATGACCATATCAGATCAGTACATTGGTATTGGATAAAGGAAAGATCTGCTGATCGTTTAATCATACACTAATTGCTGGAGTCAATGTATAATGTCATAATCCGTTTTTGGCAGTTTTACTTTAATGCAAGCTAACATTTTTCCTAGTCAGAAACTTCTTTCACCGATATACCCTTAAAAGGTGTTTCTTTCGGTATGGTACTGTCTGGTACTGGATTTTAGTTACTGCTGGACAAGTTAAGTAATCGATCACACTCAAATTACAAACTTCCGGATTTGAAAACGTGACGAGAAATCTGTCAACAAAAATTGAAAACAACAGATTAGAATAAGCTGATAATGTTCATACATACGAACATGCACATAGGAGACTGGAGTGAAGCACTGGTGTTGAATGTTATTTTGAACTTTAGAAGTACAGTCAGCAGATAAATACATGAACAGTTGAGTATCTTTTTACTGTTTTCATTCAGAAAAATGCTGCAATTATAAAGAGTTTTAGGGGGCTCTGATTTGCTAAAATCAAATACTTTCCAGGGGCTTCATCCCCACGCCCCCCCACCAGGGCGTTGCCCTGGACCCACAAGGAGGCCTAGGCGGCACCCATGACCCTGGCCATTTTTTCAATATTGGGAGTTTGCCAACTTTCACCCATGTATTAATACTATATATCAATTTATTAAACCTTTCTTGGCTAAAGAAATGTCTATTTTTGAGGAATATGGAGTCTTTAAGAATGTGAAAGAATTAGAGCAACACCCGGTCAAGAATTTGATGACTCAGAAAGGTAAACAAACTTTGCATTTTCTGGGTTTCATGAGCAATATAAATGTTTTGAGGAAATTATTTAAAAAATGGGGAATTACATTCAACAGCCCATTGATATTGGCGTCTGTGAAGTAAATCTCAGACCACCTACTTCACCAATATTGGCTGAATTATTTTTCACATGCTGAAGGTGTACCGAAAGCCAAAGAAAACACATGGAAATTTGTGGTGTTTATTGTCCTTTATTTAATTTTGCACTTTGCTAGAAGTTCAGCATATCATTACGCACACACTATAGACACATATGGTTATTTGTGTTATAAATATTATGGTTGTCAATACAGCATTGTCCAGAAATTGCCACAGATAGGGTTAATATAGGGTGATTATGCATTAGATCTATATAAATAATAACAAAACCTACAGATCTAATGTGTGACCTACCATTTTCGACCATATATAGTACTTAGATTTATTACCATAATATAGTAAACTTGATCTGGGCAGATACATTGTAACTGTCCAGTGCTCCTGCTAAGTTTTAAGGGCAGAGGAGTGCTGGGTAGGGCACTTTTTGCACAGTCATACAAGAATGAGAGCACCATGATGTGCTTAGTGTCAAGATATGTTACAAAATATAATCCCATTCCACAATAAATACCTCAAAAATAGAATACACATAAAACTGACCTTTAAACATTGATAATGTTTTTAATTTTGGTCTGATTTTCATGAAATTTTCACCAAAATGTAGGTTTTTTATGTCGAAATAAGACAGATGGCAGCTTACGAAGGGCAGAGGGGCAGAAAAGAGGGCAAGAGGGGCGGCCCGCCCCTCTATAGGGCTAGCTGGAGTACTGCTGTCTGAATTATGGCTTGCCATGGGCTTGACCTCGGTGCTTTTATTCTTGATTTGTACATAGAGCCTTTAGTTTTCCTTGACCTTTTCAACCCTGTAAACCAAGACAGGCACTTTTGCAGTGTAGCTCTAAATGAGACAGCTCCTTATGATCCATCTCATTAGGATCTACATTGTTTCTCATTCTGTTTGTGATTTATGACTGACAACAATAAATGTGTCATATCAAAGATGGAAAAGGTCCTGGGTTTAAAGCATGGGGATTTTGTAGTTTGTTGGACTGATTTTAATTTTATCCTATATTTGTTTTTTCCTGTCTCATATGAATGTGCCAAACTGTTATGGACTGTTAATACTAATATTTATGTTATTATAAGTAGATATTCAAGTATTATGACACATGTAATGATATATTTGTTTCTTTCACATGTGTAGCATTTGTTTCTCTTAAACATTAAATGTCTTAAAATTTCAGTTACTTTCTGTAAGTTTTATCTATTATTTTCATATTTGTTTTATAAAATACTAGGTGGAATGACAAACAGTGTAGACCCTGACCAGACTACTTCTTCTGATCAGGGTCTGCACTGTTTACCATTATCATTGTACCAGAAAGGTCTGTGTTTGAAATTTAAGGACTTATAGTCTTGTTTGATTGGAGAGCCAATAGAATATTGTTGCTGCTTCTTACAGGGGCCTGTATATGGAGCCTGTATGAAATACAAATGTACATGTATAAGTTTCTAATCAGTTGAAAATGGTAAAAGTATGTTATAATTCTTGCGATTACATCAGAATTAAACATTGTCATGCTCTGGTGAGATATGTATTTGTACTATATCCTTTAACTCATTTTAGTCTGGAGACCCCCAAAGGGTAATTGGCAAATAGTGCAGAACATGGCATCTGATAAGAGTCTCCACTGTTTGCAAATAGTTTAGCAATTTTTCTCTAGGAATATCTAGGAATAGCCTGACATACCTAAAATTGAAATTTGACTCTTCCATTATATAGTGTGGGGAGTTTATTCAGTCTAAAATGGGTTATACATGTAGTTATCACTTCATAAGGGAAATGTATAAAGTTTAATCAGATATTGCATAGCTCCTGATAAGGTAATAATTGAAGTAATAATTCAGAATTTATTTTTTTATTATTATTTTTTTTTTTTTTTTTTGCACTATAACGTATCTTGTGGGTTTTCATAGAAATTGCCTAGACACAGCATTTTGAATGAGTTCTCACACCATATGTTTTGGTGCACATCACGAAAACATGCCTATATAATGTTGGTCCCCTTAAACCCAACTTTTATCTAGTAAAACTTGGGTTTACAGGGGTATACATTATTTTTCTTATTTCTGATCAAAAACATAGATTGTAGGTAAATGTACTCATTAGAACTGCCTCACCGAGGCAGTTCTAACGAGTACCCACTATCTATGTTTTGAGCAGAAATAAGAAA
Organism: Anodontia alba; assembly: GCA_964016985.1. Lineage (NCBI taxonomy): Eukaryota > Metazoa > Mollusca > Bivalvia > Lucinida > Lucinidae > Anodontia > Anodontia alba. The sequence goes on along the minus strand of OZ024821.1, from coordinate 45,737,921 downwards.
TATATCAGAATTTTTTATCGAAAAATTTTCTTTTTTTGATGGTTAAATTTTCAGTATATTTGAATAGGCTTGTTTTCGTAATGAATAAAAAAAAAAAAAAAAAGAAAAAATAATAAAAAAACAAACATTATTCTTCTGAATACTCCAATTATCTGGGTTGATGTATAATTCTCACATAGTACTTAGCTAATGTTTTTGTTAATGTGAAAAGTTTTGACTTAGTTGCCATCAAGTTTGATAGTAACAATATTATTTTTTATGAAAGTGCAATAAAGATAGCCATTGTAGAATGTTAGAATTTTTTTGAAAAAAAAAATACATTTTTTTTTCAAATACAGACAACAAATTTCCAGTTTGGTCAGTTTCTTGACCATTCACTTAATCCATTTATGTTGAGCGGACTCTTCTACCACAACTCTTCGGACTGGTCTATTTCCAATAGCAGGGTATCTGGCTAGTTTTATTACTACTATGTTTTATAGAAATTCCTGTATTTCCCAGCGGGCACATGACGTAAATATAACGTCGCCTCAACGTCGATGCAACGTCATGACGTTGCATCGACGTTGAGGCGATGTTATATTTACGTCATGTGCCTGCCGGGTTAACACAAATAATGTAGACCCAGATCAGATGCAGCATTATGTGGCATATGATCTTGGTCTGCATTGTTTTTTGTGAATTATCCTTCCAGGGATCTCCATACTAAAATGGGTGGAGTAATATATTGTCATTATTACCCAAAATATAAGGACAACACAATACATTACCATACTTATTCTGAAATGTAGAACAAGTCTTTTAGACTCCCTGGCTAGCAGTGCTGGCTGAATGGTAAACAATTCAGACACTGATCTGACATCTCCTTTTGGAGATGTTTGATCTTAGTTTTCTCTGTTTATTCAGTTTGAACACTAAGGTAAGAATATGGTACAGTGTGAATGTCAAAGGTCCTCGTAAGGTCTTAGCATAGGCTAGTCTATATCTTTTCTGTTATTGTATGGGACAAAGTTGTTTTGCTAGAGCCCATTAAAATTCTTTAGCTCTTTTGAGCTGTCTGTTATATGCCATATTTTGTTCTTTATATTATCCCTGTTGATATTATTTGAAATAATGAAGACTGTTAATGCTTAGCATGCTGGGCATCACGAAAACATGCCTATATAATTTTGACCCCCTTAAACCCCACTTTTATATAGTAAAACTGGGGTTTACAGGGGTATGCATTATTTTTCTTATTTCTGCTCAAAAACATAGATTGTGGGTACTCGTTAGAACCGCCTCGGCGAGGCGGTTCTAACGAGTGCCCACAATCTATGTTTTGAGCAGGAATATGAAAAATATCAATTTTTTTTATCTGAAAATTTTAAGTTTTTGGAGGTAAAATTTTCTATATATGTGAATAGGCGTGTGTTCGTAATGGTATAAAATTCAGGAGATTTCCTTATTTTTCCCTGAAAATAGGATTTTGATTTTTTAATCCAAATTGTCTCTGTAGGAGACAGTTTGCATCAAACATCACATCCTGTTTTCTGAAAAAAAAAAATAAATAAATAAAACAAAAATGCCAATTTGATGATTTTTTTTTTTTTTAGAAAAGTAGGATCTGATGTTTCTCCTAAGGAGACAATTTGCACAAAACATCAAATCCCATTTTCTGGGAAAATAACAAAAAGATCATTGGTTTATTGTCTGCTAAATTTTCCCATAGTGTGCTAAGTGTTAATGAAAGTGCTAATCCTACTAACTAGTCAGAGTGTTATTTTTAGGCCAATACATTTTTTCTGGTTTATTTAAATTTTTTACTTTGTTAGTCTTGCATTTCTTATTTACTTAAAAATGTTAATCCTTCATTTAGTTTTTGAGTTTGTATTGTTAACTGCTTCTTGATACTGAAATTATGCTATTTTGAGTTTGTATTGTTATCTGCTTCTTAATACTGAAAATATGCTTACGGTAGTGACCACAGTGGTAGCGACTCTCGTTAAAATTTAATGGACCACTTAGATCACTATCTTTATGGGAATGATATCATTTCACCTTCACCTATAAAATGCACTATTACATTTTTCCCATAATGCAATATTTTAAATCATATAAATGCCTTGACAACAGGCATAAACAAAAGAAATGTGTTAGTGAGCGTGGCTTTTGAAAAACGTGAACACTGATAGGAATAATATTTTCTGCCATCAAAAATAAGAAGCACGTGAAGATGTCTGTGACACTTTTAAAATGTTTGCATTATTTATCTGTGCATTGATGGATACTTGGGAAAGTCCCACATGTACAGTTTCGTTTTCTTTTGCTGTATGTTTGTTATCAGCAAAATACATCCAATGCATTAAACATAGCATCATTACAGTAACATACATTGCAACTTTTGCTTTAAAAGACTTTTCCTCTGACACTGGTAGACAGATTTTTCAATAATTTCACAAGAATGTTCCTTGGGTGATCCTCTACCAAAATTGCTCAAACCGTCCTGCTCTGCTGAACAAGATGGCAGCCTGAGCTAAAAATAAAAGAAAAAAACAACAAAAAAACAACAAAAAAAAACAAATGGCACCATGGGATCTTGCTTCTGTCAAGCACCCCCCCCCCCCCCCCCCCCCACATTCCCCCAGGCCTATAATACTGTACAAGCAAACATGCTTTTATCTGTGCCAAGCACCATCACATTCCTCCCAAAACCTGTATAACACAGTTCTTAAACCTCCAGCCTGTCATCTGAAAGCATTCATTTCAACAAATTTTAAACATACACAGTCCTATGAAGAGAAACCATAGTCTTTTAGAATATACTTGAGACAGTGACACTCAGGTGAGCGAATTAGGGCCCTGTGATGAAGTTTGCAACACTGCCTATGCCCTCTAGCGTATACATGAGCAGAACTCCATTTTCAAATATACCACAATGGGCCCAATGATCCCAAAGGAAATGAAATATAATTTGCACTGTGGTGATGTACGGGGAGACGTTCTACTGCCACCACACGGCACTAACACCAGCTGCAGTGTATTAAAATAAACGTAAAAAAGATTAAAGCCTATAATTTGGCAAACAAGTTATGTACAGGAAGGGCCACGTGTCTGTTTATTTGGAACATCGATATTAGAAATAAACAAAAAAATAATTTCACAAATAATTACTCATTTCACCTGAAAATACACTAGCCACGTCCACTGTGATAAAAGAAACCAAATGCCGAAGAGCATGTGAAAAATCGCCCGTCAAACGGCGGAGTAATCAGCGAATGAAAAGGAAACCGGAAGTGTAACACTTTCTGTGGCGTCATTCACAGCGACACCATGCGACCATAGATGTCGCTACTTATGGGGAATGGATACAGTTTCAGGGAGACAACATGTCAGATATTTTTCCTCCCTTCTGAAAGGGATGTACTCTAAAAGGAAAGAATTTGCTTCCCATGGGAGCAAAGGCTTCATGTTTAGAGTAATGAGAGCAAATACTTCCCGTTTAGAGTACATCCTCCCTTTCAGAGTACTTCCCTTAGATAAGGGATTAGTGTGAAGGAAAGCAAACAGGAATTCACATTAGTTGTCTCCCTTTAAAAATGGCCAAAAATCTACTACAAATGTATCGAATCCCCTTAGACTAAATAACATACCATAATTACCCTAAAAACTTGGACACCTTAACTCTTTATTGTACTTATAGAAAATTAGAATGTGTTCATTTAAACAACCTAAGATGTTTAAAATGTTATGATTGGGTGGAAGGAAGCTTAGACCATGATCAAACTGCTTCTTAAGGGGCATTTTGATCTGGGTATACATTGTTTGCTTTGGCATGTCTGTCTGAATAAATACTGTAAAGTGAACACGCATCACAGTGTCTTGCAGGTGACTCGAGCCTTTATCATATTAACCCATTTATGCGGAGTGGACTCTTCTACCTGAATTATTTGGACCAGTCAATTTCCGGTTTAAGGGGTGTCTGGTCAGTTTTTTTTATTACCACATTTTATTGAAATGCAAACAGTGTAGACCCTGATCAGACGCCGCATGTTGCGGCGTCTGATCAGGGTCTACACTGTCAGTGTCCCATTTTTGGGACGCTAGGCACAAATGGGCCAACTATAACACCAGGACACCTTAAGCTTTGTCATGTGGAATAAATAAGGTCCACGCCCACTTCAAATCGTCAGCCATCCAGATTACTTGATCCAGGTTGTTGATACAAATTCACATACTGAATGACAAACAGTGCAGATTCAGATCAGTTGGCATCTGAAGAAGTCAACTGATCCGGGGCTACACTGTTAGCAAAAGCAGGGCATATCCGGGACCAGCAGAACTTAATATATAGTTAAAAAGGTCCTTTTGACTGCCTGATGATGTCTATCTGACGTGTTGAGTGGAAGCCCTTTTCATACACTTCTGGACCTGCACTCTTTGTTTTGATAGTTTTGTCCAAATATTTAGGGTAATTATCATATATTGCGACTTTTGAAATGTACTTTATCTTTGTTGACTACCATGCCGCTCATTAAACTCAGTCAACTTTTTATTAGTTTGTATTATTTCTTCTCTGCTGCTTGTTTCAAGCCGAAAATGTAGTCCTATGAAGTCCTTTAATATTATGACACCTGATACCTCAGCTGTGTCATGCAAAACCCGAGTTTGGACACATGCAGAATAAATATGCAGGTCAAGTGTCCTTTGCTTTTTAAAATCAGCAAGGTCCAATAGTTATCTAGGCAAACCAGATACACTTGATCATAGTACCTTAGTGCATAGTCTTGTCTTACAAGATGCCTTATAACAGATTTTGCTACAGGTGATGTTGTGCCGTGTGCCAGCCGTAAAAAGTCTCCCCAGACACCATTATAGTGCAGATTATATTTTATTTCCTTTGGGATCATTGAGCCCATTTTTGTTATTTTGAAAATCGAACTCCGCTAAATCTGGTGCTAGGTGCGGTAACTGGTCAACTCGTACCTTAGTTTACTCGTACCTATTTTTGGTCAACTCGTACCCGTTTTCTGGTCAACTCGTACCTCCCAAGTCAATTCGTACCTAGTTTGGTCAACTCGTACTTAGTTTGGTCAACTCGTACCTTTTAAAAAAAGAGATGGTGGACGGACAGAGGAGTGGATAGATATATAGATAGATAGATAGATAGAGATGGATGGATGGATGGATGGATGGACGGGCAGGCAGGCAGGCAGACAGACAGACAGATAGAGAGATGGTTGGTTGGTTGGTTGGTTGGTTGGATACATACATACATACATACATACAATTGTTTTGATTAACGATATGGGTTCTTTAATCCTTAGATAGATAGATAGATGGATGGATGGATGGATACATACACAGATTCAATTTTTTTGTAATCAGTATTATGATGCATCCTTAATTTACACATTAGTTAAACATGTACCGATTAATGGAGGTGTGAAAAACGATTAACACTTTTGCATGCTGGTTAACAAATTCAGCAGATGTCATTCTGAAATATTTTTTCTTACTCTTTCCAAGAAAATAGGATCTGATACTTAATGCAGATTGTCTCTTAATATATAATGTGAGGTAAATTATTCAGTCTATAAACGGGTTACAGTTTTGCAAGTCTCAACTGCTCAAAGGAAGTCTTTTTTAGCACTTTTGCATGCTGGGTAACAAATTCAGCAGATGTCATTTTGAAATAATTTTTCTTACTCTTTCCAAGAAAATAGGATCTGATACTTAATGCAGATTGTCTCCTAATATATAATGTGGGGTAAATTATTCAGTCTATAAACGGATTACAGTTTTGCGAGTCTCAACTGCTCAAAGGAAGTCTTTTTTAACACTTTTGCATGCTGGGTAACAAATTCAGCAGATGTCATTTTGAAATAATTTTTCTTACTCTTTCCAAGAAAATAGGATCTGATATTTAATGCAGATTGTCTCCTAATATATAATGTGGGGTAAATTATTCAGTCTATAAACGGGTTACACTGCTCAAAGGAAGTCTTTTTTAACACTTGCATGCTGGGTAACAAATTCAGCAGATAACATTTTGAAATATTTTTTCTTACTCTTTCCAAGAAAATAGGATCTGACTCTTAATGCAGATTGTCTCCTAAGGAGATAATTTGCATTAAGTGTCAGATCTTATTTTCTAAGAAAATGTAGAAGATTCACTTCAGTTTGTCGTCTGCTGAACCTGTCCATAGCGTGGTAAGTGTTTAAGTCAAGGTATTCAATGCCTGTAAGCAAACAATGAATACATCTCTAGATGTATTTATTTTTCAATCATGAGTTTTAATATTTTGTTATTTCTCCATGAAATATATGTTGTAGAAACACCATTAGAAGTGTATCAGTGAGGCCTTCAAAGAGTATCCACAGCATATGTTTTCGTGGAGAAATAAGGAAAATATTTATCTGGATATTCCTCCTTTCTGGAGCTATGCCGAATGCGTTATGTGCAGGCAGATCTGGGCAAACACTGCTAACTTACTCCAAGCTCATAACTTTGTTCAATTACAGCTGACTCTGGTTATTTTGAAATTCAAGGGACTCTCTGAAGTACGAGATATCGGTACCTCGACATATCAGATTTGCAGAACCATTAAACCGCCAATCACAATAGCAGCAGAAATAATTTTTATTTTCTTTTTCTTAGAATAAGGTCTTGACATTTCATGTGTATCATCAGCCTAGCAGATGCTTCACATGCTAATGTCAAGACTTATTTTCTCTGAAAAATAAATAATAATAAATAAAAAAAATTCAAAATGTTGTCTGCTATAAATTTTGCTTGGCGCTTTAAGGGTTTATGAATAAATAAATAAAATAATCACATTCCACAAATTAATATGTAATAAATATGCAGCCTTGCAAACTACAGTGTTGCATATGAAGAGACTTAATGAAACCGAGTCTCCGATTTTCGTTATTTTGTATGTTCTTTGTTGTCGCACATGCTTTAGCAGGGCGACTTAGGCGTGCAAGTTTCCGTTCCTCAGTTCATTTGTATGTTCGTCCATTCGTCTATCCGTCAACATTTACTCGGGTGTCTTGTGAGCACAACTCCTCTTACAGTTTTGTGCCAATCGTTTTGAAACTTTCCATGTTTTCTTCATAGTATGAGGATGTGCATGTTGTTTGGATATAATTATTAAATTATTTTTTGTCACTTTTTCCACATTGTGAGGGGGCGGTCGGGTGTTGCGAAGGTGTCGTGTATCTTACGTCACCGGGGCGTCCAACTGATATTGGCTTACAGTTGGGCAAGGTCTGCTATCCTTGTAGCAGGTAAGGCTAGAGGGGAATGCTTTTATTTCTTCTGTTTCTTCATTTTCATTCCTGTTCCTCTTTCTTCCCTGACCCTCTCTTTCATCTCCTGTACTGTCTCTTTTCTCCCTTTCACTGGGAGATGACACAAAAAGACCCACAAGGGTTGACGTGTCGCCAAACCCCAACACAATCAATCAATCCACATTGTGAACTTAGTCATTTTTCACCCTCTATAAATAGATAGTGGATACATCTTGTGAGCGCAACTCCTCTGACAGTTTTGTACTGATTGTTATGAAACATTGCATGTGTTTTCTTCATGCTATGAGGATGTGGTTTGGATATATTTGTTGTAAGATAAGTTTTTGTTCACTTTTTCCACATTGTGAACGTTAGTCATTTTCACCCTCAATATATAGACAGTGGGCACCTCGTGAGCACAAATCCTCATATAATTTTTAACCAATCTTTTTGAAAATTTTCACATGTTTTCTCCATAGTCTGACGATGTGCATGTGCTTTTGATATAATCCTTGCATTAATTTTTGTCACTTTTTGTCGCACTTGCTTTAGCATTGGCGACTTAGGAGTGCAAGTTTCCGTCCGTCCGTTTGACCATCCATTCGTCTTTCCGTCAACATTTACCTTGGGTGTCTTGTGAGCGCAACTCCTCTTACAGTTATGTACCGATCATTTTGAGACTTTTGCTTGTGTTTTTAGCTCACCTGAGCACGAAGTGCTCATGGTGAGCTATTGTGGTCAGTCAATGTCCGTCGTTCGTCGTGTGGCGGCAACAATTGCTTTAAAAGCCTACTCCTCCTACACCCTTGGGCCAATTGACTCAATACTTGGAAGGAAGCATCGGGGTGACTTGCAGATCAAAAATAGCTTAAATTGTTCCGATCAGAAATCCAAGATGGCCGCCGTCTTGAAAATCTATTTTTCGCTTCTCCTGATCCGAAAGGCGACTCCAAACTTGCTGGGAAGCATCGGGGTGACTTGTCGATCAAAAATAGCTCAAATCATGCTGATCGGAAATCCAAGATGGCCTCCATGGCAGCCATTTTGAAAATCTATTTTTCGCTCCTTCTCCTAAACCCAAAAGCCAATTGACTCTAAACTTTGTAGGAAGCATTGGGGTGACTTATAGATAAAAAATAGCTAAAATCATTCTGATCAGAAATCCAAGATGGCCGCCATGGCAGGCATCTTGAAAATCTATTTTTCGCTCCTTATCCTAAACCCAAAAGCCAATTGACTCTAAACTTTGTAGGAAGCATCGGGGTGACTTGTAGATCAAAAATAGCTAAAATCGTTCCCATCAGAAATCCAAGATGGCCGCCATGGCAGCCATCTTGAAAATCTATTTTTCACTTCTCCTGAACCAAAAGGCCAGTTGACTCAAAACTTGGTAGGAAGCATTGGGGTGACTTGTAGATAAAAAATAGCTAAAGTCATGCAGATGGTAAATCCAAGATGGCCGCCATGGCGGCCATCTTGAAAATATATTTTTCACTTCTTCTCCTAAACCCAAAAGTCAGTTGACTCGAAACTTAGTAGGAAGCATCAGGGTGACTTATTATAGATCAAAAATAGCTAAAATCGTTCCGATCGGAAATCCAAGATGGCCGCCATGGCAGCCATCTTGAAAATCTATTTTTCTCTTCTTCTCCTGAACCGAAAGGCCAGTTGACTCGAACTTGAAGAGAGCTAATCTTAGTGCTTTTCGTACGTTTGTTCGATTTGTGCTTGTTTGGATTTGTCGGTTTCCTCTTCCTCTTGTGGTCTGGGAAGGGCTGTGGTTTGTGACTGGCACTCCCTGGACTTTTCTCTTACCTTTTTTTGGTAGGAAGCATTAGGTGACTTATAGATCAAAAATATCTAAAATCGTGCTGATTGTAATCCAAAATGGCCACCGTGGCGGCCATCTTGAAAATCTATTTTTCCTTTTTTCTCCTAAACTCAAATGCCAATTGACTCGAAAATTGGTAGGAAGCATCGGGGTGACTTGTAGATCAAAAATAGCTAAAATCGTTCTGATCGGAAATCCAAGATGGCTGCCATGGCCGCTGTCTTGAAAATATATTTTCACTTCATCTCCTGAGCCATAAGGCCAATTGACTCCAAACTTGGTTGGAAGCATCAGGGTGACTTGTAGGTCAAAAATAGCTGAAATCGTGCTGATCTGAAATCCAAGATGTCCGCCATGGTGGCCATCTTGAAAATCTTTTTTTCGCTTCTTCTCCTAAACCCAAATGCCAATTGACTTGAAACTTGGTAGGAAGCAACGGGGTGACTTATGGATCAAAAATGGCTAAAATCAATCCGATTGGAAATCAAGGATGGCCGCCATGGCGGCCATCTTGAAAATCTATTTTTCACTTCTTCTCCTGAACCGAGACTTTAAACTAGGTAGGAAGCATCAGGGTGACCTGTAGATCAAAAATAGCTAAGCTCGTCCCTATCAGAAATCCAAGATGGCCGCCATGGCGGCCATCTTGAAAATCTATTTTTCGCTTCTTCTCCTGAACTGAAAGGCCATTTGACTCGAAACTTGGTAGGAAATATTGGGGTGACTTGTAGATCTAAAATAGCTTTTGTTTGGATTGGAAATCCAAGAAGGCCGCCATAGATGGCCGCCATGGCGGCCTTCTTGAAACTCTTTTTTTTCGCTTATTTTCCTGAACCATCACTTTTTGATAAAAAAGAAAACACTTTGGTTACTGAAAATAAAGCTAAAGACACCTCCTAAATTTACAGTTTCAGTCTGTATTTTCTCAGTTATCTCCCTTGCGTTTAAGCCAGCTTTGTATTGATAAAATCCAGGAATTGTTCGAAAATATTCCGCAAAGTCTGAAATGCAAATATCCTCTCATGCCAGAAATCAAGATTGATGAAAATGGAATTTTGAAATTATTGTCTTATCTAAAGATAGATAAAGCTGCTGGTCCAGATGATATTAAACCTATAGTTTTAAAGGAATTGAGGAAAGAGATAGCCCCTGTGATAAAAGCTATCTTTGAGAAGTCACTTGAAACAGACCAACTGCCAAAAGATTGGACAGCAGCAAAAGTTTGTCCTCTTTTCAAAAAGGGCGATAAACGTGATCCCGCAAACTACAGGCCAATATCCTTGATCTGTATTTTGTGTAAGGTCATGGAGCACATTGTCGCTTCTAATCTTGCTCGGCCATGGCAGCCATCTTGAAAATCTGTTTTGATTTTTTTCTCCTGAACCGAAAGGGCAATTGACTCAAAGTTCATTGGAAGTATCGAGGTGACTTGTAGATCAACAGTAGCTAAAATCATTCTGATTGGAAATCCAAGATGGCTGCCATCTTGTTTATGTTTATTATATTTCCCTGCCATTGAGCTGTTTACATGTATAAAATCGTGATTCTTCAGAAACCACTTAGCCATTTGCCACCAAATTTCACATTGATGCTACTGTTGAAATGTGATTGAGAGTTTGTTCAAATGATCACGCTCCATTGACTGTCACGTCATATATATTCTTCAAAATTAAGAACTGCTTAAATGATGATCTTTTTATTAGTTGTGATGACAGGGTTGGAAAAATGTTGCATAACATATCCGCAGTGACTATGTCACTCAGGTGAGCAACCCGTGACCCATGGGCCTCTTGTCATAATGGTATGAAGATGTGCATGTGGTTTGGATATAATCGTTAGATTATTTTTTGTCACTCTTTCCACATCGTGAACAGTCATTTTTCACCCTCAATATATAGGCAATGGGTACCTCTTGTGAGCGCAACTCCTCGTACAGTTTTGTACCGATCGTGTTGAAACATTGCATATGTTTTCTTCATGGTATGAGGATGTGCATGTGGTTTGGGTATAATTGTTAGAATATTTTTTGTCACTTTTTCTACATTGTGAACTTAGTCATTTTTCACCCTCAATATATAGACATTGGGTACCTCTTGTGAACGCAACTCCTTTTAGATCGTTTTGAAACTTTGCATATGTTTTCTTCATGGTATATTGTGCATGTGGATTGGATATAATTGTTGGATCATTTTTTGTCACTTTTTCACCCTTTATATATAAAAAGTTAGTATCTCTTATGCGTGCAACTCCTCTTACAGTTTTGTACTGATTATTATGAAACTTTGCATGCGTATTCTTCATGGTATGAGGATGTGCATGTGATATGAGTGTAATTGTTAAATTATTTATTTCACTTTTTCCACATTGTGAACTCAGTTATTTTTCACCCTCAATATATGGACAATGGATACCACGTGAGCACAATTCTTCATACAATTTTATACTAATCTTTTTGGAACGTTGCACATGTTTTCTCCATAGTCTGAAGATGTGCATGTGCTTTTCATATAATCCTTGCCATATCTTTCGTCACTTTTTTTTATTCTTTTTGAACTGTCATTTACTGACCTGAGATGTATAGACAGTGGGTACCATTTGATTGCAACTTCTCATACAATTTTATGCAAAAGTGCATGTAGTTTGGAGATAATTTTTAGATTTATTTTTGTCTTTTTTCCACTTTACTTTTTTCATTTTCTTACCTCAGATTTTATGAAAGTGTATAGACTGTGGGTGCCTTTTGAGCGCCACTTCTCATGCATCATTTGAGAAAATGCATATGCTTTCGATGAAATTCTTATATTAGTTTCATCTACCTGAAATAAATATAACCGTTTAAGCGGGGTGGGGGTGGTTGGGTGCGGGGGGGGGGGGGGGGGGGGGGGGGCGGTGTAGGTGCGACATCAGCTTCACCGAAGGTAGATCTACATTTTTTCCCAAAGGCAATCCTTTTGATTTTCGTTTTGCCATGAAGTAGTTCATATATTCCAGGCCTGCTTGTTTCCGGAGTCTCGCCTGTTGCTGGGTAAAATTCCAGCAGACAACAGTTTGAAATATGTTTTTTTTTTATTATTGTTTTCACTAGAAAATAGAAATTTTACCTTTCATGCACAGATTGCATGAAATGTCAAAGCCAGTTTTCTGACAAAAAAAAAAAAAAAAAAAAGAAAAAAATATCATGACTTTGTCATCTGCAAAATTTGCCCAGAAAGTAGTAAAGGATAAATGTATAAGTGTTAAGAAATAGTCCAGATGGAAGATGTTTCCTTTGAGAAACTAATATGTGGTCTATCCACATTCAGTTTAATGTATATTTCTTAGATTTGGGTAAGAGGAATATTGAGTAAATATTGTTTCTTGTTTCTCCCGATAAACCTTAGTTGTGAGTACCTCAGCAAACAGAGTTTAGAAAGGGATCTATAGGAGTCATCAGGTTGGTCCATCGCTTTGTTATTCTGTTTAAGTTTATGAAGATTTTGGTAGATTTTCTGAAAAAGCTTCCCAGAATTGATCAGCATGATTAACATCTGGCACTAAATATTTTCACTGCAGGGTTATCAGCCCTTGGCACTATTCACCTGTCCCCGTTTGGGGAATGAGCTACTACAGTTCTCATTTGAGTTTCATAACCAGAAAAGCAGTAATGGTCTGTGACATTGAAGGCTGTTCATTACAGGGTTATCTGTCCTTGGCACTTTAGTCTATCTCTTCGAGTTTGAAGAGCAAATCTAGTTTTCATTTGATTTAGTAAAAAAAAGAAATGATCAGTATGGCCACTAATATTTTCTTTTTTAATATTTGTATTGCAGTGGTACCTATCTTTGATCTTATTCCACCTTTCTGATCTAGTGGAGCAAACTAGTTCTAAAGTTTTAGTTCCAAAGTTTTAATTAGGTGCTCATGAAACCTTCACAGAAATTATCTGCATAATGAATAGTAGTATGTGACATGAATATGTTTTCATCGTGTTCGTTAGCTTTTAACAAGACTTGAGAGAAGTGATCAACAAGAGGATTAGCATTGCATGATATTAATATTCTAAGAGGGTTACCTGCCCATGTCATTGTGCTGTGAGATTTTTTATCACCACTTTCAGTTGTAGGTCTAATGGGAATTGTCTTGATAACAACAGCGTACAAGTTTGGAGAAAAAAAGAAAAGAAAACTTTGCTATATAATGTTATTTCTTTTTCATGCTGACTGGTCGTATCCTTTCACATGGTGTAAAAATCAAAGTTGAACGAACGTAAAGTTTCAAACATTTTATTATAAGAACATAGTACACAAAACCAAAATAACAATGATTTAATACACCACATGTGTACTTTTCATGGTGACAAAGAAAACAATGACCAGAATCATAGCTAACAAACTGGAATGTGCAACAATTAAGATTCAGTTCAGCCTGAGAATGATCCGCTGTGCACATCAATAATGAACAGGCCATGATGATTCCACATGGTTAATAGCGAATATTTCACAATGCACAGGCAAATTCAAGTCTTTACTATTTGCACTTGAAACCCGTTTAGAGCTTTGATTTTGCTGTGACCCGGCCAAAAACACGTGTTATACAAACACGAATATTTCAATTCAAAATCAATACAGAACGTGTACAATATAGCTACTGACATAAATTGCACTCATGTAAAATTTAATTTGATGTTGTTGGATACACTAATTTGGAACATGCATGAACTGAACTAGATGGTATGGCTACTGTTCGCAAGCCACTTGGGGTGGTCGGGTGGTGCGAAGGTGTCGTGTATCTTACATCACCGGGGCGTCCAACTGATATTGGCTTACAGTTGGGCAAGGCCTGCTATCCTTGTAGCAGGTAAGGGTAGATGGGGAATATTTTTATTTCTTCTGTTTCTTCACTTTCATTCCTGTTCCTTTCTTCCCTGTCCCTCTCTTTAATCTCTTCTACTATCTCTTCTATCACTTTTCTCCCTTTCTCTGGGAGACGACACAAAATGACCCACAAGGGTTGACGTGTCGTTAAACCCCAACACAATCAATCAATCGCAAGCCACTACTAAAACGAAGTTTAAGCAAATGTTAAGAAGGTGTCCAAGAAGAACCAAAATCATAAAACATTGCCTACCAATGACATCAAGAGGAAGAGAAATCAAACTACGACAAACAGCACACACGTTACAAAACGAGACACAAACAACCAGCTTCCTCTTCCCCAGCAGGGTGGGCATCCACCAATAATAATAAAAAAAAGGACAAAACACGAAAAAAGTCCTGCATCAAGCAAACACACGGCTCAACAAGAACGAACACCACAAGGACCACTGTCTTAGAACGATCAGTAGTAATACCACTACATACACTACTGTAAAACTATTTGTATTTTGTCTTTGCTTTGTTTTATCGTTGCGTTTGGTGGATCCTGTCTAGGGATAGAGGTAGCGGGTTGCTTTGGTTTGTGGCTTGCTTGCAGTCTGTCGAGGTTTGTAAGTACACTTGTTTTATTTTCCACCGTAGTTCACAAGAACTTATTTCCTTTTAGAGTTGATCCTTTTTCAGACAGGAGGCAAAACATTTTTGACAGAGCCGCCTCCCTAGAAGTGTATCCATCTCTCTTAAATAGAGATGCAGTGGATTCGCACTGTTCTATCCTTAATTTCATGGTCACAAGAAAGGTGAAATCGAAGTACTCAGAAAACAGGATTGCTCTGATCAAGGACATAATCTTTGTATATGTATGTAAAGTAGAACTTTAGAGTACGTATTAACTTGCATAATTTATAGAGCCTTTGTATTTATATAAGTACAGAAAAAAAAAATCATCTGACTTGTGCCCATAAAGTGTTTTCTCTATTCTTATGTATGTCCAGACCCACCAAACAGCACGGATGCCTTATCTATCAAATTTTCAGCATTCAAGGATATCAAACTCATAGCTTGTGATTTCTGGCGAAAGAATGTGCACAGTACTGGTTAACCGCTTAGAGGACAGTCTGTCCAGTATATGTGCTGTTTGGTGAACTGACCGCGCTCGACATGACCCATTAGGTTGAATGTGCCGTAAAACTTAACACAAGCAAACATAGTTTGTGAAAATAAAGAAAGCAGTTCAGCCAGATAGACTCCGAACTTACTTTTAATGTCAGATATCATTGTCAGATATGTCACGAGGCAGATAATCTAGCTATTTTGCTACAACCGTGGGTTTAGCAAAATCGTCCATAGTTGACATAAATATTAAAGTTGAGTCGGAAGTCCAAATGTTGAAATATCTACTCCTTATTCAAATAATGTGCATACGAAGTTATAAAATAAGCGTTAATTGACTTATTTTTCTTCTCTACCGATAAAATGACAATTGCAACAGCGCTGAGTATACATGATAGATTTTCCACCTTTTTTACAAGGGAGACAATTTTTGTGACTTCTTGATTAGCTATTCTGCACCGCAAAACATAAACGAAGATACCCAGGAAATGCCACAATCATGAAGCGCAGCCTTTCCGAGGCACCAAAAAAACCACTTCTGAAAAGGAGACTAGTCTAAAAGGAGGAACACTTACTTTGCTATCAGTGGAGTCTCCTTTTCAGAAGGGGATAAACAATTTTGACAGAATTACCTCCCCGTGAAAGTGTATCATTCCCCTCAAGTTATTTCCAACGCACAGTTCTGTAATCCTGATATGTACACTTTTAGTATTTCTCTCAATAACGAGAGAGAGAGAAAAAAAAATAGCAATAAAGAAATACTCCACGTAAATAAGCTGAGACAAAGTTCTCAGATTTACATTTTTATCTTTGGGTCCAGTTCAAGGTAAGTCTGTTATTTGACTAATTAATTCTCAGCATTGGTGTGAAACTCATCATTACGAATCCTGAGTATATGAAATTTAGTTTACTTGAACAGGTACATTATAGTTTCTTAGTCTTCCCGATAGAGTTTGAAACTGTTCCATCATACCAACATCTCCGGCCAGTACACTAAATGTTTTCCCCGTTTCATCACCTTCCTTGTTAGGAACTTTCATAACCCTGCTGTCAATAGTGGGTCTGCTCGAAAATGACTTTACTGATTTTGACTGATCCGTAACGAGGTCTCCAGCATCATTATCGGCATCATTCTTCTTATTTGACTTCAAAGTCCTGCTGTCAATAGTGGGTCTGCTCGAAAAAGATTTCACTGACTTTGAATGATCTGTAACGTGCTTTTCATCATCATAATATGCATCGTTTTTCTTATTGGATTGTGCGCTGTCGTTCTTATTGCTTCCAATTCTGTCATATGCTTTTCCTGTTCTTTGTTTCCCACTTTCTTCTGATTTGCGCGTTCCATCTAAATTTTCTTGTGTTAAGCTTGGCTCCGGCGTTCTAGGATATACATCCGAATTAGTGTACTTGTCGAATTGACGATATCTTTTGTCAATTAAAGAGTCGTATCTCTTCATTGGTGAAGACGTACCAGAATATGTGGTGGTTACGTCTGTTTTTCTATCATCAACGGGAATTTCAGTCTCATTTAAAGAATCCAATGTTTCACCTGTTACTCGTGTTGCAGAGGATGTCTTAGAAGGAAGTCTTTTGGCCTTTTTAGAGTCTTTTTTCTTGGATTTATGCTTGGACGAATCAATGAAAATTCTATTTTCGTATTTAATTCTTGTCTTTTTTGTTTCCTTGTTCTCTTTTGTGGGTTTTGTTTTCATGAAATTAGCCTTGTTTGCAGTAGATATCTCTTCAACTTTTTCATTTTGTAATTCTTTCTCTTTGTCCGTTGCTGTGTTTTCAGTCTTCTTTTGATCCAAACGTTCTTTAGAAACACTAACCTTCCTTTTTGAATCTGTCAAACTAGGCTGGACAGTTTGTAAATCCTTTTGGAATTCATCGTTGATAGCCCAGTATTTCTGTACTTGTCTTATTTCATCCCGCTCCTTTTCCTTATAAGTTTTCTCTTGCTCGCGCTGGTTTTCATCTCGCTCATGCATATGCATGCTGTAACGCTGATCTTTTTCCCTTTCTTTAAGAATCCTCTCTACTTCATCATTTATATCCTTTAGACCAGCGTGTTTGCGCCTTTGAGATTTTGATTTACCGTCACTTTCAAATGCATTATCATAAACAGGATTAACAGCAATATCGCGATGAGTTCTAAACCTGGAATCATCTCTATTTCTATAAAGCTGGTAGTCTGACTCGCGAGCTTCCCGCTCCGTTACAAGGGATTCATAGGTATCAATATGCCTCCGAGGAGATCTTTCGTAGTCACTGTAAAACCTTAGATCTCTTTCATCGTTTTCTCTTACGTCATAATCATCAGCATAGCGTAGGCTATTGGAGTTAATTGCAGGAAACAGTTGCTTTTGCTTGTTATCGTAAATATCTAGTACATCTTTTTCACTTCTGTTAGTGAGTTGTTCTTCTTTGTATTTGCTTTCCTTTTTTCTTGGCAGTGCATCTGTGCTTTGACTTCTTTGCCGTACCAGATCCCATTTTTCTCTGTGTGAAGCCATTTGATCATCTCGATTGTATGTGTGGTACGATTCTGCTCTTGATTTTACTTTTATAGGATGTTTAGGGACTTCGTCTTTTCTGCGGCGTTCGATCACCTTTTGCTCGTGCTGAATAAACCCATTCGGCAATGATCCATACAAGTAGTTTTCCTGGTAACCGTTAGCTGGCTGTCTTGGTGCTCCTGCTACGCCATTCATGCTCTGTAACCAATTGTTTACCTTTCTAGGACTATATGGTATATTTTGCTCATCCGAAAACTCTTGCCGGTTTCTTTTCATAGCTGCTCTCTTTTCTTCTTCTAAATCTCGTATTCTCCGTTTGAACTGTTCTTCGAAAAGGGCATTCTTATCATACAGAATTCTGCCATGTCTTTTCTGAATTGGAGATATTCTTTTAGGAGCTGCAATAGAGTTAATGTATATATGTAGTTTTTTAAGCCTTAAGTTGATAATAAACTACTTCTTAGAAATTATTCATGACTCAAAATGATTTTTGTTTTCGTTTGAATTTCGGCTAGAATGTTAAAAGTAAATAAGTGAACTCGGGAACTGTACAATCAGATCCACAATAAGTTCTCAACATCAAAGGGAAAGACAGACAAATACAATTAAACAACCATAAAAAGAGCGGATGACAAGCAGAGTTGGCAACTTTTTTCCAAAAAGGTGGCAACTCTGTTACCCAGACTTACTTGAATAGATCTTAAACTTACATAATTGTTGAAAGAAAAACATTTGTAAGTGAAACACTACAGAAATAAACTGGTCACAATGAAAGTACTACCTTAAAACAGTCAGTAATAAATTACTGAAGGGCTTAGGCTAGCATTACGAGATCCCAACTCTCGCCCTCAGCTTCCATAGTGGTAAAAACATATATTTGTTCGGTCCGCGTGGTCTAACTCATCCCTGAATCATTACGTGCAACAAAAAATCACAGATAAAGCTTGTAATGAAGCAAAGACGGGGACTAAACAGAAACAATGTGTGGAGACTCTTGGAGATCCCTGGGGTGCCAAACAACACCACTGGAATACTGTAGCAAGAGAAAACTATTTATACTTGTTTTCACCATAGGATTAGAAGACTTTATACTGGGGAAAAATATTAGCTGAGGAGTTGCTGTTTTCCAGATTTCAGCAACGTCAATAAACTAACACCTTGAAACATGATTGCATCATATGACCTCCCTAAATGACACGATTAGCTAACTTCTGCTTAAGTTATTCCCATAGGCACACCCCTTACTGAAATGCAATACATTACAGTAAATGTATCTTTGATATATCATGCAGTAAGCAAATGTGAAAGAAATGCGCATATAAAATATGTACGTTATATCTAAATTATATATTCCATATTTGGTTTTAGTCATTTTAATTGATCTTTGAGAAAACAACATAGGACGAGTTAGCAATACGCTTTATCATTTCCAACATATAGAGCATCACATTTGTTGCAAATGTTTTGCATAAATTTGCAAGCCCTTTTCCTAAGTAAAAGAGGTGGAAACGATTTTAAAATGCCATCTGGTAGTATTTAAGTTTAGCAAGTTAAGGTCTGAAGGACAAACATCTAACAAATCTAAACAAGGATCCTTTTTCAGTCCAATGTCTAAAATGGCAAAAGGAAATTTGGTGGCTTGGTACACTTGGGAGGTTTACCACCACGTTTGCAAGGGAGACAGCTTTTGCGACATTGTGTCCTCTTTGTGTTTTTTCTTGTAATCTGGTGTTGTGCCGTATGGTGGCCGTAAAGCGTCTCCTCGTACATCATCATAGTGCAGGTTATATTTTATTTCCTTTGGGATCATTGAGCCTACCCTGGTTATTTTGAAAATCGAATACCGCTTAAGCCGGCGCTAGGGTGCGTATGCCGCCTCGCAAACTACAGTATTGCATATGACGAGACTCAATCAAACCGAGTCTCCGATTTTCGTGATTTTTTGTGTTCTTTGTTTCCAAAGACAATCCTTTTTGACTTTTATTTTACTCTACTATAGCTGGTGTTGTGCCGTGTGGCGGCCGTAAAAAGTCTCCCTGTACATCATCATAATGCAGGTTATATTTTATTTCCTTTGGGTTCATTGAGTCCATCCTGGCTATTTTGAAAATCGAATACCAATAAAGCCGGCGCTCGGGGACGTATGCAGCCTCGCAAACTACAGTGTTGCATATGAGAAGATTCAATCAAACCGGGTCTCCGATTTTCATGATTTTGTGTGTTCTTTGTTTCCAAAGGTAATCCTTTTTGACTTTTATTCAGATCTCCATTGAGCCTTTTACTGTCTGTACTCCATACTAGTGTTTATGTTTGTGTTTGTTTCACCGTGGTTTCACTGATGAAGAAGGGGACACGTAGGCGGTACGAGCTTATATTGATAATTTGGAGCTGCATCAGAATTAAGGGCTAAGTTCCTCGTGGGTAAAAACTGATTTAAGGCCCCCCACCCCCCAACACACACAGACACGCACACTCCCTCATAGACTTTGCTGCTGACCGTTCCAAGGCGTCTTCTGTAATTATTTGTTCGAGCGTCTGTGGTTTCATGTGTGGTGTTTATTATGTCATTGTGTTTTCCTCATCATCTTTTAGCGTATCGGGAAATCTATGCTTCATGATTTGGGCATTTCCTGGGTATCTTCACCTACAGTTTCCTATTTGCTTTTCTGCACACACACTATGCTATTCCCAAAGCCGAAAAGAGGTCTGCTCTAAAAGGAAATAATTTGTTTTCAAGGGAGCAATCAATTCCTTTTTTTTTGAATAGACCTCATTTCAGAAAGAAGCTAAACAACTTTGACAGTTGCCCCCAAAGGAAGTATATGTGCCTCAACGTGAGAAAACGAACCTTCTGATATGTATGTCCAGAGAAGACTCGCATCAGCTTGTGCATCCGCGCAGTCTTATCAGAGTCTTCGTAGTTCGCATGAAGGAACATTGCGTACTTTGCTATTCCAAAAGCGTTCAGTGAAGATTCTGATTAGACTTCGCAAATGCGCAAGATGATCGGAATCTTTACTTGGCGCACTTTCCGAAAGGACGTTTTCTGACGTTGTGGCAGGTGCTAGGTGGAGTATACAGCCTCATAAACTACATAGCTGTATATGAAAAGACTGAATAAATTAAGATGCCATACCCACTTTTAATTTTCAGCCAATCAGATTATTTGATCCAGATTGTTGCTATAAATTCACATACTTAATGGCAAACAGTGCAGATCCAGATCAGTTGGCTTCTTCAGAAGCCAACTGATCTGGATCTACACTGTTTGCAGAGGCAGGGTATATCCGGGTTCAGCAGGACAAGGGTTAATAAAACCGAGTCTCCGATTTTTTTTTGTGTGTGTGTGTTCTTTGTTTCCAAAGGCAACCTTTTAGATTTTTGTAGTATCATTATACCATTTACCGTCAAAATGAATTGCTGATAAACTTCTAAAAGGAACTTACATTCCGGATGATTCTGTGTCTTAGGTTTAGATCTTCTGTGATGATGATGGTGTGCGTTTGTTGAAGAATTGGTTTGATCCTGAGTTGAAAACATTTCTTGTCTTGAAGGTGGTTGGTCTTCGTTTTCAACCCTATAATGTACATAAAAGGGGAATCAGCCCAGCGGGCACACAATGAAGAAACAACGTCGTATTAACGATGATTAAACATTTACTCTCCTTTCATCTTCTTTTAGAAACTATTTTCTTTTTGCCTGACATTTTACAAAGAGGTAAATTTGCAATTTTTTAGCATGATTTGATGTAGAACCATACACAAGCACAAAAAAGCTATGTTCTAATCATTGTTTTTATTTTATTTTATTTTTTTTTATTTATTTTTTTTTTAAATCGAATATTTTATTTTTTTACCATAGCAAAAAGACTGCAAAATATGAAAAATAATAGGGTAGGTAATTTGGATGCAGATTTTCAACTTTTTTTTCTTCATATTTTCACAGTATTCTAACGGAACATGAATAATTTAGAATCAGTAAAGAAGCAAAAAATATTTTTTAACAAAAAAAAAAAAAAAATCCAGTTTACTATAGAAATTGCATAGGTCAGGCCTACTTTTGGTCATAAAATTAATTTTGAGGTAAACTTTTGAAAACGAAGCACATGAACAGAAACGACAAAAGATTTCTGACAAGATGATAAGATATTGTTAATCGCAAATCATTCTTTCCATTTAGAATAAAACGCCGACTAAAATCGTCTTTCCGAAGGATATCGAAAGCACAATAGAACGTTGAATCAACGCTAACACAACATTGTTTCAACATTGTTTGTCTGCTGGGAGTCTTTTTCCATGGTGTGTGCGAATAATATAATACTTTCTTCCATCTGATTTTAAGAATTCAACTATGATTTCAAAGGTTGAGGTCAAAGGTAATTCAACTTACCGTAATTTGGTATGGGCTCTGGTCCTCAAAGCTTGGCACAAATACTGCGTGTTAAGTTCACTAACATTGACAAGATGTATCTCTTTAAGTTTCAGATCTTGGCCCGTGCTCAAGCATAGCTCGATTATGTTATCAATTAGTTTTAGGCTACATTGCTCTATTTCAAACTTTTCTCTGAGACGACCTGAAACATAAGAAACTCCAAATATGGGCCTCGTCAAGCGAAAATGTGTCTTCAAACATGTGCAAAATGCACAGATTCAAATTCATCTCGCACATGTACAAAGTCTCAGCCAGGCATTTGCTTTCCACTGATACATTCTATAGTGTCTAATGATTCTGTGAGCGGACAGCGAATGCCCGGATGAGACTGCGGGAATGCGCAGGCTGATCTGGGCCTTCGAACTCTGCACATGCCCGAAGATATGTTTTCGCATGGCGCGGCCCATATAAAAATTAAACGTTAATTGTGACATATCATTTGTACGAAAAGAACACGTACTTGGACTGGGTGAATCGCGCTCGTCTACAAACCGTAAGTCAGTGCAACAGAAAACCTACCAGTAGAACCACGATGATCCCAAACTTTTGATTGAGCATATTCTATCTGATACCAATGAACTAGGAAGTATACTTTATACTGTGATGAAGTATGGAGAGACGTTTTACGGCCGTCGCACGGCACTTACTGGCTATAGTAAAGTTAAATATGTTCTAAAATGAATCCTTTGAAAGCAAAGATCACGCCAGCGAGTCGATTTTATCATCTTTCATAGCCAGTAGGATAAGCCTGTGTATCTCACCTCAACACTCTTACTGCTGACCGTTCAAAGGCGGTATTTCTGTTGCAGTTCCTCCTTATTTGTCCCTTATGTATTCGATGAAGCGTTGCTTAATATTGCCATTTCTCGTAACTAAACTCTTCCCAGTAAGCATTCTACATGAATCTATAGCGGGCCGTTATCAGCCCGTCAGGGTAGCTGACGTACCGATAACGGCCCGCTATTGATTCATAAAGAATGCTTTCTGGAATTCTACATAAATCTATAGTAGGCCGTTATCGGCCCGCTGTAGATTTATAAATAATGGTAGCTGGGTTACCCGTGATCGTGGCCTTGCCTATCCATTGGCCTATCAATGGCATCTCCATTTTTGAGTGGCAATGACAGAAAACGTACAATCGAACATATGCGCCCTACAAAGATTCAAATCAGCCAGCGCATTTGTGCAATCAGATGAGAATCTTCAATGAGCTCATTTTGATAGCCAAGGATGCAAAATTTCTTCATGTGGGCAACAAAGACTCTGATCAGATTGCGCGAATGCGCATGCTGATTTGAATCTTCGATGGGCGCACATATCAGAAGGTACGTTTTCTCTCACGTTGTAACTCATTAATCTGTTGCATTTCTGTTAGTCTAAAAACCCAGTCAGTTATTTTCGGTTCGCTGATGTGTTCCATGCGCCAAAAGGAGTCTGGTTTTAAAGAACATATTTGAATAAATTCAAAACAAGTGGCGCGATGAAACATGCATGAAAGTTATTTAGAAAGTCGGCTTTATTTCAAGTTGGTTTGAGCAAGAAATTATAAACAGTGTCAGACTATAGATACCCATTGGGCACATGACGTATATACAACGTCGTACTGACGTCGATGCAACGTCATCGACGTTAATTAATGCGACGTATTAACGTCTTGACGTTGCATCGACGTTACTGCGACGTTATATTAACGTCATGATGTTGCATTGACGTTTATGCGACGTTGTATAAACATCAGTTGCCCGCCGTTAGATATGAATTCTTGACACAAAATGTCATTTTAAGAGAGGAAAGGAAGGCTTATGGTACTGAAACAAGAAACGAAAAGCGAATGTGCAGCAACAGTAGATCATAAGCCACTGTCATCACTTAAGCGGATACTTCCAGCTTTGATTTTGGACGTGTCCGTTGTTGTAATCAGTGGTGTCAGTCAACCGTCAAAAACAGAATGACAAGCAATGTAGATCCCGAAGAGCCGTGTCAGGATTTTATACTGTTTGCAAAGACATGGCCATTACGAAAACACACCTATTCAAATATAGAGAAAAGGAGAGGAACCAAACAAGCAGATTGCTTTCGTTCCAATCCTATAAATTGTGTTATGTGTTTTATGTATAATGAACGTATTGAAATAAAATATGTTTAAACCAAAAGTTCCTCCAAAATCTGAAAACTTTCAGATAAAAAACTTTGATATTTTTCATATTTCTGCTCAAAACATAGATTGTGGGTATTCGTTAGAACCGCCTCGGCGAGGCGGTTCTAACGAGTACCCACAATCTATGATTTTAAGCAGGAGTAAGAAAAATAATTTATACCCCCCCTATAAACCCGTTTTACCATATAAACGTTTGGTTTAAGGGGGTCAAAATTATATAGGAGTAGTATAGGGTGGCACTTTGGGGCCACCCTATACTACTTATAGGCATGTTATCGTGATGTTCAGGTCTGTAGAGATCAATATATATATATATATATATATATATATATATATATATATATATATATATATATATATATATATATATATATATATATATATACGTAAAGCTAATAACATCGAGCGAAAATGTTAAAAGTCATCGTGAACATGTTATGAAATCCTTTCGATAAGAATGATCACGCACCACATCAGATAATAATTAAGAATACAGCAAGACACTTACGGCAATGAAAACACATTCTATGATTAAAGCCAGGCAGACAACGTCATTTCTAAAGCAACATACGTTAATAATATGGAAATGAGCATGAAAAAAGTGTTTAAATGATCTGCAATAGAAAAAAAATGTACTTTTGTACATGTGTGCACCCAGTGAAAATGTAGATCAGCCTGCACAGCCGCGCAGTCTAGACAGAGTCTTCGTTGAGCTCTCTGTGGATAGCCAAGGATCAAGTGTCTTAAACTGTACAGTGAAGACTCTGATCAGACTGCGCGAATGCGCAGTCTGATCTGAGTCTTCGCTGTGCGCAACTGTACGAAGGTACATCTTGCTACGTTGAGGCTCCAATGTTGATAGTTTAAACGCATATCATAAAGTTTTTGTTTTGTTTTATCTTGATTTTGAGAGGCGAAATGAACAAAGCGTGCCATGTATAGGGCAGTAATTTTAAACGGTTGAACATTTAACTTAATATAACAGTTATTTAAATTATTTAAGATAGTCAGTAATATGACACAAAGTGACTGTCTGCCTAAGACTAAAGTTACGGTATACGAGGACAAACAAAAGCGAGGTCACGAAGAACTAATCGAAAGCAAAATCGATATATGGAAAACACAATACCGCAAATCATTCCATTTGAATTACGAACAGACCTAAAAAGGGTACACGATTTAAAGATGTTGCAGAATATAATGTATATAAGAATTTTACTACCGACAGATAGATTGAAAATATGATCTACAACATATAAGAACAAGACAACATATTTAGACGTAAACGTCTAAGCACCGGCGCAAATTTTGTTCATGTTTACATAGGGATATGGGACAAGGGTATACTAAAGTTTATTAAATTTTCAATGTAACAGGTAAAATAGAACAATAATGTGTTTTTTTAACTTTCACTGCCACAGGCGATAATAATAGGCTTTTGCAAACAGCATAGATCCAGATGAGACGGCTCATCTGGATCTACGCTGTTTGACATTCCGTCTTTCAGCTTTACGTATAAACTTCTTTTCAAGCGATAGTTTGTTAAAAAAGAAAAGCAGACGACAATGTCGTCTGAAATTTGGCACCAAAAGAGTTAATGTTTACTTTTATTAAGCTTTATGAAATTTCTTGATTGAAATGAAAATAAAATAGACATTAATCTGTTTACAACGCAGTTTGTAATAAGATTCTTTATATTTGCTGGGATCGTCACAAACCTACGATACCGGCAAATAAAAAAAGTCCTTAGTGAGCTAATCGAACACGCTCCCATATGTAAAATTAAGTGACCAGCGCGCGCGCCGGTCAATAATCTGCATATCGTTAGACTTGAAATTTGTAGCATGCCCTGTGTGCGTGCGTATGTGAGGGAGAGAGTCAAACACATCTATGAATTATAAAGATGAATGGCAAATACAATCCTCCTTATTGTTAACAATAGCTTATGCTGTGACTTAAGTCAGGATGTGGTGGTTTCCACACGTCGGTGGAATTTCCGTTAAATCCCTTTAAGTAGATTGTTCGAATGTTTATGAATAACATGTTCTTATATTCCAACAATGGCAAGTTAATTTACCATCACGTGACCGATCTAATAATTTCTTCTTCCCCATGATTCCACTTTTTTATCATAAAAAGTGGTGACCAAGGGGATTGTACCAGATTCTGAGTGAAGCGTTTGTTTGTGTGTGTGTGTGTGTGTGTGTGTGTGTGTGTGTGTGTGTGTGTGTGAAACCTCAGAACAAAAACTAAGGAAACATTCGAGGCTATCAGACCGTCCACTGAAAAAACAAAACAAAACAAACAATGAAAAAACAAAACAAAACAAAACATAACAAAAAAACGCGAATTCGTTAGAGAGGTCCTGGAGTTGATAGCCTAACCCATTAAAGACTAAATAAACTCTCCAATACTATATACTGGAAGAGTCCATTTTCGATTTCAGGTATGTCAGGCTATATTATGCAGATATTCCTTAAGATAAATGGTTGAACTATTTGCAAACAGTAGAGACCCTGATCAGACGCCACGTCTGATCTTGGTCTGCACTGTTTGCGAGTTGCCCGTTTAGAGGTCTCCAGTCTTCAATGGGTTAAGCTTTAACCTGCTTTAACATCCAAGGAGTCAGTTTGAATGAAAAGTCAAGCCTTGTTTTCTGTGACGTTATAGTAATCAGAATGCTAGAACATAAAATGTATATAGGACGGAATGTGTGATGCAAAACAATAGAAACAGTCCTGCCTGTAGTTATTCAATAATTTAGCGTCAAATAGCAACAACACCATAAATTGTTAAACTTTATCAACATCTCATTCACACGAAGACACTAAAGAAGACTTGTTAAGGAGAAGCTTTTGAGGATAATGGTGGGATAATTTTCTTCAGTTCTCCATAAAATAATTATATTGTGGATTACACATTAAAAGCGCCTCGGGGAGGCACCCATAACATATGTGTTACGGAGAAATAGGAAAAAATATCACCAAACACTCCTCCTTAACAACTCCACTGAAACTAATTAAACTAACAACTATGATAGCTGAAAATCTGCGAGTATAAAAAGTCGACAGCAAATCTTTCCTACCTGCTCCAATTAAAGGCATTGCTAGGCTTGTGATGTCCAGTTTATCGGCAGCATGCAAGATCTGTGTGTAGATACTGTCGAGCCGTGACAAATTTTTTAAACTTGCTTTTCGCATTGGCTGTAATATAATGCTGTGAAAGACCCACTTTACTGGTAGATTTCCAGCCGTGCACACTACAACCTCGCCTTCTACTAGAGATCGTTGGCCTCTGCAAATATGCGCAAAGTCAATTAATTGAGTCTCAACATCAGAAAACGTACCTTATCACATGTGCGCCCATAAAGATTCAGACCAGCCTGTAGATTCGCACAGTCTGTTCGGAATACTCATTGGGTGCATATTGGAAAGTCAAGATTGCAGTTTCTTCTTGCGGACAACTCTGATCAGACTGCGCTGATGCAAACGCTGATTCGAATCTTCGTTGGTCGCACATGTCAGATGGTACTTTCCAAAGTTGCAGCTTAATAGATCCTTATCATGGGAAACAATATACAACCTTGCAATCAAGTCAAAAGGCCTATGAATGGTATTTTGCATGAATAGATGTTTCATCTACATTTGAAATAATATAACTATATACAAAGACAGTTTATGTAATAAAGAATTGTTTAAAGAATTGTTTAGGCCAAATATACCTTAGTCCTATATTAACTAGAGGCCCAAGTGGGCCAGAAATTGCTCACCTGGAATAGGCTGATCATGATATGTTACATTTTTTCAAGAAGACCTCAGTGGAGGCTATCTTTGAAAGCAGAACCGATCAATTTTACCAATTCTGAACCTCTAGAAGATTTTCAAGATGGCCACCAGGGTGGCATTCTTGGATATCAAAACAATTTTTTAGCAATGTTGAATCTCCATGTCGCTCCAATACATCACACCAAGTTTTGGCTCAATCGGTCGTACCTTTTGGAAGAAGATGTCATTTGAAGATTTTCAAAATGGCTGCTAAGGTGGCCATACTGGCTATTGGGACGAGATAATTTTAACAACTTTGAATCTTCATGCCGCCCCAGTGCTCCCCCCTACCCCCCCCCCCCCCCCACCAAGTTTCAGCTGAATTTGACACGGCTTGAGAGGAGATGGGTCCATCTTGGATATCGGAACGAAACGATGTAAGCATTTCTGAATGCCATGTCGCTCCGAAGTCTTCCACCAAGTTTCAGCTAAATCCGAGCGAAGATGTGCTTTGAATATTTTCAAGACAGCTGCCCTGGCGACAATCTTGGATATCGGAAATGAACGACTTTAGCCGTTTCGAAATTTCCATGTCGCCCCGAAGCCTTCCACTGAGTTTCGGCGCAATCCGATTTACCGTTCGGGAGCAGATAACAAATGAAGATTTTCAAGACGCCCACGTGGCAGCCATCTTGGATATCGTATAAAAATGATTTTATTAATTCCGAATTTTCGTGTCGCCCAAATGCCTCCCACAAAGTTTTGGCTCAATCCGACTTACCATTCGGGAGCAGACGTGGTTTAAAGATTTTCAAAATGGCTGCCCTAGTGGTCATCTTGTATGTCGGAACAGAAAGATTTTAGCAATTTTGAATCTCTATGTCGCTCCGATGCCTCCCATCAAGTTTCGGCTCAATCCAACTCACGGTTTAGGAGGAGATGTCGCTTGAAGAATTTCAAGATGACCACTATGATGGCCATCTTGGATATCGGAACGGAACGATTTAAGCAATTCTAAATCTGTATGCTGCTGCGATGGCTCCCATTAAGTTTCTGCTCAATCCCACTTACGGTTTGGGAGATGTCGTTTGAAGACTTTTAAGATGGCCGCCATCTAGGATATAGGAACGGAGCGAATAATGTTATAATAATGTTTATCAGTAAAAAATCTGATTCTGATTTTGAATGATTTTAGCAATTCTGAATTTACATGTAGCCACAATGCCTTCCACCAAATTTCAGCTCAATCCGACCTACGATTCTGGAGGAGATGTCAAAAATGTGAAAAGCTAACGACGGGCGTCGGACAACAGGTCACGGCATAAGGGGACCTGGAGCAAAGAGCTAAAAACCTGACACCATTTTTCATGAATATACTGCATTTTCAAATGTACATTTGAAATAAGTCTGTTTCTGGTATTTTTTATATAATTCTTTACATTATCTTTATAGTATATTACTATTACATCCACACATCAATTTTAATAATCAAAATATAATTAAGGATTTAAAATATCTCATTATCTGGCACATTATTTGTCATTTCATCAATGTTCAGTCAAAACATTTTAGTGAGTTAATCATTTAAAACTTATGGTCTCACCAAAACACGGACTGTGGTAAACAGTGTAAGAACAGTTCAGTACGTGGCGTCTGATCAGGATCTACAATGTTTACTGAACCAAACAAAAAGCAGTAAATCAAACAAAAAGAAGCCATAAAAGAAAGTTTATGTGTTAGTGTGATGTCGTAAAACGTCGCCCGTACTACGATAAAGTCTGACAATAAATGTTCTGGTCCTCGCCTTGTACAAAATGGCGAATAATCTACCTATTATATCCAGACTTCTTAAATGAACAGACATGTCTGATAGATTTTGTAGCCATTTGAAAAGACAGACAACTTTTGAATACAAGAAACTGCATGCCTCCTTTGAATCGAAAAACTTTCCAAATTGAGGGCTATAGCTAATAAGGGCGAAATTCGCTTATATGTTCCAGTATTTTACTGTACCCAAATTTAGGATAACACCAAGATACCTGGCTTGACTGAGCGCTAACTCATACTGATGGCCCCCATATGTGCGTATGAGTTTGGCGAGGGTCCCTTTCATTTTCCTGTCCACGCCACAAACAATAGCGTCCACGTTGTTGAGTTTCACAACAGATCCCATGTATACGTGCACCGTTAACTTTTTCAGGATGTCAAATGACCACACCTGATGACCTTCGTTTGTGTAGGATTGTTCTGTAAAGGTCACTACGTTTTTACTTCTATGTGAAGGTACACCCTTTAAGCTCACTGCACTTTGAGCTCTTTGAGAAAGTTCTTTCATAGGGTTCGGAATAACGCCAGTAGCTGTAAAAATAGACAATAACTATCAATACTCTTTCTAAATACAGACGGACTTCAATAGCCCGAATATCTTTGGGGCCAAGGTAATTTGTTCAAGACATGAGTAGTTCGAGCCTTTGAGGGTTAACCATAGCGCCTAGTCAGGAGGTACATGGGAATAAATTAGGGAAGTCTTTTCTAATAATCATGGTATGGTATGGTATGGTGAGTGCACTTAACAGACATCCCAATGATAAAAAAGTTCCCTAATGAATACAGACAACATACATTTTCATGATAAAATAACAAAATATCCCTAAAATATCCCCATTTATTTAATTTCTTGAGTATTTTCTAGGGACTCAGGAACTAGTTCGAACAGGCCACGGTAAACATGTGTTCGGTGTTCGTGGCACTGAAGTACATGCATACTAAAGTGATAGATAAGTGGGCAGTTAAACAAAAAGGTATGAAATCTAATTACTGTCAATATATATTCTTACATAATCCTTAGAAACAATAATAATAGAACTAAATGTTAGTTAGTACCATACACATTCGATACTTTTTTTTAATTCTCCTTTTCACATTCACATTGCAATATCACTGAACACTGTAAATGATATGTGTCATTACGAAAATACGCCTATTCAAATATATAGAAATTTTCACCTCCAAAAACTGAAAATTTTCAGATAAAAAACTCTGATATTTTCATATTCCTGCACAAAATCAAAGATAGTGGTACTCGTTAGAACCTCCTCGGCGAAGCGGTTCTAACGAGTACACAAAATATATGTTTTTGAGCAGAAATAAGAAAGATAATATATACCCCTGCTGTAAACCCCAGTTTTAATACATAAAAGTGGGGTTTAAAGGGGGGGGGGGGGGGTCAAAATTATATTGTTATGTTTTCATGATGATTAACCATTACCACTCTCTGGGAAAATTCAGTATACGATAAAATTAGGATATTTTTTCTTACATGTACTTTTTTCAGAAAACATGCTTTAATATATTATGTGAATTGTCTCCTAAGGAGACAGCTTGTGTAAAAAGTCAAAGTCTATTTTCTAGGAAAAATATGATAAGATTTCAAAGTGTTGTCTGCTGATTTAATAATATCAGAGGAATCGGTATATATAAAAAGACTTTTTTTGCGCACTCTGTTAGTTTTATGCAGTTTTGATGTGATTTTGGTGAGTGCGAAAGGTCATAGTCCATCTCCACTGTAACCCTGAATATTGAAAACTATTCTCTTCTTTTAAATTATTTCACCTCAGGGAACATCACTTTCTTCCTTCAAGCAAAGATGGATGCCACCTAGTTGAATGAAGGTTCTATTCCTGAAGAAGGCAATAGGCAAGCATTTGAAAATAAAGTGATATTAAATCCATCTATTACTTTATCTGTCCAGATCCCACAGTAAAGCAAATGGAGAAGAGATTAATAATGAGAGGCAGCGAGACTGAAAATTGTGATGAGCTGCCTCGGCAATATCGAAGCTAAATTGCGTTTCATCCGCTTCACATTTGTCATTTGTTTCTAAGATGAACATATTTACTCTGCTTTCGGCATCTGTCAGAAAATCATTTTTCGACTGGCAATTTACTGAAGTGGGGCAAATTTGCAAAGTTTTGTCATGCTTTCACACAAAATTCCGTGTCATAACTACCTATGCATCAACAGTTTTACTCTAATCAGTGGTTTAAAAAATTTCGAAAATTCTGTTTTCCAATATTACAAAATGGCTGCCAGTCATGCAAAACAATGTTAGGTTTGGTTGTTTGGAAGCTGCCAACAAGTTCTACTAGTTTCAAAACTTGTTGACAAGATTGTAGTAAGACACAAGTTATAAGATATCAGTGGAGAAAAGCAAACACTTTTTTGACATTTTCCAAAAAGTTCGTTTTCTTTGTAACTACTCTAGATCAGACCTTTTTGGGGCGAAACTTTAATTTTAGATAGAATATTTGATAAAAAAAATCAAGCGACAATATGTAACCCGTTACAAAATATTAAATCTTACCTGACTTGTACTTTTCAGCCATGTCAAAAAATCCTGGACTTGAAGCCCAGTCCTCATAAGCCTGCTTGATCGCGTACAGCATATCTACGTCGAGATCGACCAGATGTATTTCCAGTACAGGATAGAGCGGCCCCATACCAAGACTATAATCCACGAGAGCCTTTACATGCACCTCTGCTACTATCTCTTTTGGTATTCCAAAATATGTTTCTGTAAGAAATGCTTACGGTTTAATATGTTGGAAACATCTTAAAGAAAGAGTACTCCAAGCTAACGTTTACATCCCTTTTCAAACGGACATCACAAAATTAGAAAATAATTGGTTTATATGATATACGAAACTCTCCTCAAAGGGGCTACTCCTTAAATCGTAGACCCTTTTTTCAGACGTGAAAACTACGTTAAGCCAGAGTTATCTCCCTTGGGGGTGTATCTATTCACACTAAATTTTATGAAGGAACCATTAATGAAGATAAGAAATACATGAATAATTCTTTATGAAGCGATGTGTTATTTAAAATAAACTTGTTAATATAAACGGAATTCAGAATTTCAGAATACGATTTTTTACTGGTGACACGTCTAATGACATTCATTCACCAGTAATTGAGGTTGGTTTGAGGCTGAGTTAAGATTGGTGTAAATGGAAACTTTTATACTACCACCACGGACGTTAAGTTTAATGTAACTGTAAAAGTTTGTACTTACCACTACATATAGTTGGCAATCCGATTTTTCTGTATTTGTGTTTCTCAGCAGTCTTAAGGGTATTGTATATGGCAGTATGGAGATCAATCGCGCATTTTTCTTCAACAGTTTCATAGTCACTCCATTTTGGACCAGCTACATTTATTATTCCTAAACAGGGAATTTTACCAGCTGAAGTCACACAAGTTTCTGCTACTTTAAGTGGGCCATTATTAAATAAAAACACTTTAATTTCATCATCTACTTGTTTTCCAGCAGATGCTGCCATATCTCGTGCTATAAATCCACCTTTCTGTATGCTGTTATCAACAACATTTACAAGTGCGTCCATATTGTTAAGTTTCACAACATTATGACGATACATGAAAATATCCAAACCGTTCACATTGATATGGTATCGAATGTTAGACTGAGCCTCTCTGTGTTTCATTTGTTTCACCGAGTGAAGGGATGGATTTTGTCTTAAAGATCCCATCTGCTGAGCTGTTTTCTTACTGACATTGTCATTTTGTCCCATAGTCTGTTTCGGCTCTCTTCTGGGTGCGAACCTGTGATCAGTTACTGCAGTAATGATTTGAGACTTACGAAGGGTAATTATATTTTCGTTGATCAAATTTGTGTCTGGATGTTTCACCAGCGTCAATTCTGCTTTTGGATCATCGCTGTCCTCTTGATGAACCTGATGGTGCATATATATCCTGTTTAGTTCAGTGGGACGGTTCGGTTTCTTGGCCTGATATAACTGATATATAGGTTCAGTTATCCATTTGGAGTTAGTAACCGGATTAGCGTGTTTCGTTTCCACTGCTTGTCCATTCGCTATCAACAATGGGTCTAACCATGGATTCTCTTTTTGTTCTTCAGATTGTTGATTTTCATCTGAAGTGTCATCTTCAAAGTGTTTCCGAACAGGAAAAAACATATGGGCTGGTCGCGGAAAATTCGGATTATCATATGTCGTGCCCGTAGATTTCTGTTTTATTTTGTCTTTGGGTGAATTCTTTGTTTGTGTCGGCTTACGCTGTAACTTTACTTGATTTGCAAAAAAGTCCATCCCGTGTGTTTTTCTTTGATCCAAATGCTGTTTATGCGACAATAAGTCGCTTTCTTTCGATGATTCATGTCCGAAGAAGTGAGCACTGTTGACAGAGGTATCATCATGTATGACACCCTGAAGGCGATCAAGTTTCAATCTTTCCTCGAATGCCGTATCTCTCGCTATTCTTCCAACATGGTTGATCCACTCCTTCCGCGCTCTTATTATGTCAGTGTAATCCCTCGCAAAAATCCACACTCGAAATTTATCACTATCTATATACTCTTTCAGTGCAAATAGAACCGATTTGTCTCTGGCTTTTGCTCTTGCAAATTTTCTAGCTTTGTGAAAGTCTGATATCGGGACAAAGAAATCGTCCTGACATATTTTAGCGAGTTCCGAGGATATTCGCATAATTTCATCTTTAACTCTGTGATAAGTGTTAAAGTTACAATAAATCTCAACAAACTCTGGGTTTTTCTTAGTAGGAACGGCTTTTACATTTATTGTGGGAATGCGTTTCAGGTTTTCAATCTCACTTTCAAACAGATGATCAAACTTTCTAGCATAGTCACCGTGAAAACGCCAAAAGACGATTCCTTTGTTTGGGTACCCAACTTGGCAAGTGATGCCACTTCGAGGGTAGACATCTTCATCGATCCAGAATCGAAGAGTTTCAATAGCAAGGCTTAGAATTTCAGTGTCAGGACCAAGGATATCAAAAGCACCAGTAGATTTGTCATATTCATATCGTAAGCCGATGTCTCGTGTTATTTTTGTTCCGACCTCGTTGATGCCACCTCTTAGACGTTTGAATTTATCCACCAGATTGGGGTCAATGCGGATGCGACACTGAGGTTCCTCGAGCACCTGTAAGAGGAAGGAATACATCATTACATTATCATTTCTCTGTAAAATGTATACTTCTTAGCCTTAGCTCTAGATAAGCCAATTATTTTTTTTAAACAAAACGTGCTGTTTTTTTCCTGTTCCTCCAAAAACGTATGTTGTTGGTACCCATTAGAAGCGCCTGCCCGGAAACGTATTTAGCTGATCAGTAGAAACTGTTTTAGCATTTTTGACATTGGTCTATTTGTGGAAGGGTTGACTAATTAAAGTGTCCATGTGACCACAAACATTTTCTTCAAAAACACACACACACACACACACGCACGCATGCACGCACACACACACACACACACACACACACACACACATATATATATATATATATATATATATATAGCGATAGCTTATGTGGAGCGTTTCGATGTGGAGCGTTTCGTTTGTGTGATTTTGCGTAGGGTGGGCCCATTTGCCTTATGTACTGGTAAAAAAACAATCAGGTTGGTGTATATCCCTTTCGGTGTTAGGTTTATGTGCATTGTATACATTGCGTATATGACCACAGTGGTGTTGATAGTAAAGATAAGCTTTATTTGCACATTGTGTTGATAGTGAAGATAAGCTTTATACTTTTTGCACGTTGTGTTTACGCGTATTGTTAACATTTCACATATATCTAAATACGATCAGTTTTCAAGTCGCAGCGGACCAGATAACACGCATAATCTTTTACTCGTAAATTTTACATTTTTGTTATTTTTTAAAATAGAAAACCTCTGAAGAAGGCGAAAGCCTAAAGGCCTCAGGTAAACAAATCATTGCACTGTTATATATATAGTTATATATAGGGAGAAATATGAAATACCACTAGACTGAGTGAGGCTCGAACCCACGCCGACTACGACGGCAGCGCCTAGCCCTTCAGAGTCAGAAGACATAATCACTGCACCACTACGCTTGTTAAAACAAGTTTCATGGAATAGTATTATGCTTGATTGCTCTGAATGTCCCGTCAGATAGGGTATATTTTTGGTGCGCTAGCGCACGCATTATATACAAGGAACTCTCTGGATCCATAGGATACTGAAGCTTGAAAATATTAATATAATTTCAGATTTAAACAAACTTCAACAAAGATTTCCGGCCCAGGATCAATACCGATGCAAGTACTTCAGAAAAAATAAAAATGTTAAACTATAATACCCCCCCATTATCGTATCGCGGGCAGATAACTCTGTCAAAACATTGGCGAAATTTGCCCATTAGCAATCCGAAACCAGATCTCCTTCATATCAATGCACGTACTAAGTTTGGTTAAACTCCCTTGACTTTTACTCAAGTTATCGTCCGGAAACGAAAAAATAGGCATGTCTCGGGCAGATAACTGTCAAAATTGGACGAAATTTGCCGATTAGCAATCCCAATCCAGACTTCATAATATCAATGCACATACCAAGTTTGGTGAAAATCCATTGATGTTTACTCAAGTTATCATCCGGAAACGAAAATATGGGCGTGTCTCGGGCAGATAACTCTGTCAAAATTTGACGAAATTTTCCCATTAGCAATCCAAAACCAGATCTCCACAATATCAATGCACATACCAAATTTGGTGAAAATCCATTGATGTTTACACAAGTTATCCGGAAACGAAAAACGGATGGACGGACGGACGGACACACGGACGTCCAACGTGAAACCATAATACAGTGGCGGGATATAAAAGTGTATAGGGAAATATGAAATACATTGGACTGAGTGAGTCTCGAACTCACGCCGGCTACGACGGCAGCGCCTAGCCCTTCAGAGTCGGGAGACATAACCACTGCACCACTACGCTTGTTAAAAACAAGTTTCATGGAACAGTATTATGCTTGATTGCTCTGAATGATCCGTCGAATAGGGTATATTTTTGGTGCGCTAGCGCACTCATTATATATTTCTGCCTATACACTTTTTTTCTGAAGTAATTGCATCAGTATTGATTCTGGGCCGGAATTCTTTGTTGAAGTTTGTTTAAATCTTAAATTATAATAATATTTTCAAGCTTCAGTATCCTATGGATCCAGAGGGTTCCTTGTATATAATGAGTTCGCTAGCGCACCAAAAATATACCCTATCCGACCGGTCGTTCAGAGCAATCCAGCATAATACTGTTCCATGAAACTTGTCTTTAACAAGCGTAGTGGTGCAGTAATGTTAAAAATTGAGTTAAGGTCTATCTGCGATATCTTACGACATTTAAAATTTAAGGAAACGGCAGTAATAAAAATATTTACTACAGAGACATAGCTCACTGATATAGCTGACAATTTGACAATCGGCTCGGATTTCCTTTGTGTTGAGTGACTTGTAAATGTGCCTTTGTTAAATTAAAACAATTGGGATTCGGTCATGTGCATCATTTACATTTAAAGTGCGACGTGGAAAATAGACCCTTTTCGAACAGAAAACGAAGGCCCGATCAGACTGCGCATTTGCGCAGTCTGAATAGGGCCTTCGTTGTCCGTTTACTAAGCGCAATATCAGCAAACAGAGCAGACACTGATCAGATTGTACAGATACCCAGACTAATATCACGAAAACATGCCTATATAAGTTTGACCCCTTTAACCCAACTTTTATATAGTACAACTGGGGTTTACAGGGGTCTACATTATTTTTCTTGCTTCTGCTCCAAAACATAGATTGTGGGTACGCGTTAGAACCTCCTCGCCGAGGCGGTTCTAGCGAGTACCCACAATCTATGTTTTTAAAATGAAGAATATGAGATTTTTTATCTGAAAAATTTCCATTTTTTGGTAGTAAAATTTTCAGTATATTTGAATAGGCATGTTTTCGTTGTTTGCGTCTAAGGACTCTTTTACACGTTTTACATTTTAGCCGTGTCACATACAAAATGGACACAAGTGGAAATGAGAACAGAAGCGGTCTATATCTTCAGACAAATCCTTGCAGTCTGATTAGGGCTTTCGCTTCAAATTGCAGTATATGCATAATATGCGAAATACATGATTAAAATGCGCAGATGCCCATGATAACATGTGTTAGCGTCAGTTTCATATGTGCTAAATACCCTTTTGCATTAAGCTCTCCATTGTGTGTCAATACCTTCCTCGGGGGGAGGAGGGGGGGGGGGGGGTGGGGGGGGGGGGTCAACGTCCTATATATGGAATAGTACGGATGTGCGTGCCGAATGGCCCCCTTTCTCAGCGCTGTCAGATATATGATAGGCCCCCTTCTTTCAACAAAACGTATATGACTGGCCCAATTTTTTCTTCATTGGTATATGAAAGGCACCACTTTTTCTGACATCCCGGTATATGCACATATGTTTCACTCAGAGATTTTTGAGGCTGCTTGTTCTCTTGGTATTTAATGAATTGACTGCAATATTTGTCTAACTAACAACAATAAATGGGTAGACAAAATAAACGGGCAGTATATGAATGGGTCAATATTTTAGATGATCTAGTACATGAATGGGTCCGTTTTTTTCAAAAGCCAGGTATATGAATGGGGTAGGTTTCGAAATACGGGCTTGCACACCCGTACCAAAATTATCCCCAAGTTACCCCCTCCCCTCCCCCCCCCCCCCCCCCCCCCCCGAGTAACCATCCAAGCAAGTGGCTAACATTAGTATGTGTGTGCAAATATGTATGTGATACAGTATGCCACAAAAATGAGCTTGATTGAAAGCATATCAAAAATGAGAACTGAATGTTATATGTTTGAATCACAAAAAAAACCTGCATTGATCAAACGGTTAAACAAGTTCAAATGTTAAGTGGCATAAATGTTCCCCACAGCGTCATACAATTCGTCTGAGAAGGGTCTTCGCGTGTAGAACCATTTGATACTTAAAAATAAACTAACGGATGGTAAAGGCTTTGTCGAACCTGCGCGGATGCCCTGAGTTCTAGGGTTGTGCTTTTCCAAAAGATCAAGTTGAGTAGCTTAAATATGACGAAATTAGGGCATAGTATTTCCTACAGGATTACAAGTGCACCCAGTGAAGTATCAGACATCGCTTTCCGCACGAAGACGCGTTGGATTATTGTTGTCCACAGAGTGCGCTGCAAAACCTATGATCAGACAGCGCGGATGCGCAGGATGATCTAAGTCTTTGCTGGACGAACTGCCGTCTCTCGTTATTTATTTATGATTTTGATATACTGACTTCGAATTACAAATTTTTCAGATTATTTTTTTTTCTTCGTGTTTCGCCTTATATTTTTCGTAGATTTCAGAGATAGGTCCAATAGAAGTCCCCATATCGTCAGTATGTACTTTCTATGGATTCTTCTAATAAACACAACGTATGGAAAGGCTGTACAAATTTAAATGGGTCTCGCACCAGCGTTTGGTGTATTTACAAGATGGCCCTCATTTCCTTTAATCAGATGCTCTTCATTGATTCAAACTCATTATTTTAGTTATATATTTTCCGGATGTAATTATTCTACTAATCTGCTGCTTAATTTAAATTTAATGAAAAAGAAAATGTCGCATTAATTGGATCTAAGTTTGATGCAATTCGTAAGAAAGTTGACACGACGTGAAAAGGAAACTGTAAGGCTCTGGACACACTGCTCAGAACATATTTATATCATTTTTTTCTCCACCAAAACATAAATTGTGGCTATACACCAGGGCCCAGTTGTTCAAAGCGCCGTTAGCTTAACGAGCTCATTAACGGTCATTTCGTTAACTGTTTTAGCGGATTTAATACACAATATTCTGATATTTTGAGTAGCTTTTGCACTCACATTTTTCAGCAAAAAATTTCAGCATATTTGCATATCACTCAATGTAAATTTTAACGAATCGTTAACTAACGATGTCGTTAGCTTTGAACAACTGGGCCCAGAATTAGTTGAATGATTGGTGTACGCTCATAAGAATTGCCTCATTCAGACATTAATTAAATAAAACATAAAGCACAAATTGTCTAAGAATACTATCTCCCTGAATTTGTCTTCATGATCCAGAGAATGTTATATTTGCTTCTTACCGGGCAGCTAAATAGGATATGATTTATACCAGGACTGTCAGGGCTTATTTGTAAACGTTTTATTTTATTCGTCAATATAATTTTGCGCTCCCATAATTTTAAATTTTCCCAGATGAACTATATAATATAAACGTCGCAACGTTCGCAGAATTGTTATTATCTCCATAGAGCGTGATTTGATAACTAGTGTTTTATATGTTTTAGTCACTCGAGTTTGTCCCCGTGACAGAGAAATGCAAGAGAGAGAGAGAGAGAGAGAGAGAGAGAGAGAGAGAGAGAGAGAGATCGGTTCCCAGCGCTTTTGGACTTCTACTTTCTCCATTTATTTATTGTATTGTTCTCTTTGTCTAAGGCCTACCAGAGTCCAGCGCCTTTTGAAAAAAAGGTATTTTTAGGATCTCCTTATGATAACATAAAAGTTACCTGAACTGGCATAGTTCCTAGATTCTGAAAATTATCACCATATGCACATTCTCTTCAGCAGGTTTAATTACATTATAAAACAAAAAAGCAAACTTGGTACAACCCCATTGAAAATCACCATGCCATAAGATATTGAAATTCGTGACAATAAAATGAAATAAAACGAAAAAGTGGAGCTTCGTTGCTCTTCGCTAAACATGAACAATACCGGTCACTTAATGTTTTTGCAAATCACGCATGCGTGGTCATTTTATACGTCTACTTTCGTTTTCAAGTGACTGTTTTCCGAAATCTACAAATATATCAGTTAATACACAGGTAACCAGTGTATCGATCAAAACGTATTTAAACAAGTTTAATATTGCATACTGTAAATAAACATAACAAGAAGGCTCTTTATTACTTATTTAATATGATTTAATATGTAGACTGTATACACAGCGCCATAGAAAAAAAAATAGACTGGGAGAAACTGTCAAAAATAGGGATATATGATGTTTTAGTTGCTGTTCGCGCTGTCACAGTCAACAACGAAATATTTCTTTACGGTATTTATTTATTCAGTTCTGCGTTTGTGAAGTGTATTCCGGAATGAATATAAGCTGATAAACACTCTGCTATCTGTGTGTGGAGGGTGGGGATGGGAGGCGGGAAGAGTGCCGAAGGTCATTTTCTTTTTTTTTCTATAAACTAGCTGTAGAGAATTGTAAGTCGCGGTACGGCCTGACTCGAGATTACAGTCTTGAAAATTAACCCCGAGTAAAATAATAGGAAATCGAAAGTACTATTTTACAAAAGCGTTGTTTTCCTGTCTTATGTACGAAAATGGATACCGGGTATCTTGGGGTATCATTTTTCTCGTTGTATTAGTGCTGTCCAACAGCATCCAACAGGTTGGACAAAGTCTGACGTGGTATTTCCACAGGCCCGAACGACTGAATCAGAGGACTAATTAATGATGACTGCTTGATGATAATTCTTAGATAACTTCTCAATTTCTTCATAAAACATATGTTGTAGGTACTCATTACCGAGGCGCTTCTAACGCGTTTGGACGCAGCGTCTAGGTATGTTTGTAGAGGAAAGTTTGGAGCATTCCTACGAGTTTAGTTGCAAAGTCTGGATGTGAATGAATATTGTTAACTGGGACGTTTAACTTCAACTTAAGGGGAATTGATACTTTGTCAGGGGAAGCAACTCTAAAATTAAAAAAAAAAAAAGTTTTATCTCCTTCTGATAGGGTGTCTACTCTAAAAGGAAAGAATTTGGGAGCAAATTCTTTCCTTTTAGAGTAGGCCCCCTTTTAAAAGGAGATTGGTTGCAGGAACGCAAACAGAGATTCATAAAAGTTATCCCCCACCCCCACAAAATGGCGGATAAACTACTAATTAAGTGTTTGCAGCTTCTTAAATAACTACTACTAGAATAACAACCATCACAACCCAGCCTATCAAAAGTGCATGACGATGTTCTGGCATGTTACGGCCGTTGCAACAGAACTTCGGTTATATTGGGTTCAAATGGATCATTCTTGCATACTTAGTGCCACCGTCTATCACCAACCACCCCATTGTCTACTTTATACTCAATCCCTGGCATTTAGGTATGGCCGGGAAAAATCTGTGAGTCAAGTTAGATTTGAACCCATGACATCCGGCTTCAAGTTCATAACACTAATCATCAGCCCCGGCCGGCCCTCTATTACCCATTATTTAATTTTGACATTTCCATTACTTTGAAAATGGGTGCTTAACAACAAGATGCTTAACGATTTAACGGTAGGCATGTTGGGTATACAGTATAGCAGACGGCATATAGAAAAGAAAGCATCTTTTTTTTTTTTTTTTTTTTTTTTTTGTTGTTTTTTTTTTTTTCAGACAACAGGGTTTGACGTCAAGCAAATTGTCTCTAAATCCTGTTTTCTGGGAAAATAAGAAAAAAAAAATCAATTTTGTCGTCTGCTGAATTTGCCCAGAGAGTGGTAAAGGTTAATTGGGACAGATTCGCTCACTCACGCATTCAGATATGGGTGACTTTTAATGTGATGTTTGGTTACGAAGTCCTACAATATTTCTAAAAGTCAATCGATGTTGCAACATTACGAAAACAACAAACAGAACGAAAACAACAACAACAACAAAGAAAAAAGAAACCAACAACAAATAAAACAAAAACCTATAAAAAACAACAAAAACTACTACAACAACAAAACAACAACAACAACAACAAAAACAAGTCTAAATGAATGTCTATGAGAGGGAATTATATCACTGATTTAACAATTCGAACAAATGATACAGTCACAGTTATGTACATCTGGCCATGTTGATGACGCAGATTGTTGTCGTTGTTTGTGAAGTCCCAGATTTCAGTCCCATAGTTCAGATTTAGTAATAATGTTAAGTGTCAAATAAGTCGTGTATCTATGATTGATTTAATGACGTAATACCGATACGGTCCGATAGTTGTAGGCCATTGCTTTCAGTACCTGGTCGAACAATGTCAAACCACGATGAACCTGATCACACACGAGTAGGATCAGGCACACGCCGTCTAGAAAGGATTAAAACGACCACCAAAGGGAGTCCAGAAATTAGGTCTTTTAAGACAAGTGGTCTTCGGCTTCTAGTCAGAACAGACAAAATTTCTCATATGGTATATTTTCACATGGCCTGTTGCCTCGCTAAATTGAGAGGGCCAGTTTGACCCACTTTCTTTTTTGTTTTTGGTTTTTGAAAGGAAAACCCGCCCCTGAATCCCTTTAATCCCTTTATAACTTTTACAGTCAACTGTAAATAGCCAAAAAGGTTTACAGTGTTTAATTGCTATTTATAACCAGTTGGCATTAGCCAAAAACATATACTAAATAAGGAACGCCCATCTTAAAATAAACATTTATCTTCTGTTTTGAAACGATAAAATTTTGCTTACCGTAATCGTAAAACTATTTTTTCCTTAACATACATGTTGACTAGATTTTACATACCTTTTCAGCCCTGACTTGTTTCTCATGACGTTATTTTTTTCAAACTTCTATGCAATTTATGGCTGAACAGGACATATATTAAATAACAAGTAATTTGTTCATAGCGGCGTTAGTTTTGTTAGATATAGTGTGAACGGATACAATTCACTTTGTGTCAGAATTGTTTGCCTCCCTTCGGAATAGGGGTCTACCCCAAAAGGAAAGAAATTACTCCCATTAAGAGCAAAGTCTTTCCTTTTGAGAGTAGACCCATTTTCTGCTAGAGTTTTGTCTGCAGGAAAGCAAGCAGGACGTCACAAAGGTTTTTCCCTTGAGAAAACGGCGGAACATCTACTTAATGTATCCAGTCCCTTTAAGTCTGCGCGCCTGTCCTTTCGACATTACTCGGAAAGACGTCGTTTGTTTGGCGTTTTATTTAAAATGAAAATATTTTGTTATGATCGACCATATCTTATCAGAAACCATTTGTCTTTTCTGTTTCTTTGTTTTGTTCTCAAATATGTATTTACCCTAAAATTAAATTTACGGACAAAAATTGGTCTGACCTATACAATTTCTATAGTCAAGTGAGTATGTGGAATTTTTGTCTAAGAAAATAGTTTTTACTATTTTTTGCCGAATTTCAATTATTGATTTTTCACAACAATGTTCTAAAAAATTCAGAAAAATTGAACAAGTGGAACTTGTCGAAAATCTGCCTCCAAGTTACCAACCCTACAGATTTTTGCATCATTTCCATTCATCTTTACTATGGAAAAAAGTGAAAATATTTTATTTTTTAAAAGTAATGAATAGAATAAAACTTTTGGGCATTGGTAGTTATAGCAAATGGTTTTTCATTAAACCATGAGAAAAGTTTGCAAATTTACTTCTGTTTAAAGCGCCAAGCAACAAAAAGAAGAAA
Source organism: Anodontia alba (assembly GCA_964016985.1). Taxonomy (NCBI): domain Eukaryota; kingdom Metazoa; phylum Mollusca; class Bivalvia; order Lucinida; family Lucinidae; genus Anodontia; species Anodontia alba. Next base: position 45,693,697 of record OZ024821.1, on the reverse strand, counting down.
AACTATGACTTTCTTAAAGATGTCGAAAGTACAGTAGCTAAGTGTCTCTGTCCGTCGATGTGTCTTTCAGCCCGTTAAGCTTCTGCAATCTATTCTTTTATCACCCGTGCTAATTATTTCTTTATTTCTAGATTTTCAGGTACAAACAGAACAGCTGATATCAAATAAAAGTCAGAACAACATGTCGCTGAAAATTCCTTTAAACACACTAATAAAACTTGAGGAAAAAAGGCTTATACACAAAATTTCCAAAGAACTTGGATTTGAATATGAATATAAAAAGGGTATACGTTTGGTTCTTGTACATAATGATCAAGACATTTTGAATTTGGCATCAGACACGTTGCACTTCTGGGTGATACCTCCACCTGATTCAAAGTCTAGCTTTGTGACTCTTCTTGAGGATAAAAAAGTTGTGTGGAAATTTCATGGCGATTATGCCAGAAAAGCCGTACTTTTATTTGAAAGAGACTTAACACCTGATAATCTAGGAACAGTCGAAGTTAAAATGAATAACAGAGAAAAGAAGAATGTTAGCCAGTTAGAAATTTTCTGTGAGTATGATGATTTTGCAATAGTGAACCCTAAAATAAACGACATTTGCAGAAACATAGAAGCTTTAGTCGAAAAACAGATTGTAGTAAAATCAAGTGATATAATTAAAGTAAGGCAATTTGTTCACCAAAAAATAGACGACGACAGAAACGTTTTGTGCATTTTCAAGGAAAAGGAATTGAAGCTAGAAATATTTGGGAAAAGCGAAGAAGCCGTCGACAGAGTTGAGAGAGAAATTAAAGGACAGTTCAAAAGGGCCGGAGGTGACAACACAAACACACAGTCTCCCGGTCAAAGTCAAACCACAACTGTCTATAGGACGACTGCAAATTCAACACATGTACCTATGGCCTCTATTAATGAACCAAGGACTGCTAATTCAGCAGATTTATTGAAAGGGAAATTCGATATTGATTCAAAAAGAGATTTATCACAATTGACTGCTGCTGCAGATGATACAAAAGAATCTCTTGATCTGTCGTCAAGAGATCTGTCAAAATCCAAAAGCTCATGGGATGAGACTTTAGGGACTTTGTATTCACAAGGACGAACTATTGGGACTGGGTCCAAGTTTCGATATGAATTCGACTTGAACGGAATGACTGTAAGTGTTTACAAAGAGTCCATTGTAGATGTTAAAGGTGTCGACGCAATTGTTAATGCGGCCAATGAGCAAATGGCTCACGGTGGAGGAGTGGCTTATTATATTTCAAAGGCAGCTGGAAAAGCTATGGACGATGAGGGAAGATTTTACGTAGTCAAAAATGGTCCAGTTCCCGTTGGTAAAAATTGTGTTACAACGGCAGGTAAATTACCATATAAAGGAATTATTCATGCCGTCGGACCTCAGTGGGCGGATTATATTGGCCAAGAAGCTAATTGCGCCAAAGATATCTATCTTACTATCAAGAACGTATTGAGGAGTACAAAGCATAACGCATGGAGAAGAGTCGCATTATGTGCTATCAGCGCAGGTATGTATTTTAACCACTACTACTACCGCCGCCGACACCATCACCAGCAACACCACCAACAACAACAGAAACAACAAACAAAAAACGACAAAATCAGAGAGAGAGAGAGAGAGAGAGAGAGAGAGAGAGAGAGAGAGAGAGCCTGGCGTAAATTATTTTATTGTTTATAGAAACACACTGTGAGAAGTAAAGCAGTTTCCATTAATAATCTGTCCAAATTATCAGCAAACAGTGGAGACCCACATCAGAGACCGCATACCGCAGTGTCCGGTCGGGGTTTACACTGTTTTCCGCTTACTAAGCAATTTTAGAAACAGGGAAATGGACTTTTAATTGTTAAGACAACTATGGTAAAGAGTTGGGTATGGCAATATTTCGGGTAAACTGACTATGCTATCATTTATCTGTCTTCAAATCTTATTCGGAGCTCTGGACAAGATTAAAGACTAAACGCTCAAGTAGATTGGCTGCTTCCAAACAGTGCTTTTTCAACTTGGCGCTTAGTTCAAGATTTTTTTTCAAAAGAAGAAGAAGTAGACGAGGAGGAAGAAGAAGAAATCAAAAGAATTAAATAAAGACAACAAAAGCACCATAAAGGTCCTGTATTGCTGACCTGAGAACCTGGGATTTATCATGGTATGAACAAGTGAACATACTTACCATATATCATTCCTTAGTTTCCAATGTGTGTTTTTATTCGTCTTCAGATTTGACCATGTAAATGCATTGCAAAGGAAACTACGAGGTCTTAATATGAACTCATCTGATATTTTATGCCTGTAATTTGTTTTCGAAAAGTGAACATATCTATAAAATATCAGTCTTTAGTTTACCATATTTATTTTTACAGATTTACTCTATAAATATATTAACTTTAACAATAAAGTAACATTAATTGGGTCTCACTCATTCTTAGCTCGAACCCTACCCCAAGGAAAAATGAGTGTTTGGTGTCGTCGAACCTGTTGATGAGAACTTTTACAACAACAGTGTTCTCGGCCACATTTAGACGATCCCACCCATAAAAGGGTTCATACGGGATCAGCCTTAGAACAAAGCCATGTTTATATATATGTTAATTGTTGATTAGTATAATTACACAAGACTTCGGCTCAGATGAGCATAGATCAGCAGCGCCACGTCAAAACCTATTGAACTTATATGAGCCGGGATACAGTATGTCCTACAAGATTGCATGTGCATCTGCGCAGTCTGATCAGAGTTCGCATGACACTTTGTGGATAGTTAAGGAATCAAAGCGCCTGTCTTTAGGCGACCAGGGAATACTATGATCAGCCTGCGCAGTTAGGAAATGTTGTGGCCCGGCTCATATCATAGAAGATATGCTCATATCATAGAAGATGCACGACATTTTCTTCTAGAAAGTGCCTTCATCATAGTTTTCGGGAAAAGACGTTCCACGAGTATACTGTTCGGTTCACGAAGGCGCTGCGTTTGCGACCTGCAACCGCTACAGATAAGCTCTAATTCTGTTAAATGTTTACATGTATGTTGTATATTTCATGTGAATGGAGAACATCTTCTGTCTATGTAGGTTTGCCAATAAATGGCAACCTGCAACCTCTACAGATAAGCTTATTATTTCGGGTTCTAATTCTGTTAAATGTTTACATGTATATTGTATATTTCATGTGAATGGAGAACAACTGTGCATGTGGATTTGGCCAACAAATGCTATTCTGTTGTATTTAATTCTGTCCTAAAAGGACTCAATCTAATTACCACATTGTGTGCTTATTGTATTGTTTTTGTTTTTATACCCCGTTTGAAATACGGGACGTATTATGTTACGGGGTCTGGCCTCCTTCAGTCCGTCTGTCCGCAAACGTTTTCGTTTCCGGCTAACTCCTCCTGCTGTTTACATACGATCAAGCTGAAACTTGGTTTATAGTGAGACCATGATGTGGAGCAGTGCATTCTATTTTGAGCTTACAAAGCACCAAATATTAGTAGAGTTATGCTCCTTTGAGAATTTCTGTGAACGTTTTGTTTCCGGCTAACTTCTCCTACAGTTTACATCTAATCAAGCTGAAACTTGGTTAATAATTAGACCATTATGGGGAGCAGAGCATTTTGTTTCGAGATTACAGTCCAACAAATATTAGCAGAGTTATGTCCTTTGAAAATTTCTGTAAATTTTTTGATTCGGCAAACTCCTTCTACAGTTAACATCCGATCAAATTGAAACCTTACTTATAGTTAAACATGATGTAGAGCAGACCATATTGTTTACAGAATAATAATAGCAGAGTTATGCCCCTGTGAAAATTTCTGTAAACTTTTTTATTCCGGCTAACTCCTCCTACAGTTTACATCCCATCAAGCCGAAACTTACTTTATAGTTAGACCATGATGCATAGCAGAGCGTATTGTTTCGAGGATACAGTCAACCACATATTAGAAGAGTTATATCCCTTTGAAAATTTCTGTAAACTTTTCGTTTCCGGCTAACTCCTGTAGTTTATGCTCGAATAAACTGAAAATTTGTAAATAGTTACACTATGATGTAGAGCAGCGCACATTGTTTCAAGGTTGCAGTACACCAAATATTGGCAGAGTTATGCCCCGTAAACGTTTCCTTTCTGACTAACTTCTCCTGTAGTTTACATCAAGGCAGTTGTCAGTTTCTTGCGAGAGAATGTGCACAATACTGGTTAACTGCTTAGAGGACTAAGCCTCTGTAGTAAAAGTGTAGTTAGGTAAACTGACCGCGCTCGACATGACCCCATTGGGTTGACTGTGCCGTTAAACCGCAACACAAACACAAACAGCTCGTCACGCCGAAACTTTGAAAATAGTTACACTATGGTGCGGAGCAGCCAATGTTGTTTCGAGGCTACAGTCCACCAAATATTAGCAGAGTTATGCCTCTTTGAAAAATTCCGTAAACATTTGTTTCTGGCTAACTACTCTTACAGTTTATATCTGATCAAGCTGACACTAGGTTAACCATCATGCAATGCAGCGCATATTGTTTCGAGGTTAAGTCCACCAAATATTGGCAGAGTTATGCTCCTTTGAACATTTCTGTAAACTTTTCGTTTACCGCTAACTCCTCCTATAGTTTACATTCAATCAGGCTGAAACTTTGTAAACAGTTACATCATAATATGGAGCATCGCATATTGTTTCGATGTTACAGTCTACCAAATATTAGCAGAGTTATGCCCCTTTGAAAATTGGGTATTTTTTTTAAATTTTTTTTTTGGTTTCCAACCTGCTTCACTTACAATTTATTTACATCCGGACAAGCTGAAACTTAGTAAATAGGTAGACCATTATTTAGAGCAGGTCATACTGTTTTGAGGCTACAATCCACCTATATTAGTAGAATTGTGCCCCATCGAAAATTTACGTAAACTTTTCTTTCTGGCTCTTGTAAGCTTTTCTTTTCTGGCTAACTCCTCTAACAGTTAACATCCCATCAAACAGGAACTTGGTAAATAGTCAGAACATAATGTGGAGCACCGTATATTGTTTTAAGGTTACAGTGCACCAGATACACACAGTTACAGTGCATACCTATGGCGCTTTGAAAATTTTCGTAAACTTTCTCCTACAGTTTACATTCCTTCAAGCTGAAACAAATTATATAGTTATACCATTTATACTTCCATTTTTCATTATAGCACAGAATTGTACCAGAGTCAGTATATATGCAACATTTTATTAATTGCCACGGGTGTATGATGCCTCCACTTGCGGAGCTCTTGTTATTGGTTAATTAATTATTACTTAAAAAAAAAAAAAAAAAAAAACTACTGCAAAAACATCTAAATAGCCACATAACAAGAGCTCACAAAAGACCTGTAGAGGAATGCTTGCAGTGAGTTTTAACTGATGCTTAAACACTACTTTTTTCTGACTTTCTTCATGAAAGCTTATGTTGTGGGTATTCATTAAGATCGCCTCGACAAGTCCAGGCGAATCTCATGAGTACCATAACATGTGTTTTTATGAAGTACTGAATAAAATTGCAGGGGTGGGGGAGGAAGGAGTGGGAAGGGTGAGGTGGGACTCTGAAGACTCAGAAATAGCTTGATTACAGTGCATCACTGGTGTTCGATTTGAGCGTAGTTATTCAGACACCATGTATGAATGCAAAGCCAAACGTATGTATATCCTGTGTCAGGGTTGTGGAATTATCAAATTTTATTACTTGTCCACGGACAAGTAAATGTCCACGGACAAGTAAATGGTCAAAATCAAGTGTCCAAACAAGATTTACTTGCCCGAAAACTGACAGTTTTCTTATTTCTCGAAGAAAACGTATGTTGTGGGTACTCGTTACAAGCGCCTCACCAATATAAGAAAAATATATATCTCATGATCTTAGTACTCTCTTAGCTAGAGCTATGAAGGCATTGTTGAAATTTATACTTGTCCTCATCGAAATGAGACGTTGGACAAGTTGGGCATGGTATTTTGACAGCCCTGTCATATGTGATATGATAAACTCTGTATTTAATTTTTTGAAGTCTGTTATGTAAATACTATTCAGATGCGCATTCTCCGAACTACTTTTGCAGGAATATATGGAGTACCAAAGGAGCTGTGTGCAGAAATGTATATAAAGGCATTAGCAGATTTCAGTGAAGATTATGTAGGATCTGTGTCAGAAATACATTTCGTTGATGTCAACCTAGAAATACTTGAATTGATCAAAGAAGCTCATGAAAGATGGCGTTCCTCACCTCATACCTTTGGCTTTAAAAATGCGTTAAAATATCCGAGTGCTACATTGCCTCTTGGAAGGAAAAAAGATAAAATGTCTGGTTCAGGTATGTTTTATTTTAATTTTTCTCCAATGATGCAAAGTTTTTTCATGCGGACAGCCAAGACTCTGATCAGACTGCGTAGTTTTCGCCGGCACTCAATAGGTAGCCAAGGATCAAAAGCGTTTTCAGGCGGAGAGCTAAGACTCTGATCTGACTGTACGTATGCGCAAGCTGATTTGATTCTTCACTTGGCGCACATATAAGCATGTAGGAAATACAATGCACCGGCTTAATTAATAAACACAGCTGTATATAAATGCCTAGTCCTTATTTGTTTGCAGTAATCGATTTGTACTCGTAAAAGGGATACAAGTGATCTAAAGGTTTTGTTGTTTATATATTTTACTATTTAACCCACTTTATTATTTTACTACAGAAGGGATGGAGAGAGAGAGAGAGAGAGAGAGAGAGAGAGTCAAACATCACTTAAATGGTCACCTGTATTAAGAATCACCTGTATTTATTGACCAGTTTTTCAAGGATTTTGAAAGTCTGATTAACCAGTTAAATAACCCTTTTGGAAAGATCTTCTTGGTCCCTGGGCCCTTTTTTGTAAAAACGTTAAAACTAAGTCAGTAAAACAAATATTAGATTCACCTCTATGATTAATTCTAATTTAATATAGGTAAACTTTTTATAAAGACTTGTTTTACAAAGGAATAACAATGATATATGATCTCATCGACCGAAACGGAAATTGGTATGATTTTGAAAGATTAAAAGAAGCCTACGGAATAAGGGTACTTTTTTTGGGATTATTTGGATGTCTTGAAAAGTATACCTAATGCTTGGAAAGATGTTATTAACGATAATAAAGTAAACGCTATAATAAATAAGACAAACGCAAAATGTGATGTTTATGTGAACTTTGTAATAAAGAATAAAAAGGGCAGTAGAATATTTTATGATATAATTACTGGAGTAAGTGAAGTTAATACTCATCTAAAATGGCAAGAAACTTTTGGACGAATAAACGAAAACGAGTGAGAGTTATATCACTCCTCAATTAATAAAGTGAAAGAAATAAAATTGAAAGGTTTTCAATACAAGATAAATAATAAAATATTAAAAAAAAAACTCCTCTTTAAGGAAAATTAATAAAATTGACAGTTATTTACGTATGCAAGAAGAGACCATAAAACATTTATTTTTAGAATGTCCAGTTGTGAAACAATTGTGGCAGCAATTAAAAGACTGGTTCAAAACTCATCTTAATGTCTATTTTTTAAATAGATGACAAACGAACTTACTAATTACTTACATGTTTTGTCAAAATATTTTATAAACAAAATAAATGTTCAGATAAAATATTGCATAATCAAGGTTTTAGGGCGTTGTTGAAGCAAAAATTACGAAGTGAGAAATATATTGCTTCTATTTATGGTAGACTTGACCAATTTTTTTTTAAAAAAAGTGGTTACCTACATGTAACTTTTTGAAACACCAAATGCAATTTAGGAGAACGCCTGTCCAAAGTTAAAATAAAAGTTAGCAGCTAAATTAAGCCCCTGGCTTGTGACATATATCTATATAGCTTTTTGAAACGAATATCGCAGTCTATCCAGTCCGACCCGTCACCACTATACAATTAGGTAGTACATGCTAAATAAGAAGATCAGGGTAGTTGTCCTGAGGTCTCAAAACCCTTTATTCAATACAAGTTTGTCGATTCAACGCTTTTTATGTAGTTGCTTCTGGAAATAATTAGAAGAATGGCAAGGGGTTAATACTCAGAACGGACGGTCTGTGGGAATAGTTCGAATGAGGGCTCTTCACTGTTTGCCTATCCAGTTTGTTGGAGACTGTTGGGTAACTGCCGGGGGCATGGCATAAACACATGATAAGTTGTGTGAGTAATACTATTTGAACTTTGTAAACTCGAATACATGTACTTGCTTACATTTTTTTTTATTTTTTCCTAAGGAAATATGTTTCGTGTATGTCTTATATTATGAAGAATTTGAACTGAATAAAATTATAAAATTAAAAAAGGCCAGTTTAATCATATCACATAAAGGAAAGTAGGTATTAATTTATATGTATTAAGCAAGCATCTATCATAGGCTACGACGTTTTTGGCTTTCTTCACACACGTTTACTTGTATTAGTAAAGGAATGCTCGCACATTTTCACCGTTTTAGGTCCGGTTATTGGTATGGTCATTTCCTGGTATTGATGTAGCCGGGTTTCTAGTGCGATCTTGCGTTTTCTAGTGAACGCAAATGTGTGAATGTATGTTACTAAGTAAATATAGATCTATATTAATTTCTAGGCCTCATTTGCCGTATTAAATATTGGGGCACCTTAACGTCCTGCATTATTTGGTCTAAATTTTGAACAAGTTTATTTTACTACCTGTTCATGGTTCCAAATACTGTTCGATGCCTGAGTGACGAACAGTGTAGATCCTGATCAGAGGCCGCATTTTGCGGCGTCTGATTTGTCTACACTGTTTGCTCTGGCTTGTCTGTTCCAATATTTAGGACAAATATGGACATCTCAATTAAGTTCCTATTTTTGTTTTGAAAAGAAAATCATAAAATAACTTGTTTTCAGGTTTTCAAAGAAGTGTGTACCAAAATCCTGTGACTGGAATTGCTCCAGTAAAGTATATTGGGCAATCGAAAACAGCATATGATGGTTCTTCCTTGCATCAGTTTAAGATCTACGATGTAGTAAAAGTTCTGATATATACTGGCAGCGTAATAAAACTTAGAGTTGACGCGATAGTTTGTTCAGTCAATAGCCAGCTAGTTGGTGGCTTAGCTAACGCAGTGGCGAAAGAGGGAGGATCACATTACAGTGCCGAGCTAGATAGAATCAAGAGGTAATTTCGTTTCATTTGATACTTAAGAATTTACTTTTGTTTGTTTTCGTTTCATTGAGCCATGTAGGCTGGAGACCCAAATCTGTAACTCGTTTAAATCTCATTTTCGTAGTCCTCAGCGTATAGCAGTAATTTTTCACCGCTTCCACAGAAAACATCTTAACGTTTACTGTTTGACCGGTTGCCAGTTCGAAATTGAGGGCATAAATCTGTGAAGGCGATTCGAAGTATGACGTCATGTTATCAATATTTCGTTAGATTTTTTCAAGCATGAATTTTTGAGTGTCTGGATTATTTTTTTTTCTGTTCAGTTACAACGCTTTTTTGGTATTCTTTAACTTATTCTAGCATTCCAAAGTTTAACAGCATTGGAACCTAACAGTATATATTCTACTGTGTACAGAGTTTGCAATGGATTCAAGTGGTATCTTCTTTTACCTTACATTCTCATAATATGGGTGACGTCAGTTGTTCTTATTTGCCATCAATTAAACGGAAGGTCTCGAAAATATGCGTGTTGCGTCTGCTTGGTATAAACTCTCAGTCACTTGTGCATATTCGCCCAAAGTCAACTTCTAATGACCTTTCAGGGTCAATAATTAAGACATACATTTGATTTTGTTCAATACTGTTGTCTACTGTCATGTAATGGTGTCGTATGTAGGTGGGATTGTTATGAATTCTGTTACATAATATGTACAGACCTATTTATAAATATGAAAAATAGGACGATAAAAGTTTAATCATGTTGCCAAGAGCATCATTTTTAAAATAAATGCATGAGCCATCGTACAATGACTGAGATGTGGACTTGAAGCATATTTATCTTTGTTTCTTGACACGACCATCCAACATTAGTGGTTCCAAGGGTTTATCGCCCTGAAAATTTAAACTTGGCCCATGAGACTCCCATGTCAGGTCATTTAGGTATTAACAAGACATACCACAAAATTCTTAACCGTTTTACTGGCCAGGGTTAAAATCTGACGTTTCTCAGTTTTGTAAATCTTGCCATACTTGTCAGATGGTAGGAAAACCCAACCAGAGAATACCAAAAGCTCATTTATAACCGATACCTGCTTTTTACGAACCTTTTAGCAGAATAATTATTGACTGTGTTGGTCCCTTGCCAAAAACCAAGTCAGGCCATGAGTATCTTCTCACTATAATGTGTGCTTCTACACGTTTCCCAAAAGCCATTCCACTTAGGAATATTAAAACGAAGAATATTGTCAAGGCTTTGGTAAAATTTTTTACATTTGTAGGCCTCCCAAAGTCTGTTCAGTCGGATCAGGGCTCAAATTTCATGTCAGGAATTTTTCAGCAGGTCATGCATGAGTTGGGCATTACTCAATATAAGTCATCGCCTTATCATCCTGAAAGGTGCCCTGGAAAGTTTCATCAGACACTGAAAAATACGATCAGATCATACTGCTTTGACACTGAAAAAGATTGGGATGAGGGCATCCATTTATTGTTGTTTGCCGTTAGAGAATCTGTTCAGGAATCTCTTGGTTTCAGTCCATTTGAGCTGGTATTTGGCCACACTGTGCGTGGACCTTTGAAACTTTTGAAAGAGAAATTTCTCTCAAATGATGACAGTTCTCTGAAGTTACTTCAGTATGTATCAGATTTTAAAGACCGACTGTCTAGAGCTTGTGAAGCTGCTCGGACCAATCTTAAGTCAGCGCAAAGGAAAATGAAATGTTGGTATGATGAAAATGCAAAGGAAATAAATTTCCAGCCTGGAGACAGGGTACTTGCTCTTTTACCTATTCCTGGAAAACCATTGCAAGCCAGATATTACGGCCCTTACACTGTAGATAAAAAGATTAGTGATGTAAATTACATTGTTAAAACTCCTGGGAGACGCAAACAAAAACAGTTATGTCATATTAACATACTTAAACAATACATAGATAGGGATAGCTCTTCTGTTACACCAATTAGTGTTGTCAGTTCAGTCCCTCAGGAACAAAGTGAAATGAACTCTGAAGACGTGAACTTGATCAATTCTGATCCTGCGTCATCAAAACTCCAGAATTTTGACATTCTAAAGGATCTCGACCAGAAACTTCCATATCTAGATCCAGTCAAAAGAAAGGAACTGAAACGGTTTATTTATGAATACGAACACTTATTTCCGGATATTCCTACAAGAACTGACAAAATTTATCATGATGTGATTGTTTGAGGACTCACAACCTGTCAAACAAAATCCATATAGAATGAACCCAACAAAACAACAATATCAAGGAAGAAATTCAGTATTTGCTGGACAATGATTTCATTGAACCAAGCCAAAGTGAATGGAGTTCTCCTTGTATTCTTGTTCCAAAACCGGATGGATCATATCGGATGTACACCGATTACAGGAAGGTCAATACTTTAAGTAAAACAGACACTTATACTATCCCAAGAATGGATGACTGTATTGACAAAATTGGAAATTCAAAATATATAACTAAATTTGATCTTCTGAAAGGATTATGGTAAATTCCTCTCACAGAAAGAGCCAAAGAGATCTCAGCATTTGTAACTCCTGATGGATTATATCACTATAAAGTATTGCCTTTCGGAATAAAAAAAAACTCTCCAGCAACATTTCAACGCCTATTCAACACCATAATAGCTGGAATCGAGCATTGCGATGCTTACATCGATGATGCCATCATATACAATGATGACTGGAATCACCATCTGGGGACTATCAAAGCCTTCTTAGATAAACTAAGTGAAGTAAAACTGACAATAAACCTTGCTAAATGTGAATTCTGTCATGCAACTTTAACATTTCTAGAACATGTTGTGGGTCATGGTCAGATTAAACTTATAGAAGCTAAAGTTGAAGCTATTTTAGATTTTCCAGTGCCCACATGCAAAAGACAACTGATGGGGTTTCTTGGTATGGCCGGTTATTACAGAAAATTCTATAATAATCTTTCTGTCGTTGCTGAGCCACTAACTAATTTACTTCGTAAAAGAATGAGGTTTAAGTGGACCAGTGATTGTCAGAATGCCTTTGATAAACTGAAAGCCATGCTGAGAAGTGAACCAGTTCTCTTAGCACAAAATTTTAATAAAGAGTTTAAGCTAGCTGTAGATGCAAGTGATATTGGTGCAGGTGGTGTATTGTTGCAAGAGGATGACAGTGGTGTGGATCACCCAGTTTGTTACTTTTCCAAAAAGTTTAACAAACATCAAAAGAATTATTCGACAGTAGAGAAAGACTGCTTGTCTCTCATCCTTGCTCTTCAGCATTTTGAAGTTTATCTAACTTCTTCGTCCTCACCAATTGTTGTTTTCAGCGATCACAATCCACTGACTTTCATCCATAAGATGAAAAACAAGAATCAGAGGTTGCTCAGATTGAGTCTTTTGTTACAGGAATACAATCGACATCTGGCATATTATTCCTGATGCCTTGTCTAGAGCATGATGTCTTGATCTGTGGTTTCCTGTAACTTGCTGTATGTAAAATAATAATTGCCTTTATCAGTATTTTTTTTATGATAATGTTATGTCAAAAGAAAACTTTATTACATAAATCTTTCTTTTCCTTGAAGAGGGGAAGTGTTATATATAGGGTGTTCAATTATTTTAAGTATCATGTTTACTATGTTTCCATTAATAACTTTATTTACCATGTTTCTATAAATAACTTTCTGGAACAACATGTTTACAATAACATGTTGTTTATGTCCTTGATTCTGGACTGAGTTATTTTTGGCATGTCATAGAATATTTAGAATTTTTTTGACTGAAACTGGAAAATGAGAGATGCCTGTAGTAAATTCTTTTTCTAGAAGGTTCTTTGATATAAGGAGAAAAGATTTTCATATGGGCATCTTTGTATATTTTAATCGGAAATTATTCTCTACTGGATTACTTTATATTTTATTCATTCTGGACTTCAATTTTGAATTCATGAACTTCAAATTGTGGGATCAGAAACTGTAATTCAAAGAATTTGTTTTATAAATTCTTGCTGATTATTTCTGAGGGACTTTGTGACATAAACTTGAAAGGTACTCTTTACTTACTTTCTTTTCTTTTGAATCTTGTCTTATTTTTTGTGAATAAATATTGTTAATAATTTAAAGCTTGTTGCTGGTTTCACTTTCATTTCTTTCTCGTTACCCTGCTCGTAACAACATGAACTTGAATCGTTTTTTGGGCAGAAAATATCATGTAGTAAGGCAACATATGGAGATTGTGGCCATGAAATAATTTTTAATGTCATTCTCCCCTTCCGCTGATTCAAGAAGGGCAGTTGTCAATAACTGAAAGCAAGTATGTGCTCAAAGTACTGATTAACCACAAAGAGATATAAGTATATCAAGGAAAAAATGTGATTAGGTTAACTGACCTGCTCCACATGTCCTCAGCAGTGTTTACTGGGCCGTAAACTCCAAATCAAATCAAAGGCAAGACATTGTGCCATTTAACCTTGGGTTTGTTTTAAACGAAACAAACGAACAAAACTGATGACGAATGAGAAATATTTTCTTGTACACTTACATATCAAAATACATCGTGTTATTTCATTAACATTATCTTCTTTGAAACCACTATTGAAATGAAACCGCAAGCTTTGTTTTCAAATATTCAGCAGTATGCACACCAGTTTTAAAAATTTCGTTCAGTTATGCTTATGTTTAATTTACTAGACGTTAGTAGCTAGTTCTTATATTTGGTTTGCTTAATAGCTCTGCTGATATGCAACCATTTATTTTCATTTAAATACGGGTAACTTAACCCTTCTCTTGCTAAACACGGCATGCCCTGTCTTAGCAAACAGTGTAGATCCAGATCAGTTGTAGAAGTCAACTGATCTGGATCTGCACTGTTTGTCATTAAATATGTAAATTTATATAAAAAACCCGGATCAAGTAATATGAATGGCTGGAAATTAGAAGTGGGCGTGGCATCTTTATTTATTCAGCATGACAAGGGTTAAGGGGACTAAATATACTTGGAAGTCTTAATGCCATTTTATCAATAGGGGACAAGTTTTGTGATTTCTTGTTTGATTTTTTTGCACGCCAAGCCCCTTCTGAAAAGGAATCTGTCTTAAAAAAAGAATTTGCTCGGAACGGGGGCAAATTCTTTCCCTTTAGAATAGACTTCTTTTCAGCAGAGGCAAAGTCAATTTTGATAGTGTTACCTGTCTTGAAAGAGGATCAGGAAGGAAATAATGTGCAGCTGTGTATAGATATGTTTTTAATGTTTCTCCTTTTCATATATGAACAGAACTTGGGGCAAAAAATGTGCCCATGATGGATATGTATTTATAACAAGCGGTGGACGATTACTTGCCTCACAAGTCTTGCATGTCATGATAACAGAACCAGTGACGTCAGTCAACAGCCAGGCACTGAGCAGACTAAAACTGGTAAATCAATGTGTTTTGGAACATGCGAATTCTCGGAAGATTCCCAAGCTTGGTATTCCTTTGATTGGAGCAGGTAACCTTATAAAGAATACACACACGCACATACACTAACAGATGTAGGAAAACAAAAACGTAGTATTCCTTATATAGAAGGAAAATGATAGACCATTATTTACTAAAGAACTGGTAAAGTGAATTTCATATATGTCGACAAATAAAAGTCAAAAAGGATTGCATTTGGAAACAAAGAACACACAAACTAACGAAAATCGGAGACCCGTTTGATTGAGTTTCTTCATATGCAACACTGTAGTTTGTGAGGCTGCATACACCCGCTAGCGCTGGCTTTAGCAGTATTCGATTTTCAAAATAACTAGGATAGGCTCAGTGATCCCAAAGGAAATATAATCTACATTATGATGATGTACGTGGAGACTTTTTACGGCCGCCACACAGCACAACACCAGCTACAGTAGGGTAAAATAAAAGTAAAAAAGGATTGCCTTTGGAAACAAAGAACACACAAAATCACCGAAATCGGAGTCTCGGTTTGATTGAGTCTCTTCATATGCAACACTGTAGTTTGCGAGGCTGTATACGCTCCCTAGCGCCGGCTAAAGCGGTATTCGATTTCCAATAGTCTATCTCAGATTTCATAAAAAGCACGTGTAGCAGCAATAGAGAATGGCAGTGGAAATCTTATTTATATCTCTAAAAAAAGAAAGTTTAATTCATTGGAAGCAAACTCCCCGGATTTTGATGCAAGTAATAGTTTTTACCCTGTCCCCTTACTTTTGCTTAAGACTGTCAAGAGTGTTCTTGTTCCTATACAGACAAACTTCAGTGGCACGAATATCATTGGGACCATTGCAATTGGTTCTAGACATGGATAGTTCGAGTCACTGAAGATTAATCATAGCACCAGGTGAGCAGGCATATGGGGATGTTAGGGATGTCTTTTCAATAAATAACATAATGGTCTCTTGTGTGTACTCATTAGAATCGGAATGAAGAGGCGATTAAAATGAGTACAAACAAGTATTTTTGTGTTTAAATAAGTAACGTTCCCTTAAATATCCCTAAATATTTGTTTTCTTGAGCGATCGGAATAATTGCCTACAGACTCAATGATTCAGACACAGTACACGAGCCATCGGTGTATGTCATTGAAGTTTTACTGTGGTTGTTATTCAAGCGCCTTGCCTGTGGCTATAGTTTTGGAACTGATAGTTATAATTTGGAACAAATTCGATGTCCGAAAGGTATTTTGTTACATGTAAAGTAGTTCAGGTATCAACCTATAATGTCATTCAAACTATTATTTTGATGACTTTAAAGGCTTCTAATGGAGTTAATTTTGATATAACAAAACTCCCAAGAGCTTCACTTTTGTTTCAAACTGATTTTCCAGACTGTTGTTTTGATTAATTATATTGTCCGTAAATTAACTAGTATAAGTGTTCTAATACTCTAAGCTTCACGAAAATAATTTATGCTCTAACTGAGATTCTGAAGAATCTGCACACAAACTGTGAACGAAATATACATGCGTATCATAAAAAAAAACAAGTTTACAAAAAACCCCCCCCCCCAAAAAAAAAACCAAAAAAAAACCCGATTATAATCATTGTTTAATTGAGAACATTTTTACCTCCCTTGACCTAACGACATAACTTGGCTACGTAGCCTAGTTAGAAAACTACATAGACAATATTTTCTCCTGTATTACATAGTCCGCAGAAGCATTTTACGCAAACTAGGGGCACCTTAATTTCATTCGAAATAGTGTTTTCAGACAACAAAAAATAAAGTTATATCAAAATTTCATTTGCACTAAGGCTTAATATATCTGTGAATGGTCTGCATAGCATCACATAAAGTGTTAAAGGCTCCATATTCCTCAAAATAGACATTTTTATCCAAGAAAGATTTAATAAATTGATATATACATTGTAGTATTAATACGGTCATAAAATGTGGCCTTTGACAGCCTGTAAAATTTCAGTTAGTCTCTCGTTTTTGAACACATTTTTAGCACATTTATCTAAAGATAGGAAAAAAAAATCATTTCATTTCAAGAACGAGAGACTAACTGAAATTCTACAGGCTGTCAGGTGCCACATTTTATGATTGTATTAATACCATATATCAATTCATTAAACCTTTCTTGTATAATAAAATGTCTATTTTTGAGGCATATGGAGCTTTAAGCCTTATTTTCTTGGATAATTAAGCCAAATTTATGGAAACGTCGCTTGCTGCTGTTTGTAATTTTTGCGCTTGAATCAGTTAACAAATTTCAAACAGAGTGCATAATATTAATAAGAAATTTGTGTCGTTTGAGCATATTCGAAAAGTGCAGATTCAGATAATCCTGTGTGCCATACATCTACAGTATTTAACAAACCTGGACGCAGGCATTGAAGATCCTGATTAGACAGTGTGCATGTGCAGGCTGAACTGGGCATACACTGTCCACATATATTCGAATGTATTTTTTTCGCTTAAAACGTAAATTGTCTTTAAAAGAACTGGATACTTTTGATAGCTGTGCTACCATTTTACAAGCGAGGCAGCTTTTGTGAATTCCTTTTCGCTTTGCTGTACACCAGTTCTATTCTGAAAATGGATTTTCCCTTAAAATACGTCATAGCATACGAGCCGCAATGTCAGAAAACGTACTTCGGACATGTGCGCCCAGCGTAGATTCAGATCAGCCTGCGCATTCGCGCAGTCTGATCAGAATCTTCGCTAGGCGCATTTTGGTTAGGCAAGGATACAAAGTTTCTTCATGCAGACAACGAAGACTCTAATCAGACTACGCGACTGCACAGGCTGATTTGAGTCTTCGTTGGGCGCACATGTGAGAAGGTATGTTTTATGACATTGCTGGTCATATATATTCATAGGACTGTTACGTACGCATGAAGATTTGCGACCATGCTGTGAACGGTTCGCTGAAGATATGGTCGAGTTCTGCAAGATTAATGAGAAGAAATTACACATACAAGAAATACATATTGTAAATGACGATGAAAGTAGGTCAATGCTGATTTACGACGTCTTCAGGCAGTTAGAAAGCCAAATAAGACAGCCTAACTTACAAACAAATTTGGGAAGATCTGTTGGTACGCAGAGAATGTCTGATGATTTCATTGGTTCCCGCAGAGAAAGCAATGACAAAATATCTTCTCAGATAAGAGAAATTCCAAAAACAACGCTCACTTTCAAGACACGTTTAGACAAGCAGAATATTAGATGCACTTACTATGACTCGTGTGGACATAATTCACAGTGGAGTTTGAAATGTGGACATTCTTATTGTGACCTGTGCATAGACCTGATGAAAGATGAGAAATGTATCAAATGTGGATTAGCAGGAGCTGGAACTGATGCCGTGTCCGGACAGAAATCAGAACCGTCAGACAATTGTCCAGTCTGTCTCTCTGATTACACGAATCCTACCACCCTTCCCTGTAATCATCGACTTTGTAAAACCTGTCTAGACCAGGTAAGACCTTTTTCGTTTTTTGAACCTGTCAGCTCTGTAGGTGAATACAAACACCTTTTTCAACAGTGAAATCGGATAAGACGACTCGCAGTTGTATACAGACAGCTTGGCAAAAAACAGTGTAAATCCAGATGAGACGTTAACGAACTGTTTTTTTTTTTTTGTTTTTTTTTTTATCTGACATTCCAAATGTATCCGAATTCAAAGAATGAAGTCATGAGCTGTATCATCAGGTTTCACACTGTTTGTTATACTGCTTCTTGAATTTTGAATTTTAATTGACATTTCGGTTTGAAAAAATGGACGTTACTCGAATGCGAATAAAAAAGAATCCAATTCAAAAACTCAGTGTAAAAGGCTTGAATTGGTATCGTAACTGAAAAGCTAAGCTTTTTCAGCACTCTATATCAGACCTTCACAAGAGTCATTAAGATGTAACAAGCTTATTGTTTCAATAAAAAATGACAATTCAATGAACCCTCTTTACAACGACAGCATTTGTTCCCAAAGACGTTGCCATTAAAATGAATTTGCTGTTGTACAAAATACTTACTGAGAAGATTGATATATATATATATATATATATATATATATATATATGTGTGTGTGTGTGTGTGTGTGTGTGTGTGTGTGTGTGTGTGTGTGTGTGTGTGTGTAAGAAAGGTCTTGTTTTGTTCTTATTTCTCCATAGAATATTTTTGGTTACTGAGGCGATTCTAGCAAATATCCAAAACATATGTTTCTTTAAAGTAATAAATACAATATTCTTGCATGATTTGTGACTAATTGTTACCTCTTAAGCGGAGGTTATATTTGACTTTAACGAATTGTGTCGTTGTATCAAGTGTCGGTATAAAAAGGGTTGCCTGTAGTATTGTAAAATCTCGTCATCAAATGTCATCAAATGTACCCAGAACTTCCTTTTATTATAGATTGCCAGTCATTGTGTTGGCTGATTGAATCTTAAAATCTCTGTATCCAAACTAAATAATAAGCAAATATAGTTAAAGCACAGCGCAGGAAAAAGATCCGTATGCCATATGCAAACAGCGAAGGCTCAGACCAGCATTTGAACTGTCTGACTATGGCCTTCTTTGTTCGCCATTGTTTTCTATACCATTCATGTAATCTGTAAGCGGACAATGATACCCTGATCAGACTACACGAATGCGGAGACAAAGAAAAGTCTTCATAGTTCGTGTGTAGGCTAAGGGCCATTTCCTTCCATGAAGCAATATTTATTACAGTCAACCTCAATGACTCGAACAGCGATGGCTTGTTTGTCATGGTTAATTCGAACTCGTTTTTGAGACCCTACGAAATTCTTCCGAAAGCTCAAGAAAACAAATATTTATGGAACTTTTCTTACTTTATCAAGAAATTGTATATTGTGTATACTCATTAGAATTGCCTCATCGAGACGATTCTAATAAATATTCTCAACATACCATAATTGTCTAGAAGAACGAAAAACATTCCATAAATTATCGCCGTTTGCTTTCTGACCTCATTGACTCAAACTACCCATATTTCCATGGTCCAAAAAGTGTTCGAATTATTGAGGTTCGACTATTTTTTTACCTAGTCTATACCTATGTATTTGGGCACCTTAACTCCTAACCATATTTATTCTAAGGTGTGAAGTTCGTTTTACTTCCTGTTGATTTGTCTCAGACTGCTAGATAAGTGGCAAACAGTGTAGACCCTGATCAGATGCCGCGTTCTGAGGCGTCTCATCTGGATCTACACTGTTTGCTCAGGTCTGTCTGTCCCAATACTTAAGGTTTTCACGGTAATTTGACTGATATTGTAATATGACGCTAAAGGGGTCGTATGTAGGGTTTGTGATACAGGGATAACGTGGTCAACCAACACCTTCCATTTGTTCTTTAGATACCTTGTTTCTTTTAGATCAAGTTTGACTTATTACAGCTGGTGTTAAGTGCAGTGTTCCGGCAGTAAACAACTCCTCGTACAATATAATATAGGTTATATTTTGCGATTCTTGTGGCCATTGAATTCACCCCATTTCTATAGAATAGAATAACTTAACATAATGTTAGTGGGCGTAAGCAACATTGCACAACCCAGTTCTTCATATGAACAGACTCAATAAACCCGAGTCTATTGTTTTCTAGTTCAGTGTGTACCTTATTTTCAATAGATCCTTTTTATAGAGAACATTTATGGAACTGACTTCTATATTCCTCATATTAAAGGCTCTATAGTCCTTAAAAATAGATTTTTGTTTTATCCAAGAAAGGTTTAATAAATATATAATATGGTATTAATACGATAATAAAATGTGGCATCTGACAGCCTGCAGAATTCAGTTAGTCTCGAGTTTTTTTTATCTGGATCAAAAATAAAATGATTTTTTGTCGTACTCGTATCTCTGAATTAATGTTGGCAACATTAAATCAGAAATACGATAAAAATCATTTCCAGTGCAAAAGAGGGACTAAATGAAATTTTACAGGCTGTCAAGTGCCACATTTTATGATTGTATTAATATTTTTAAAACCTTTCTTGGATAATAAAATGTCTATTTTTGAGGAATATGGAGCCTTTAAGGGGGCTACATACGCTTGTTAGATATTTCGCCATTTTGTTCAAGGGAGAAATCTTTTGTGACTTCGCGTCTTCATTCCTGCACTTCAAGACTCTTCTAAAATGTGTCTACTTTAACATTGAAGACTTTGTTTCCAAAGACCGATTTTCATAAAGAGCGACAAAACAATCTTGGCAATGTTGCTTCCCTTGAAAGTGTATTCATTTCGCTTTCTTGGATAATAAATTGTGACAAATGGAGTTAAGCAAGGCTGTGTACTAGCTTCAACACTGTTCAGCATGATGTTTTCTGCCATGCTTACAGATGCTTTCCAGGATGGTGACAATGGTATACCTATTAGGTATCGCTTTGATGGGAAACTTTTCAACCTAAGAAGGTTGCAAGCTAAATCTAAGGTGCAGACAGAGGTGCTAGACGAGTTCCTCTTTGCTGATGACATGGCAAAGGGTGCTCCAACAGAAGAGAAAATGCAAAAAAGTGTGGATCAAGTATCTGATACATGTGACAGTTATGATCTCACAATCAGCATCAAAAAGACTGAGGTAGTATATCAGCCAGCATCTGGAAAGCCTTACAAGGAGCCTATCATCACAGTGAAAGGTCAACGACTGCAAGTGGTAGACAAGTTCACCTATCTTGGAAGCACATTGTCTAGAGTTGTGCACATTGATGATGAAGTCAATGCTAGAATTGCCAAAGCTAGTGCAGCATTTGGCCGGCTACGTGGAAGTATTTGGGACCAAAGTGGAATCAGACTTGACACAAAGCTGAAAGTATATAGATCGGTAGTGCTCCCAACACTATTATACGCATGCGAAACTTGGACAGTTTACCAACGGCATGCCAAAAGACTGAACCACTTCCATACAAGCTGTCTTAGAAAACTTCTAAAGATCAAGTGGCAAGACAGGACTCCAGACACAGGAGTCCTAAAAAGGGCAGGGATGCAGAGTATACTTACTCTTCAGAAATTGGCACAGTTAAGATGGACAGGCCATGTTACCAGAATGCCTGATGAACGTTTGCCAAAGAAAATCCTCTATGGAGAACTTCAAGTAGGACAACGCTCCAATGGTGGTCAGAAGAAGCCATACAAGGACACCCTCAAAGCCTCCCTTAAAGACTTCAACATACCAACAGAGTCATGGGAACAGATTGCACAAGATCGTACAAAGTGGCGAGGCCTCATAAAAAGGGGAGCTGGTGAATACGAAGCAAAAAGAATCAGCGAAGCCGAGCAGAAACGTGCACAGCGGAAAGCCAGAGCTAAGGCATCACCAACAGAGCTTTCTTCCTCAGACCTCTCTTGTTCTATCTGCAACAGGCAGTTTAGAGCTAAGATTGGTCTCATCAGCCATCTTAGAACACACAAAAAATAACACATCACACAGTTGATTAGGATTGGTCATTGCCAGTAATGACAGACGAACAAGAAGATTCATTTCGCTTAAATTGTGGTTAAAAAGAAACGAGTACCGTTTTGCTAGAGCATTGACAATACCTTTGTTGTTTACAATTCCAGGTTAGGCAACATAAGCCGTGTTGTCCAGTCTGTATTAAAGCTTTTGGAATGGTGACTGGTACACAGCCTCGCGGGAAAATGACGCACAGAGAAATCGAATACAGCCTACCAGGTTTTGAGTCATGCAACACTATTGAGATATTCTATGACTTTCCTGATGGGAAACAAGGGGTATGTATACCGGTTAATGCAAATTTACATTGCTACAAATATTTACTTTCACAAAAAAGCTTGTTCTACGATTGTGTGCTAAGCGTATACCAAGCTTTTTGTGAAAGCTATTATTTGGTTACGTTGAGCAGTCCATTGAAATAGCATTGGACCTGTCCATGACCTTTTATAAAGTGCATTCGTAGCAATATCAAACTATAAGAATGTCTACGCCTACGCCTATGGGCGTAGACAATAAAATTGTGCCATAGTGAATGCAAATGCATGCTACTACGTCTACAAGGTAGTAGAATTAGTCAGCTTTACTATTGTCTAGTGCCATATAAGATACAGTCGTAAGTGAGTTCATGGTCAGTACTCACCACCATTTATTTTTGTTACATATTGATGTTTACTTGGAAACACTTTCTTTTATCTAATTACAGAACAATTACAACTTGTATATGCACATGTTCTATTTATTTTGCTATGATTTTTCTAAAAATATATAGTGCACGTTCTAATCTGGAATAAGTATTTTATGTCCTAAACGAAGACATAAAATACTTATTTCAGATTAGAAATAAGTATTTTATGTCCTCGTTTAGGACATAAAAATACTTATTTCTAATCTGTTTTGTTTTGTTTTGTTTTTGGCTGTTGACAGCAAGTGGTCACTTCGACTAATTAGCTTGAACCCTGCTTATGAGTATTGCGTACATGTATTTCAGAAAGAACACCCTAAGCCCGGCAGACGTTACAAAGGAACCCAGAGACGTGCATTTTTGCCAAACAACAAAGAAGGTCAAACAGTTTTAAAACTGTTAAACGTTGCCTTTGACAGACGTTTGACGTTTACTCTCGGAGAGTCTAGAACAACCGGAAAAGAGGACACAGTGACATGGAATGATATCCACCACAAAACAAAAATGTTAGGAGGAGCTCAAGGGTAAGAAGTTTAACTCTTAACGCAAAGCGTGATAGGTAAACGATTCAGCAGACGACAATTTGACAGACATGTTTCTTATTTTTCCAAAAATCAAAATAGGTTTTGGCATTTCGTACAAACCGTCTCCAATTTGCATGAAATGTTAAAACCTGTTTATTAGGAAAAGTAAGCAAAGTCATCAGTTTGTCGTCTGCAGAATTAGCCCTAATAGGAGTAAAGGTAAAACGCTCAGGATATTGGTTGCAGACAACACTCTAAAATAGCTATTTTAACTGAAAGCATTTCTACAAAGTCGCATTTGCGCCCAGCGAAGACTCAGATCAGTCTGTACATCCGCGCAGTCTGATCAGTTTTCGCAGGGCTGTCTGTTGGTAGCCAAGGACACTAAGTCTCTTCAGGCGGACAGCGAACTGACCAGCTGCACATCTAAACCTTCGTTTGTGGATAGGCAATCTGGTAAGAAATGCCCTGGCTCATTATGCCCAGTTAACTCTTTTAAGCCTAACGTCCCATAAACAGGACCTTTGCAAACAGGGGAGACCAAGATCAGACGCCAAGGAACGTGGTGTCTTATCAGGGTAGACACTGTTTGCATTAATTTCTTTAATTTCTTATTATACGAAAAGAAACCAGACACTCCTTAATTGGAAATGGACCGTTCCAAAAAGATATGGTAGAAGAGTCCATTCGGCATAAATGGGTTAATCAAATAAGTCTCAACATAAGATAATGTATCTTTGGGCACGAGGCCGCAGCAAACATCCAGATAAGCATGCACAATCCGATCAGAGCCTTCATTGGGCTGTCTTTGGAAAGACAAATACCAAAGGCTTATGCCATATGTGCCAAACAAAGACTCAAATAAGCCTGTGCATCAGCGTAGTCTGATCTGAGACTTCGTTGAACGCAAGAAGAAACTTTGCAATGCATTCATGGTATCAAGAAATGCTCTTAGTGAAGATTCTGATCAGACTGCGCGAATGCGCAGGCTGATCTGAGTCTTCATTAGGCCCATGTTCTACACATTTGAACCACAACGTCAGAAAACGTACCTTCTGACATGTGTGCCCAACAAAGACTAAACTTAGCCCTCGCATCATCGTAGTCTGATCAGAGTCTTCGCTGTCCGCACGAAGAAACTTTGCATGCTTGGCATCCAAAAATGCGCCCAGTGAAGATTCTGATCAGACTGCGCGAATGCGCAGGCTGATCTGAATCTTCGCTGTGCGCACACGTTCAGCGGTACGTTCCATTACATTGCGACTCATTTCATTGTCCCTTGCGCTTACATTTGAAAGAAAATAAATCGTCTGGGCATCTTTGAACAGTATAGTCCAAGTGCAGCCTGATGTTTGATGATATACATGTTATAAATCATTTATTCTGCAAGCGGGCAGCACAGGACTTAATCAGGCGGTACGCATGCCTTTCCTTACCCTGTCGAAACCTGTCACCTTAAAATGTTGTTTTGACCAATTCTTTTTTTTTTTTTTTTTTTTTAAATTTTGGATCTAATATATAAGAATTGCGTACCCAGATGTATATTCGTCTGCACTCCGTATAGTTTCTCTTATGGGGTATTCGTACAGCAAAGGTTTAGAACAGCCTATGCATTCAGAAAAGCTGATCAAAACATCTCGTTTGCATTGAAATGATCTACGACAGACTCTAATTATGTAAGGGGGCAGCGAAGGTACTGACCGGACTGTGCAGATGCTCTTTATAGTTGTCGAAACCACACATGTGCCATTTTAAAAGTACGTTTTGTTGTTGAGAAACACATTCTCTTATTTACAACATCTTTCTATCTATATATACTGCGACACACTGATTTATGAGTATAGTTCACAGGTTTTTCTGGACAGAAACCAGTACTTTAAACAATGTGGTTAAAGTGTCTTACTCAAGACACAACGCTTGGTGCTCGCTGGGGTCGAGTCCGCTAACGC
Organism: Anodontia alba; assembly: GCA_964016985.1. NCBI lineage: Eukaryota > Metazoa > Mollusca > Bivalvia > Lucinida > Lucinidae > Anodontia > Anodontia alba. The sequence continues at coordinate 45,668,494 of OZ024821.1, read as the reverse complement.
TGGATTTTGAAGTCGACCGCTTTAACACTGCCCCACTTTGCACCCGAAAATGGTTCTATGTCTTCTCCCAGAACAAGTGTTTTTTGTTATGCATGTCTTCGTGGCAGGAACATCGAAACTCAAGGTTAGCCTGCGCATCTAAGCAGTCTGGTGAGACCATTCGCCATCCGCTCTCAGAATTATTGGATATTGTAGAATAATGATTATCGACTTATAACACATTTACTGTAATACTCTTACATGTAACTATCGGGTCGGACAAGCCTGAGCAAACAGCGTGGACCCTGATCAGACGCCGCAGAACGCGGCGTCTGATCAGGGTCCACACTGTTTGCCACTCGTCCAGCAGTTTTTAAACGCATTACCAAGTAGAAATGAATGTACTTAAGAACAACCATGGTAGGGAGTTTTTAAAGGTGTCCCAAAATTTTGGGTTAATACGGCACAATACTGTTCAGGTAATGGACAATATTCTTAAATGAAAACTGCCTTTTGTGTTTGTTTGTTTGTGTTGAGGTTTTACGGCCCAGTCAACCCAATGGATCATGTCGAGCGCGGTCAGTTTACCTAACCACACGTTTACTGGGCAGGCTTAGTCCTCTAAGCGGTTAACCAGTATTGTGCACATTCTTTCGCCAGAAACTGACAACTGCCCTTCTTGAATCAGCGGAAGGGAGAGAATGACCGTAGAAAATATTTCATGATCAATCTCCACGAAAGAATGTTGCCGACCTCGGCGGGGGTTGAACCCGCGACCTCCTGGTCTCCAGTCGGACGGTGCCTTTTGTGACTTGGTGTTGCTGTTTACAGGTTTGGTTATCCAGATCCGGATTATCTAGCACGTGTCAAAGACGAATTAGCCGCGAAGGGAGTGACAGAAGAAAGTATTCAGTGAAAGATAAAGGAAAAAATAATAACATGAACCTTTGTACAATTTGAAACCAAAACGACATGTTAGTCTGCAATTCATGTATAATGATATGCACATGACTTAAATTTGAAAGTCTATAGATATAAGCCGCAACGAGTAGAATAAAGAGTATAGCTCTTACGCAACAAAATGCAGGAGCAGATCATTTGTGTATCTGCGGATTTGTGTATCTGCGGAGGCATCTGCACTCTCTGATCGGGGCCTATACTTCTCGTCAGTAGATTCTGCGAAATTCCTGATCTGACAGAGAGGAGATACAGGCTGATTTGACCCTTCACTGGTCGCTGGGGCCTCTGTTGATTAAAGACTTGTATTGCACTTACCAAAGGAAAGCGCAGTATAGAGATCTGGTTGTCTGCCCGTCTATCCATCCTCACTTGCATCAGTCCTATATATTCGAATCATCTACTAATTGTTCCAAGGCGGTTCCTCATTTATGCCTGCACACGAGAAAAGGGCCTAATGTTTTTCTTGTTTGTGTTTCCTCAAATGCGCATGTGCAGTGTCCTATTTGGGCTAAAGATATGCATTTTTGCCTGAAGGTTCCTCAAGGTCTTTACTACATGTCTGCGAACAGCAAAGGCTCTGGCGAGACTGCGCTTATGCGCAGGCTCGCCTGAGCCTTTGCTGGTCGCCTGTATGATAAGAACCCTTTTCTTCAGTGCTGGTTCAAAAAGATCCATGCACTTTACTCCTTAGAGGGAACAGTCCTCGAAAATGTGGATAATATAAAATGCCTTGGTGTGACAATTTCTAAGGATTTGAAACGGAATACTCAAGTTAGCAATGTTTGCATAAAAACAAACAGAACATTTTGATTCTTAAGCTGTAATCTATCGTCGTGTCCCCAAAATGTTAAGGAAATGGCAAACAAGGGGTTGGTGCAGCCAATCCTGGAGTATGCTTGCCCTATTTGGGATCCATATGGAATAGTTATCCAGGAAGAATTAGAAGAAAGGTTCAGAATCGTGCTGCTAGATTTGTGACTGGTAACAACTTTGAAACTGGAAGTATGACTAGCATTCTTGAACAGTTAGTGTAGGAGTCCCTTCACAAGAGACACAAAAATAGTAAGCTCATATTGATGTTCAAAGGTCAGAAAGGTAGAGCTAGTATACCTTATAATGACCTTCAACCCCAAAATAGGCACAGTAGGATTCAGTATCCCATGGCATTTCAAGTGTCATATGCTAGAACTGACATTTGTAAGTATAGTTTCTTCCCGGCCACCGTTAGGGAGTGGAATGCATTTCCTGCATCTATCATCTCCTCTGCTGCAAGTTTTGAGGGCCCTGTCGCTAGATTCACTTCACTTGTGAGATCTAGAGACTAGTCTTCGCAGTTGTTGGCTCCGGTGAATGACTGTCTATTGTTGTGTCAATTAGCGGACAGTGATGGTCCTGATCAGATAGAATGGATGCGAAGGCTGATCTGGGCCTTCGTTGTCCGCATATGCCCAACGACACGTTTTCACAGAATGCTGCCCAGTTAGCTTGCCTAAACGAAATAGGTTTGCCACATGAGTTAAGATTTTCTTTCAAGGTTTGAAATAACTAGTTTTATGATAAATAACTTGTCTTGTTTTACTTAAAAGTTTTATGATAACGCACGTTTAGTTGTTTATTTAGGATGCTAGTGTTTTCTGTAATGCTAATAATTGCTACGGAACATTGACAGTGTGTATTGTGTTACCATTAAAAACAGATTACTATACATCTATGCAGATTAATAACAGAAGTTAGATTTTGAAAATAAAATCATTAAAATGTACACTTAGTAGTCGGACATCTTAACTTCTTGCTATATTTGTCTTTTGACTAAGTCTATTTTAATACCTACAAATTTGTCTAACAGTTACTTGATGAATGATAACCAGTGTACATCCTGATCAGACGCCGCGTTCTGGTTCTATATTGCAGTGTTCATCTGTGAGCTTTCTTAGACGATTTGTTGTCACATGACTTTATATTCTACTTTGTTGCATTATTTTATTAGCCGTCCAAATTGGCCTGTCGCTTTGACCTTTTGGTCGTAATATATGCTGAAAGGAAAAAGAAACGCAGGGTAGAGTTTTTTCCTTCTTATTTTAACCATTTTCTACGGTGTTTACTATAGCCATACACTTTTACAGATTGTCCTGTGAATGCGAACCGCGGGTATACGAGTCTTTGGTCGATGTGCTATCTACCCAGTGTGTGAAATCATTCAACCGTGCACTACACAGTGCATTGCACGGACAATACGGAAAGCCAAATTTTCGTGCAAAACAAGCATGTTTAAACCTTCAGCACAAGATTTCCTCACACCATTTGGTACACTTCAACGATACACAACGCTCTTTGATTCTTTTACCGATTTTTCTCTTCATTTTTACGCAACTTTGAACTTTTTTTTCAATCATGGTACGATTGACTGATGTTCAGAGGGGTAGGGCAATTGCGTTGCTGATGCAGGGTCAGAGGCAACAGCAAGTTGCCAATCATTTTGGGGTTAACGTCTCAACAATTGAACGTCTTGTTAGACGTTTAAGGGAGACAGGGCATTTAGCAGACCGACCGCGGTCTGGGCGTCCACGCGTGACGTCGCGACGTCAAGACAGGACAATCCGTCTGGCACATTTGCGGAATCGTCATCTCACTGCTACCGAAACTGCCCTTAATACAGTAGGTACGCATAATCGACAAATTTCTCCGAAGACTGTTGGAAGTCAATTGCGTGAGATTGGTCTTCGAGCTCGTCGTCCATACGTTGGTCTGCCCCTGACCCAGGCACGTAGGTTGCGTCGTATGGCGTGGTTGACGGCGCATGCGCCCAGGCTATTTCCGATGAGGCAGTGGAGACGAGTTCTTTTTACGGACGAGTCTAGGTTCACTCTCTATCGCGCAGATGGTCGACGTCGTGTGTACCGACGTCGCGGAGAACGCTTTGCCGACGCCTGTGTTGTCGAACGGGATCGGTTTGGGGGTGGCACCGTTATGGTCTGGGGAGGCATTGCTCACAGGATAAAATCACAGTTGATTATTGTTGCGGGCAGTATGACCGCAGTAAGGTATAGAGATGAGATCTTGCGTCCTGTTGCAGTCCCGCTTGTAGTCTTAGTAATTTCTTACTTCGATGCGATGTTTACATCTTTTATCCCTTAAAGTGCTAAGCCAAATCGTAGCAGACAACATCGTAATTTATTTCATTTGCCCTAGAAATTGGGACTGCGAAATGTTAAGCTTTATATTCTCTGAAGAATACCAACAAAAAAAAAAAAAAAAAAAAAAAAACAACTTTACATCGTCTGTTGTAATTGTTGATTAGCAATTTAAGGATTTGGCATAAACCATCGAGACTCACTCAGTTGTAATCTGCATCCGAGTTTCGGAAGTACGGGAAACTGTTTGCTCTAAGTTGCATAGTCTGACTTAGTCTCTAAAAGGAATAACCACTGAGATACATGTTTGGATACCCTGTGTTTTAGCCTCTAAATATTTGCTAGAAAAATAGCTTTCTGGGCCGGACTTGCCAGTTTCGAGCTGCTAGTGAGCTCCATTATTGGTGAACTTTCTAAAAAACTCTAGAATGGGCTGAATGATTGCAAAATACTAGAAAACATCAAATTAACCATAGTTAAGTGCGAGCTACCATATTGCAATACATGTACAATTAAACGCCTAATTTTGGCTTGTTTGTATTTCGTTATGCAATCGAATTTGATTGTGACGTCATATGTTAAAGTGATTTGGTCAAGAAGCAGTTCGACATCCTAAAATATTTAATGTAAATTTGATAACGTTTACAAAAGCAAATTATGGACAGTAAATAATTTAAATTTGGTAATACAAGTAGCATTGTTTTAAGAAAGAAAACTGTTACTCTGTAAACAATACACAGTGTCTCCATCTCTAAAGGAATAATTTTTAGATTAACTCATTTATGCCCGGCGTCCTATAAAATGGATACTAGTAAACAGTGAATACTCAGATCAGACGCCGCATAACGCGGCGTCTGATATGGGTCTGTACTGTTTGAATTAAATACAGGAATTTCTTTTAAACGTGGTAATAATACAAATTAACCAGACATTCTTCCACTGGAAATGGACCTGTCCAAAGAACTGCGGTAGAAGACTCCATCCGGCATAGATTGGTTAAAGGGAATTAGATACACTAAGCAAATTTGTTGCGGTCTTGTACAAATGATGTAACTTTTGTGACTTCGTATTAGCTTTCCTTCGCAGCCTAAAAAGGCGTGCTCTGAAGGGATGCATATTCTTTTCTTTAAGACTAGATCCATTTAAAACGGAAGCAAAACAATTTTAGCAAAGTTACCGTTCCTGAAAGTGTATTTTTTCTTCTAAAAGGGATTGGATACCTTTCGTGCTTTTTTCGTCATTTCCACACAATGAGAATTTATGTGACTTGCTTTATGCATTTGTAATCGCTGCCCCAACGGGGTCGGAGAAAAGCGCAACTTTTAACGTTTCAGTTTGCAAAACCCTGCTAAACGCACTGCACTGCGGAGACAAATTTATAATTAAATCCCAGCAAAAAGACCCTGCATCCCGAGGCCAATTTTTGTTTTCTGGAATAGTCTGCTCACTGTTGCAAAAATCAACCTGTATCTTTTTCATAGTAAAAGGTCTGGTTTACTCGATACACCTAAATACAAAGGTAAAGTATTACTGTCAGTAATACTTTACCTTTGTATTTAGGTGTATCGACTAAACCAGGGCCCAGTTGTTCAAAACTAACGATGTCGTTAGCTAACGATTCGTTAAAATTTTAATTGAGTGATACGCAAATATGCTGAAATTTTTTGCTGAAAAAATGTGAGTAGCTTTTGCAGCAATGCAAAAGCTACTCACATTTTTTCAGCAAAAAATATCAAAATAATGTATATTGAATCCGCTAAAACAGTTAACGAAATGACCCTTAACGAGCTCGTTAAGCTAACGACGCTTTGAACAACTGGGCCGAGACCTTTTACTATGAAAGTCTGTATGAGCCAGGTGATAAGAAAACTAATGTTTGAGGTTGATGTAGCTCTAATTTATGTATGCAAAGCATTTTGGCTGAAAATTAATACCTTAGCACATCTACGGCACTGCTTGGACTCATCGGAAAGTAAATCACATCATTTAAGTCACACTATGTCCCCGCTATCCCAGGTCCTAAAGTGACTGGAGTTTCAAATGACGTGCATTATTACAGACCAAGTCGCTTCCGCCTAGGGATCGCCTCTGTGAGGAAAGAATTTCTTTTTATGTATAACAGATCCATTTATCGGAAGGGGACAAAAGAAAAAAAAAAAAAAAAAAAAAAAAAGAAAAAAAAAATATGATACGGTTGCAGCCCCTGAAAGTGCATCAGTTGCCCTTAAAATGCTCGAGGGAAAACGTCCACTTACTTAGTTTAACTGCGGGATTCTAAGGATGTGACTGAATAGATGAGCGATATTTAGATCTAAGGTGAAAATTAAATCAATGCTTTGAGTTCACTCATAAAAGGGGCTTTAGCAAACAGTGTAGAGACAAATCAGACGCCACAGAACGCGGCGTCTGATCTGGGTCTACTTTGTTTGCATTAAATATAGGAGTTTCTTTTAAACATAGTAATAATATAAATTAATCAGACATTCTTCTATTTGAAATGGACCTGTCCAAAGAACTGCAGTAGAAGACTCCACTCGGCTTAAATGGTTTTAATGCACACAAGAGGACACATCTTTCTTTTTTTGTGTAAATATTCCTAGATTTTTATTATTTTGTATACTAAGAATAAAAACCCTGAATGGTTTTTGAAAGGCGGGTACCTTTAAAAGAAGAAAACACATCAAATAAATGAAAATACTCGTACCTGACTCGGCCCGGAGGTAGTAAAGCTTTTTTAATGCTCAACTTAGCTGAGCAAGAATTTTGTCCGACAAATGAACATTAAATTACTAACAATTGCACATTCTTTATTGCTAAACAGCTGAGCATGAAAATTTCTCTGCTAATAAATATGAAAATGCAAACTATTATTGGCATTTTCATATTTATTAACAGAGAAAATTTCATGCTCAGCTGAGTTGAGCATGAAAAACGATTTATAACCTCGGGCCAGGTTTTATAACGTCGGCATAAAAACAGTTATGTAACATGCAACACAGTTTACGTTTGCTAGACCCATTCCATTTTCAAATGTTCCAAAATGATTCAGTGACTCCAAGGGGCCAGCAAATATAAACACACATAAGAAAAGTACAAGGGGACGTTATATGGCTGCCATACAGCACTTAGCTGTAGTAACGATAAATTGTTTCTGAAAGGAGGGCTGCTTTTTGAAGCAAAAATAAAGAAAAAAAAAAAAAAAAAAAAAAAAAAAATAAAAAAATAAAAATGTTGACTTCGGGTTCGCTGAGCGTGTTTCTAAACAGAAATGTAAGGTGCAACACTGTTTAAGCCTGTTAGACCCGGTTGATCATATTTCAAATAATTTTAAATGCACTCCGTGGTCAAAAGGGAGCAGAAAGTATAAGCTATACTAAGGTGAAGTACGGAGAGATGTTCAATAGCCGCCACATAGCACTAAACACCAGCTGTAATGAAAGTGCGTATAGACATTTTCGTAACGAAGATATTTGATAAAGTTTATTCGGACAAAAGCGGAAGCGTTACATGTTTGTTCACAATCAGATCACAAAAGAGTTTATTTGATTTTAAGGGTAATGCTTAAAGCAGCTTCGGAAATATATCCTTCCTTCTCATCAGTCTTTACTCTTAAACGAAAACATTTGCTCTCTCAAGGAGCAAGACTATTCCCTATAATAGTAGTTACCATTTTTGAAAGGTTGGACTACGAGCATACCTATTGGCGGCCAAATGTTTCACCAGTCGTGCTTACAGGTCTGTGCCATAATGAAAAGATGAGCCTGTATCCACTGTTGTTCTGAAACGTTATGGATATGTGTGCCGCCATATCAGAAAATGTACATTTTTACATTACCGTAATTTTGCGCATTTATGGATAAGATAAATGTGAGAAAAAGGTGTCTCAGGGGCATACGTGAACAGGGCAGTCATCGAAGCCGCACAGTCTGATAAGAGCCTAGATATATTCTACAGTAGCCAATAATTATGTAAGCGTACAGCGAAGTCCCTGTTCAGACTGCGCATATGCGCAGTCTGAACAGGGCCTTCGCTGTCCGCATATTTCCCAAAGACAGTTTTTTGATATAGCGCGGCTTGAACAAAGTAAACAATCAAAGTTTTTAAAATCGATGTTCCGTATCGATATTAAATTTCTTTCATTCTATCGATTATGTTTATGCTAAATGTAAAAGTAACTCGTGATCTATAAGAACAAAAGCGTCTTTGATATACATCTGCTGTAAAGTTAAGCGTTTTTAACTTCTGTAGACTGGTAAGACAAAATGTTTAATAAATTTGAAATTCTTATGTTTGTTCTAGTAGTTTAAACATCTTTCTAGACACTACTCCAACCAGAACGCATTCTTACAGCAATACTCCGACAATAGCGCACAAATTATGGCGCCATGTCAAGGAGCAAACAGCGATAGTTTACGGAAATCTTTTCGATTTTCTACACAATAGTTGCATGCTGAGTGTACTCATTAGAATTGCCTCGATGATGCAATTGTAATGAGTACACACAACATACAATTTCATGATAAAATAAGAAAATTTCCCAAAATATTTGTTTTCTTAAGCTATCGGAAGAATTTCGTAGGGACTCAAAACGAGTTCGAATTAGCCATGGTAAACGAGCCATCGGTGTTCGAGCTATTGAAGTTCAACTGTACTATATTTCTTGAAATTTCAAACTTTGCATCTTCTACACTCAACCCGTTCCCTCTCTCGATTAATTCAATAAACGTATTCTAAATATTATGATACAGTGAATCCTCGTTACAACGACAGCTTTTGTTCCCAAAGACATTGCCATTAAAATGAATTTGCTGTTGTACAGAATACTTAATGAGCAGATTGATATGTAAGAAGGGTCTTGTTTTGTTCTTATTTCCTCATAGAACATATGTTTTGGATATGTGTCAGAATCGCTTCTGTGAAGCAATTCTAACAAATATCCAAAACATGTTTTTCTTTGTTTGTTTTTTTTTTTTAAATTATTAATTACAATATTCTCTTATAATTTGTGACTAATTGTTACCTTTGAGCGAAGGTTTCATGACAGTCAAATTGTCATTATAACGTATTTTGTAGTTGCAGTCATCACGAAAACATGCCTATATAATTTTGACCCCCTTAAACCCCACTTTTATATAGTAAAACTGGGGTTTACAGGGGTATACATTATTTTTCTTATTTCTGCTCAAAAACATAGATTGTGGGTACTCGTTAGAACCGCCTCACCGAGGCGGTTCTAACGAGTACCCACAATCTATGTTTTGAGCAGAAATATGAAAAATATCAGAATTTTTTATGTGAAAAATTGCCATTTTTTGGTGGTAAAATTTTCAGTGTATTTGAATAGGCATGTTTTCGTAATGGTCGGTATAAAGAGGGTTGTCTTTTTTACTCAAATTTAAAGGGACTGGATACCCTTGTTCTTTACCTACATACTTGGCTTCTTGTTTGCTTCCCTGCACATCAAATTCCATTCTTAAAAGGAAATATGTTCGTCAATATACCCAGAAAGTATAATAAGCACGAAGCCGAGCCTTCCAGAGTCACCCAAAGAAGAAAAGGTGAGGATCCAGTAACAAAACGAACGCTACATATGAAACCACGGCCGCTCGAACAAAGAAGAACTGCAACAGAAGTGTACTGGAGTCTAGGCTTAAATAAAAAAATCAATCAAAGCACTGATAACACTGGTGAGTCGATTGTCTCCGACTGTGGGCTGGGAAAATGGTTCTGAACGGGGACGTAAGACTGTTTCATGTAGTTTAATCCTTAATTTCCTGTAATTTAAGCAAACAGTGCAGACCCTGATCAGACGCCGCGTTCTGTTGCGTCTGATCAGGATCTGCACTTTATGCCAATGTCCCAGTCCAGGTTTTACAGATAATCCTCTTTACACGGCTGCCTAACGTCACATCGGCAAGAATAGCGCGGCTATAGATAACCGTTACGTGGATTTCGTCTTACGCGCGGTTTGATTATATTGGTCAATGATATTCACGTGGATAACTACTTCAAGAAATTTTGGTGTTTGTGTACTATTGTAACAATCGACCCAAAAATGTTCCCAAGGACAGCAAATTCTTTCCTTTCAGAGGAGATCCTTTTCAGTAGTTTTAGGCAAAACTAATTTGACAGTTGCCTCTCCTGACAGTTAAGTAAAGCCAAGTTCTCGAAAACATGCGAGAAACGTTCGCAAAAATCTCTGAAATCATATATCATTATCATCATAAGTGCCAATCATTGTCCACAATTTTAGAAACTTTCTACGTATCTTATATCATAATAATTTATTAGTGATAATATTTCGCAGGGTAAACAGTTCGCTGCACATCTCTATTGCACACATACCTCAACCATCTCAAGTGTGAATCAACGTCCCCATTTCACATAATGCTAGAACAATATCCTTCTCTTACATCTAATTTTGATAATTACAACATTTTGGTTCGTGGGAGCTGGGGGAGGGGACTTGATACATTTGGCAAATTTTCAGCAATTTTACAATGGAGACAATTTTCAGTGTTACTTCTTGTTTACTTTCCTAAACACCATCCCCCTTCTAAAAAGGGATCTTCTTTAGAAGGAAAGAATTTGCTCCCAAAAGAAGCAAATTCTTTCCTTTTAAAGTAGATACTTTTACAGAAGGGAGAAAAACAATGTTGACAGAGTTGCCTCCTCTATAAGTATTCTTACGACATGAAAACCGTAACAAAGGAATGAAGCATAGCTGAAAAAATATTCCGGCTTACCTGGTAATCGAACCCTGTCCTCCCGGTTAAAAATCCAATGCTCTAACCACTGAGCCAAAGAGTCGACTCCCTGACGCAGTTGTCAGAGATTGAATATATACTTAGAAGCTATGCGTAATCTGCCAAGGCAGATAATCGAAGGTAGGAGTGCTCGGTCGTAACACTCCCCCTTTTCAAGGAAGTCATCATTTATGATGACGTGAAGCCATTTTCGGCGTATAAAGTCCAATCCCGGACGAGCCCCCATCTTACGACATGAAAGCCGTAACAAAGGAATGAAGCATAGCTGAAAAAATATTCCGTCTTACCTGGGAATCGAACCCGGTCCTCCCGGTTAAAAATCCAATGCTCTAACCACTGAGCCAAAGAGTCGACTCCCTGACGCAGTTGTCAGAGATTGAATATATACTTAGAAGCTATGCGTAATCTGCCAAGGCAGATAATCGAAGGTAGGAGTGCTCGGTCGTAACAGTATATCAATTCACTTTATAAAGGTTAGAAATAAAAACAAATGCAAATGATAGAATATGCTTAACTTATAACCAGCGGTATATTTTGAGACTAAATAACAATAAATGTTGCCGGAGATCACTCTTTCAGGTATCATATACATGTAATTTTATTTATCTATTTATATTTTTGATTAAAGTTTTATATGTATGAGTTGTACGACTGTTTTTTTTATAACCATTTTCAGGGTACATGCCGAAAACAATATTGATTTAGGATTGAAATTTTCTTCATTTTTTGACTCATTTTATTTGAGTGCACGCGCGCAGGTGTATATTAATGTCGTGTTTTACATTTTCCAGTTATAACATGACAATTTTTCGGGTGTAACAGGGAGCTCATTTTCACCATACTTACTACGATCAGCAACGTGGCATGTTATTATAAGTTGTCAAATTATACTACTGAAAAACTTACTAGGCAGCCGTTTTTTTTTGTTTTTTGTTTTTTTGTTCAAACAGGGTATTTTCTTGGTAGATTGAACACCAAATGCTTGGAACAAAATATTTTGCTATCACAAGTAAATAAATATGTGAGCCGTGCCGAGCGAAAATGTGCTTTCGGTTCATGTGAAGATAGCGAAGGCCTGATCTGCGCGGATGCGCGGTCTGATCAGGGACTTCACTGTCCGCTGCCAGAATCATTGGATACTACATGTATATAATGTATCGATGGAGAGAAAAGGCTTGATGAGATCTTGCGCATGCGCAGTGTGATGTGAGTCTGCACATTCTGCGCAAGCTCAAGACACTTTTTTTCAGCTTAATATTTTACAAACTTTGTGTACAAATACACTAAACCGAAAAAACGGTTTGTTGCAAAAGTAGTGACTTACAGGACATAAATAGGGGCGAGGACTCTGTCAAAGTTATCTTTCCTCCCTTCAAAAAACGGGTCTACCCTGAAAGAAAAGTAATTGCTCCAGCAGAGCAGGGAAAAATTCTTTCATTTTAGAGTAAACGCCTTTTCAGAAGGGCTCAGTGAGCAGGAAATCAAACAAGAAATCATGAAAAGTGTATCCCTTGTAAAGATGGTGGACATTCTAGCAAACTCCAATCCCTTTAAAGACACATATTCCATTGCGTAACATCCTAATGACCCTGTTGAAACAGACCATACATCTGTGGTCACCTATGGTTCTCAAACAGGTAGGGGACAGAGATAGGGAAATCTCTTTTGAGCAGAAGATAAATGGCTAGAAGTATAAAATAAGGTTTTATGAAACCATTCTGATAAAATATAGAATTTGATGATTAAAAAGTTTCATAAGCAAGTGTAACTTTATTTATTTAAATCACTTAGATAGGTGTTTTCTATTTATTTATCCTTTACACAGTTTACTGGAAAATTAATGTACATTATGTAGAAAAACGGTGATATTTTTTCTTATTTCCGATCCAGACATAGACTTTGGGTGTTCATTAGCCTCACAGAGGCGCTTTCAATGAACATCGAAAATCTATGTTTTGAACAAAAATAAGAAACATAATTCATACTCCTTCAAACCCAATTTTTCACCAAATAAAGTGGGATTTACTGGGGCTTCAGCTTTACAGACTTACTAATGTAGTGACAATAAAAAAGACAGTTATAGTAGTCAGTGATGGTTAAATAAAGACCTGATCAGACTGCGCGAATGCCAAGGCTGGTCTGATTCTTCGCTGGGCAAGCATGTTTTAGGATAGGCTTACCTGTTCTCAGATTATGACTATTACAGTTTTATACCGAAAAAAGCGCGTCGATCAACCTGTTATTTAGGGAAATGGGTACACTTTTAGGGGTGGTAACTCTTAAAATAATATTTTTACTCACTTCACAAAAGGGATCTGCTCTAAAAGGAAAGAATTTGCTTCCCTTGGAACAAATTCTTTCCTTTTAGACCCGATCCCTTTTTAGAAGGACCTTAGACAGCAGGAAAGCAAACCGGAAGTCACAAAAGTTGTCTCCCTTGTAAAAATGCCCTAACATTTGCCAATTGCATCCAGTTCCCTTTAAATTGCTAGCATGACAACTGATGCTGCAAGGCACTGCGAGATGAAATTACCAGATAACCTTGTTGAGAAATTAGAACAATTACCTGATGGAATAAAACCAATACTTACTAAAATTGAAAAGGAGTATGGCCTTTCAACTTCATCATATGAAGGCGATAAACATTTCTCTATCATTGGACCGAACCCTGAAATACTAGATCTTGCGATAGAAACATTGGAGCGGAGATTCACGAGCCAGGAAAGTGAAGATTCAGGAATAAGTCATGAGTTAGAAGATAAACGCGCGGTATGGAAGTTTTTGGGCGAATATGCAAGGAAAGCTAGCCATATGTTTTTGTCTGAATTGAAAGAATTAAAACAAATAAGATCTGTTATTGTGAAAGAAACCAAGAACTGTTTGGAAATAACGTGTGCGTATGATGATGTCGATGTAGTAAAATGTGCTGTGGATAAACTTGAACGTGCTCTCCATGATCTCTATGAAGATAATGTTAAAGTTAAAGGAAAAGAAAGAGAAATGGGCATGGTACGGGAATTCATTCAAAAGATACATGCACGTGATAAAACTGTAATTATGCTGTTTAATGAAACGGATAAATCGATCAATATATGCGGCAAAACCAAAGAACATGTGGAGGAAATGGCAGAAGAACTAAGATCTGGAAGAGTTACGGGAACCTTTGTTCTTCCTGTCTTGGTAAGAGCTATTATATCATTACTTGAGCCGGACTATTGCATTTGCTACAAGATTGCATACGCACTCAACGAAGACTTTCATCACGAATACAGCCTAAATAATGTTGACCTCCTTAAATTTACGAAAACACGCCTATTCTAATATATAGAAAATTTCTCTTCCAAAAAACTGAAAATTTTCAGATAAAAAACTGATATTTTTCATATTTCTGCTCTAAACATAGATTGTGGGTACACGTTAGAATCGCTTCAGCGAGGCGGTTCTAACGAGTACCCACAATCTATGGTTTTGAGCAGAAATAAGAAAAAATATTTATACCCTATAAACCCCAGTTTTACTATAAAAAAGTGGGGTTTAAAGGAGTAAACATTATATAGGCATGTTTTCGTGCTGACTCGACTTTATAAAGTAAAACTGGGGTTTACAGTTTTTTTCTTTTTTGCTAAAAACATAGATTGTGAGTACTTGTTAGAACCGACTTGCCGAGGCGGTTCTAACGAATACCCTTAATCTATGTTTTGAGTAGGAATATAAAAGATATCAGATTTTTTTTGTCTGAAAATTTTCCTTTTTTGGTTGTAAAATTTTCTATATATTTGAATAGGCGTGTTTTCGTAATGGATCAGCCTGTGTATCCACGTAGTCTGATCAGAGTATTTGCTGTTCTCCTGAAGGCGCTTTGAATCATGGCTACACAGTGCTCTCGAGAGGTGTGTGATGCCTCTGATCAGGCTGCGCAGATGCACAGGCTGATCTGAGTCTTCGCCGGACGCAGATGCAATCTTGTAGGAGATGTTGTGCCCCGGCTCAGTTTGTTGTAATGTTCCAAATATTTTTTTATAAATAAATATACCCATACATTCACTTTTTTAAATATTGTTAGTTAAATCTATCTGTATCGCTGTATTTTTAATCCTTAAGATGCCAAGAAAAATTACATCTGAAAATGTCATCTGTTTATATCGTCTGCTGTATCTTCTTGCAAATCTTTTTGAACATACTTTTTTTTTGCATATAGGCAAACAGTATGGACTCAGATCAGATTGCTACTAGAGGAGCTGGGTCTACACTGTTTGCAACAATGACTTTTAAAGTAACCGGCAAAAGTCAAAGCAGACGACACTTGTTGTGTTTGGCATCTTAAGGGTTAAAAACAATAAATCAATAAATGAAAATTATTCAATCAATAAGTAAGTGTTGAAAATTTTGGTTGTATGGAAATCTTAGTAATTCAATCATACTAAAACACCGCCAATATACGGTTGACAAAATGTACGTACGAATGGCATAAACGATAGCTCATTGATTATCAATTTTATACGGATGGAATTACTTACCTGCCTGAAAGTGGCTCTTTCTTCATCAACCCATTACGAAAACCCGCCTATTCAAATATACTGAAAATTTCACCACCAAAAACTGAAAGTTTTTCAGATAAAAATTCTAATATTTTTTCATATTTCTGCTCAAAACATAGATTGTGGGTACTCGTTAGAACCGCCTCGGCGAGGCGGTTCTAACGAGTACCCACAATCTATGTTTTTGAGCAGAAATAAGGAAGATAATGTATACCCCTGTAAACCCCAGTTTTACTATATAAAAGTGGGGTTTAAGGGGGTCAAAATTATATAGGCATGTTTTCGTGATGATTGTCTGCAAAGTCGGCAATCCCTCGGTTCGAGGCTCTGTACTTTAGGTTTTGGGTAAGATTGTAAAATCATTTCGAAAATCGTCAGATGACGTATAAGTATACAAAAAGTACAGTCGTTAAAGAACAGTTAGGAAATAAAGGGTCTGTCAAGTCGAGCCGTTGGGTGAAAGAGTTATGAAAATCGGCGATAAATAATTAAATTATTGGGCCTTGAAAATCTAGAAAAGCTAGAGAGTCAATGATGTCATAATCACCTAATTATATATGAACACATGACATCTAAAGGAATATGTTGTTGTTTCATGTCTGTAAAATGTAATCATTTATATATAAACTATCAACTAACTCATATAATCAGTCTCTTATTTCTTTTGATCAAATTTGCGTCAAAATGCTCATTTATTGACCCTTTCAGCTCTGCAAACCAAAACAATAGTTTTGCAAACAGTGTAGATCCTAATGAGACGGCTCATGATGAGCCGTCTCATCAGGATTTACACTGTTTGCCCGTTTCATCAGGATTTACACTGTTTGCCAGATTTTAGACTTTTGAGTGCGACCCTTAGTTAGAACAATGGTTCTGACCACATTCAAAGATTGAAGAGTCCACTTTAGACACTCAGGGATGAAGGGGTTAAAGTTGAATGCTTGAAGGCGAGCACTGTATTTATTGCGCCTTTCCCTTTAAATTCTAGGTGAAATCCAAGAAATTCAAACAGAAGTTAGAAATCCCCGGATGTATTGTAAAAAAGATGGAGAAGCAGAAGGGTGGTATTTTTCCAATCATTGCATCAACAGAGAAAGAATTTGGTCTGGAAGTAAAGTACGTTCGGGACAGATATTTTCTCATCTTTGGGCCAAATAAGGATGTCCTTGACCTGATGGCACAGACTTTGGTTCTTCGTTATGTATTGAAGGTACGTTAACCTTGTCATCCCGGATTTTTTTCTCTTACGGACGCATCCATTTTTAAATTTGGACATGTCCACTGTTGCAAACAGGTGCCTCAGTCAAAAATCAAAATACAATAGCAAACAATGTAGATCCTGATGAGACGGCTCGTTATGAGGTGTCTCATCTGGATCTACACTCTTTGCATAGTCTATTTTGAAAGGGAAATGGTATTACTATATAATGCTACATTTATGCAATACCACAACTCAGTAACATTTCCTGGAATCCAGAGAGGTTGACTACGCAAGTAAGTCGTTCCCAGATTACATTAAATCAAATTTTGATATTATCACACTTTTATTGAGGACGTACATTGCTACACATATATGTCAAAGACGTTACATAGCACAGTAGTTAATAGGACATTTAACTCATTTATGACTACGAAAACAAGGAACAATGGTAAACAGTGGAGAACTAGAATACGGCGTCTGATCAGGGCTACACTGCAATAAATACCATGATTTACGTAAAATATGGCATTAAACCAAACTAACCAGACACCTCGTAATGAAAATGGACCCCATATAATGGAAACAGACCTGATGGGCACTGTGTGGCGTTGTAGTCGTCTCGTTGCGGGATACTCGAAATTGACACTATCTAGGAAGTGTCAAGACTACAGGGCCTAGTTGTTTAAAGCATCGTTAGCTTAACGAGCTCGTTAAGGTCATTTCGTTAACTGTTTTAGCGGATTCAATATACAATATTCTGATATTTTTTGCTGAAAAAATGTGAATAGCTTTTGCACTGCAAAAGCTACTCACATTTTTTTCAGCAAAAAATTTCAGCATATTTGCATATCACTCGATGTAAATTTTAACGACGTCGTTAGTTTTGAACAACTGGGCCCAGAATATCGATGCCACCGACAGAAGAGCAATCCAACCGCGACGGACAACACACACACGCAACAAAAGAAAAAAAAAAGAAAATTCACCATCCCTCCAATCCTTCGACACAATTTACCTGGTTCAGGACCATTTTCTCAGCCTACACTCAGAGACAATTGACCCATATGTGCTTTCAGTGCTTTGATTATATTATGGGGATACATATTGCATAGTTTTGTGTACATAATGCTTTTTGAACAGGATTTATGTTTCTGTTTCCAATTTCCGATTTGTGTTATAGAATCCCTTATAAAGATTCTCTAAAAACAACAAAACAAGCATTATGAGTTATTTCCGGGTGTCAAATGATTAATCTACAACGATAAAAACCGAGGAAGGTACCTCCGTGGAGGAAAACCATTGTTGGCTATAACGTCAGCCAGTTCGTCCTTATTGTTAGTGTATAGATCTGTATTACTGTACCCAGTAACAAAAATCTATTTTTAGATGAAATGCTAGGGCTTGCAGAGCTCTAGATGAGAGATGTATCAAGACAAATATATATTAGCCTTATTTCACCATAAAACCTACAGTTGACCTCAATAGCTCGAACACCGATGGCTCGTTTACCATTGCTAAATCGAACTAGTGTTTGAATCCTTACGAAATTCTTCCAGTAGCTCAAGAAAACAAATATTTAGGGAAAATGTCTTATTTTATCATGAAATTGTTGCGTGTACTCATGAGTACACTCCAAAAACAATTATTGTGTAGCACGTCAACAGGATTTTCCTAATTTTTTCGCTATTAGCTTCCTGACCTGGCGCCATGATTAGCCCTAAGTGACTCGAACTACACATATCTCAAACAAATTTCCTAAGTGGCTCGAACTACACATATCTCAAATAAAATTCCATGGAAATTTGTTTGAGATATGTGGAACTACACATATCTCAAACAAATTTCCATGGAAATTTGTTTGAGATATGTGTAATTCGAGCCACTTAGGGTAGTATATTCGAGTCATTGACGCTCGACTGTATGTTGTGGGTACTCATTAGAAGCACCTCTGCCTCTGAAAGGAGCTTCTAATGAGTACCCACAACATCTGTTTTTATGTAGAAACAAGGAAATTGTCAATATTGTTTTGTTAAAATGAGCTTATCTTGAATAATGGCTATGTATTTTACTTAGATATCTAAACGGTTTGGTATAGATTTTTTGGCATTATTTAAGGTTCCACCACAAAATAGTATTATTGGAATGCTCCAACGTCAAAATGCTGTTTGGAAATTCATGGGAGAGTATGCAAAGAAAGTAAACCATCTTTTCAAGAGAGAACTATCATCAATCAAACGAATGAAAACAGTGACTGTGCGAGCTTTTCCCAGTCAAATGATTCCAACATGTGTGGATATCCTCTGTAGTGTAAAAACAGTAGAGCGTGTAAAACCGGAAGTAGAAAAACTAGTTGACATGCTACATAAACTTTTCGAAGATAAAGTAATGGTTCCACGTAAAGAAAAGATTGTTCAGAAAGTCCGAGAATTTGTGAGACATAAACACGAACATGACTTTACTGTTTTATGTCTGTTTGACGAAACAGATCATATCCTAACTGTAAGTGGAAGGAATTTTTATATAGTACGGGACATAGCTGCAGAAGGACTAGAGATTATAACTACCGCACCACAAAAGGTTCCTGTTCCTGATGAATTAGTAAGTAAAACCCCAAATAGTAAAATGACTTTCTAGCTGTTTTACAGGGAATGGATGCATTTTCAGAGATGCTGATCTGCCATAATTGTTCTGTCTCCAATCTAAAAAGGAATATGTAAAAGGAAAAAAATGCTCTCGATGGGAGCATTTTTCCCTTTAGAGTATACCCTTTTATAGAAAGGGCTTGGTTTGCAGGTGGCAAACCAAAATTTGTCTCCCTTGTACAAAATGGTAGAACATCTTATAGATGTATCCAATCCTCGTAAGTGCTAGAATTTCGTTAATTGAATGGAAGTCAGTACAGCCGGACCTCAATAGCACGATGACTCGTTTACATTGACTAATTCGAACTCGTTTTTGAGTTCCTACGAAATTCTTCCTTGAGATCATAAACACAAATATTTAGGGAAATTTCCTTCTTATTTATCATGAAATTATAATGTGTGTACTCATTAGAATCGCCTCATCATCAAGGCGATTCTAATAAGTACACTCAACTTACAATTATTCCGTAGAAAATCGAAAAGATTCCCCTAAATTATCGTTTTTTGCTTCCTAACCTTGTGCCATGATTAACCCTAAGTGGCTCGAACTACCCATAACTCGAACAAATTTCCATGGTCCTAAAGGTATTCGAGTCATTGAGGTTCGACTGTATTTGATTATTATTATTTCTGAAACATTTATTGAAAAGTTCCGACCATATTTCACTAATTCTAAACTTTGTCAACGAAGTTAGGTCATGGTCTTCGCTTGTCCTCTTTATATTCGATAATAGCCGCAAGTTTTAGGGTTTACATAGCTGTAAAAGTGCTTTGAACCCTCCGGTGGTTTGCTCTGTTGGGCGGTGGTCCCGATGTTAATCTTGCTCTTTGGTGCTTTTTGGTTTATTTTACAATCCGCTCCAAAGTAAAACATGAACAGGTGATTTTTTTCTAAATACATCAGAGGTAGTTTTATTTTATTTTCACCTTATAAAGTGGCAGGTTTTGTCGTGCGCTTGCTCATATAGTACATTATAAAATGTAGTGTCTCTTTTGCAGAAAAATATGTACAGACAAATGTACCAGACAAGATTAAATGAAGAGGTGGTTGAAAAACTGGAGAAACAACCCGGTGGAATTATGCCAATCATACAGAGGATTGAGAAAGAATATGGTGTCAAAGCATTGCACCATAAAAATACTGTGGCACTAGTAAGTCCTTCAAATGAAGTGTTAGAACTAGCAGTAGAAACTCTGGAAGACAGATATTCATCAGACTTGATTAAGAGGCCAAGTCGCCTAAGTATAACGGGACGGAAAAGAAACAGAGAAAAAACCGGTGTATAAAATAAATAAAAAAAAACAAACACATAAACAAACAAACAAACAAATTAAATCGGCCTTTGCACGTCAAACAGGGCGGTTAGATTCATACGAACAGGAAAACCAAGGCCAAGATCAGCTTTATCATCTAGGTTAACTTTCATAAGTACGTGAGAACAGCAAAGCTCCAGATCAGCTTTAGTGAAGTATATTTTCGCCCTTTAAGATGTTTAAGCTCATTTGTATTTATTTGAGAGCAGAATATCATTCACATCACGAAAACACGCCTATATAATTTTGACCCCCTGAAACTGGGGTTTACAGGGATATACATTATTTTTCTTATTTCTGCTCAAAACATGGATTGTGGGTACTCGTTAGAACCGCCTCGACGAGGCGGTTCTAACGAGTACCCGCAATCTATGTTCTGAGCAGAAATATGAAAAATATCAGAATTTTTTATCTGGAAATTTTCCCGTTTTTGGTTGTAAAATTTTCAATATATTTGAATAGGCGTGTTTTGTAATGATTATAGGCCGGGAGGCATGATCAGTGCGACATGTTAAACAATTGTTCATGAACACTCAACAACACGGCGTCTTGGCGTCTTCTAATTCTGTTAATTATATACTTAGCCGTGAAGTACAAGGATCTCTCAGTTACTATGCTTTCGATATCTTTCATAAAGTTTTTTTGCTTGACGCTTTACACAGAAGAAGTAAATTTGCAAACTTTTGTCATGATTTAATGCAAAACCATTTGTCGTAACTACCTATGCATAAAAAGTTTTATTCTAGTCATTGATTTTTATAAAATATCAAATATTTTCACTTTTTTTCCAAAGTAAAAAAGAGTGCAAATTATGCAAAAATCTGTAGGGTAACTTGGAGGCAGATTTTCAACAAGTACCTCTTTTTCAATTTTTTCTGAATTTTTCATAATAGTGTCGTGAAACATCAGTATTCAAATTCAGCAAAGAAAAGTAAAAAATATTTTCCAACACGAACATTCCAAATACGAGGGATGTTCGAAATGAATTGCTTATTTCTATCTGGAGACTTCAAATTTCAAGTTAGCCCAAAAGTACTCATTTCATGCCCTCGAAGTACTGCCCGTGGCTAGAAATGCAAAGTTCCAGCCGATGTATCCACTTCTTGAAGGCGTCACGGTACGCTGATTTGGGCACAGTAATAAGGTACTGATGAATGGCAGATCCAAGTGCCTGTCGGGACTGGTATTTCCGCCCAGCAAGGAATGCTTTCAATTTCGGAAACAAAAAGAAATCACATGGGGCAAGATCTGGGGAAGTGAGGGGTGAGGCAAAACGGTTACTTTTTCTTTCTTCAAAAACGCCGTAACTATTGCGGAGGTATGAGCTCGGGCATTGTCATGTAGAAAACGGACATGTTTAAAACCAGTGGCAGGACGTCGTTTCTGATAATACTTTTTCAGTTTCTTCAGTACTACGTCTTTGTAGTACTTTCCGGTGATGTTTTTGCCCTTTTTCACTGGCAATTTTATTGCTACTCCTTCACCAGAGAAGAAGATTGCATACAAAACCGTCTTTGTACTCAAAGAACGTTTGGCAATTATTGGGCGTTTGCTGTGTTTTGTGGCCCAGATCTTATTGCTAACCTTTCTGACGGGCTCAAAATAATGGACCCAGGTTTCATCACCTGTGACGACATTGGCAAACCGCTTTTTGTCATATTTTGGAAACATTTGAAGCAGCTTTTTGGCCACTTTAACCCGTTGCCTCTTTTGCTCGTCAGACAACAGATGTGGCACCCATCTAGCAGAAATCTTTCTGACTTTCAAATGCTTCTTCAAAATAAGGTGAACCGTTGATAGTGATATGCCTACCTTTCGTGCAATATCACGAACTGTAAATCTGGCATCTCCTTCAATGATTTACTTTATTTTGGAAACGATTTCTTTACGAGATGCAGATTTTGGCCCTGATTTCGGTGCATTTTTGATGGACTCTACACCAGATTCAAATTTCTTTTTCCACCGCCGAACTGTGTCATAAGACACACAAGAAGGTCCAAAAGCAGTAGAAATTTCAGTCATCAGCTTCTTCAAAGAACAACCAAGTTTTGAGCGAGCTTTGATGTAAGCCCGTATTTCATCTTTTTTGTCGACGCTTCTACCAACCATTTTTACTGCAGTGGTCAATGACTGCGTGTATTCAAATGGCAAATTTTATGTCTTACACTTAGTCTAACATGTACATTTATACACCATTGTGTAGATATTGAATAGCCCTATACAGGTATGTATTGGTTTTTATCGCGCCCCACGTGGATATCGACCTAGAGGACAATAAGCAATTCATTTCGAACATCCCTCGTATAACTTTACTGCAGAAATTGCATAGGTCAGACCAATTTATGGCCGTCAATTTAATTTTAGAGTAAATGTTTGAAAACAAAATACAGAACCAGAAAAGACAAAGTCGTTTCTGATACGATATGGTCAATCAGAACAAAATATTTTCATTTAAATAAAACACCAAACAAAAAACGTATTTCCGAATGATGTCGAAAGGACAGTACTTATTTTCTATAGCTCACTGTGTGATGATATCATATCAGTAACTAGTGAATCAGAACTGTTTTTATAGACTGCTTCCCGCGTTATTGCATTTCATCTTTACGTCCTCGGCTGACCAAAAGGACATTAATTCAACTAAAATGAAACACGTTGCCATAACGTCATTAAACTGTTGACATTACGTCATGAAGTGACGTCATTGCTCTACTGAACGGGCAGAATAACGCCATTTTTTACGTTGTCTATGGTCTTTTGGCGCTATCAAGAATACAGTACTAGCAAAAAGGTTTATAATAAATAGAATAATGAACGGTGTTTGCTTGATATGAAAACTGTCACTGAGGAGCGTGGTAATTCGGTAAAAAAAGAGTTCCAAAGGCTGTTTCAACGTTGTGTGCCCGCTTGGAAATTTCTTGAGTCTAGAGTATCCCTCTGTTTAGAAACTCCATGATTTTAATTTGATGCGGCAAAAAAATGTCAAATGTGGATGAGAAAAATGTTAATGAATCATAAATAAGCAACGTCAAAACAACTTGAGCACAGTTGTTCAAAGCTAAAGATATGGAACGCCACAACTGTCTTATACCAAAATTTCTAGTCAAGTGCTGTTGACAGACATTATGTGATGTTCATATTCATTATATCTTGTTTGTTTGCCATGCTGTCTTGTTAATTCGTCATTTTGTTGGCTTCAAGTACAGTAAACTTTTGTTACAAAATCGTCATGTCTGGTCAATTTGTCATGTTGTCTTGTTAACTTGCCATTCTGTTGGCTTCAATTACAGTAAATCGTTATGTCTAGCCATTTTGTAATATTGTCTTGTTAACTTGCCATTTTGTTGGATTCAAGTACATTTTCTGGCCTTTCTTCTTCAAATACTGCTAACAGATTACTGTGTTACATCAAATCGTCATTACATGTGGTTTAAACATCATTTATGTTGTGATAACCTATATATAGTAAAACCCAGTACCACCCACATTACCTAGACTGAAGGAATATAGGTCGATTCGTCTATGGATCGTTTCGGCCTGGGCCGTTTCACCCTAGTACTAGGGGCACGGTCGATTCGTCCCAATAAGACAAACAGTTTCGCCTCTGTGACGTTTCAGCCCTATTTCCATTTTCAAGGTTAAGGTAGAGTAGTTCCTTTTTCAAGGGTACTGTAGAGGTAGGGGTAAGGGCAGGATAGGGTAGGTGTAGACTCGGGGGTGGGTGGGGGGTTAACTTCCTATATATGACAAGGTACGGGTGTGCGTGCCCAATTGCCCCCTTTTTCACGCTGCCAGGTATATGATTGGCCCCCTTTTTTCAACAAAAAATATATGGCTGACCCTATTTTTCTTTATTCGTATGTGAAAGACCCCATTTTTCGCTCAGTGATTCGTCGAGGCTGCTTGTTCTCTTGGTATTCAGTGAGTTGACTTCTATATTTGTCTAACTACCAGCAATAAATGGGTATAAAAGACAAAGGGCAGTATATGAATGGATCAACATTTTGGACGATCAAGTATATGAAACGGTCTGTTTTTTCAAAGGCCAGGTATATGAATGGAGTAGGTTTCGAAATACTGGCTCGCACACCCCGTACCACATTTACCCCCAATTTATCCCCCGAGGGTATAGAGATTAGGGGTAAAGGTGGAGCCGGCGGGGCTGGCAGAGCAGGGCAGGGAGGGTAGGATACGGTACTGTATGGTACAGTACGTTAAGGTACGGTACAGTAGGTTGGGCAGAGCAGGGCAGGGCAGGATAAGGAGTAAGGACAGTGTAGTGTGGTAGAGCTAGGAATAGGTGTAAGGGATAAGGGTATGGTCAGGGCAGAGAAAGGGTAGGGTCAAGTAGGGGTAAGGGTAAGGGATGGGGAGGTGGGGTGGGGTGGGGTGGGGTGGAGTGGAGTGGGGTAGGGTAGGGTAGGGTGTAGTGTAGGGTAGGGGTAAAGGTAAGGGTAGGTGTAGGGTAGCGGTTAGGGGCAGGGTAAGGTTAGGGTAGGTACCTTATCCGAACCGCGGAGATTAAATCTGTTAAGGATTTACATTGTTTATTTTTGTTGACTGAGAATCACTTGTTATTAACAGGTTTAGAACGTTGTAATAGTTGTCAACATACGTAAGGATTGAGAACTTCTTATATTTAGATTTTAGTTGCTTTTTTGATAGTGGGCCGTTTCGGTCGTGGGCCGTTTTGAGTTTAGGGCTTTTAGTCCATCACTAAACAGTGTCGATTCCGTTGAACAAGTCAGCGCATTAGATAGACAAGATAACTTACTATTACAGCTGTAGATAAGCATTCTTTTACAGAATAATATCGTGCTTTAAACCGTCAGAATGGCCAGTTAACAAGTCAGCAGCGCAAATGAAGCCTATAGAATGACAAGTTAACAAGATAGCAGGGTAAAAGAAGCCAACAAACTGTTCAATTAACAATACAATACAACAAATGAAGCTAACAGAATAACAACAAGTTAACAGGACAACATGACAAATGCAGCCAACAGAATGTCGATTTAACAGGACAACAAGCAAACAAACGAGACAGAATGAATATGAACAGCATATAATGTTTGTCAACGGAATACTATAATGTTACAAGTATGATGAGACAACATGGTAAATAAAGCTAACAGAATGTTCAGTTAACGAGACAATATGACAAATAAATCTAACAGAAAGACGAGTTTACAGGACAACATGATAAATGAAGACAACAGAATGTTGACTTAACAGGCAAACAAAACAAAATATAATGAATATGAGCATCACATAATATTTGTCAAAGGAATGCTATAATGTTATGAGGAGACAACATGATAAATAAAGCTAACGTTATGTTCAATTAAAAAGAGAATACGACAAATGAAGCTAACAGAATGACGTGTTAACAGGAGAACATCACAAATAAAGCCAACAGAATGACAAGTTAAGGAGACAATACGACAAAGCTAAAAAAATGACAAATTAACAAAACAACATGGCAAACAAACGAGACAATAATGTTTAATAACATCACATAATGGCTGTCAACAGAACATACTGTCGTATCTTGATATAAGACAGCCGTGGCGTTCCATATTAAGATATCGTTGGTTTACGTATCGTTAAAAGTTTGATCATTAAATATGGCATATATGCTAATATTTTTTTCAACAAAAATACCTATGAATTAGATAATGTACTTAACAGAACAGCTAACATTTTGACCTCTAACGAGCTCATTAAGCTAACGATGCTTTGAACAACTGGGCCCCGTCTTTCAGCATGCGGTGGTCTAGATATGTTTGCTTAGTTTGAGTGTTTAAATGGAATGGATGCACGTTTCAGGGGAGTCAACTAAATCAGAATGGGTTTACAAATGTACCTCCCTGCTGAAAAGAAAATAATTTGTTCTCCTGAGGAGCAAATTCTTTCTTTTTTTTTGAGTATATCCCTTTTTAGAAGGAGTATGGTGTGTAATTAAGCAAACAGGAAGTCACTTAAATTGTCAGGCTTATACAAAATGGTAGAAAAACTACGAAATGTGTACAGTCCCTTTAAATCTCCATGGTTAAAATATTGGACGGCGTCAATCAAAAAGGCGTCTTCGAGGCATACGTCTTCCACGCAGTTCGATCAGAACCTCCTTTACAGACGTTGCAGCCATTGCTCCAGAAAAAGCACTTTTTTAAGCCAAAATGGTTTATATTTTTCTGAGTTTTTTTTTCACAAAAATATGTTGTAGGTACTCATTAGAAGCGCCTCATCGAGGCGCTTCTAATGTGTACCCACAACATACATTTTCGTAGAGACATAAGAAAATATTTTCATAATACCCCCTCTTATCATGATCTACGTGTATCAGAAGACAACTGATGAGTGGCGCACACACGTTGGATGCCATTACTATGCATTTCAAACATGACCGGAAACACCTTTTCACTTGACCCGCCCAGATATATCGCATTTACCAAAATAATGTTTTCGGACTGACATGCCTAAAACAAACAGCATAAACCCTGATTAGACGGTGCGATTCGCGGAGTCTGATTAGTACCTATATTGTTAGTAGCTCAATCAACGCTTTGTAGAAATGTCAACAAATAGTAAACTGGCCACGGGTCAAAATTTAAAAGTTCTGTAAGGAGTTAAGGTGTCCGAAAACTTAGGGTAAACACGGTAGTCTTGGCGAACTGTGTATGCCCAGAAAAAATATAGTCGCACCGAGGTTCACGCATATATTATCTTACAAGAAAAAAAGAACAAACAACAATAACAACAAAAAAAACACACAAATAATATTCGCTACACAATGCTAGGAAATATCTTAAGGGGAGGTTTCACCATATCAGGGGAGGTAATTCCGTCAAAATAGTTTTTGTCTTCCTTCTAAAAAGGGGGCTATCCTAGAAGAAAAGAATTTGCTCTCCCTGGAGCAAATGCATTCTTTTCACAGTAGACATCTTTTCAGTAGGTTCTTGGTGTCGAGGAAAGCAAACAGGATTTCAAAACTTAGAAGGAAAACAAATCGAAATTTTCTCGTGTGACACAGATTTGCGTGACGCGTTTTATCACGGTTCCTGTAAAATATGCGTATGTCGCTAAAAAGAGAAAGGGAGTATATACTCCCTTTCTCTTTTTAGCGACATACGCATGTTTGGTCTCTTTGTGAGGTTATTTATAAAGAACTAACAGTCGCCACATGAAGAACAATAATAACAAAGAAAAAATAAAGGAATAAATGATAAATAAAACAATACACGCACGCACGCACACACACAATAATGTCCTTCGTAAAATCCATTGGACGAGATTCCATCTTGTGGAGGCAAACAACAAAGAGTATACTAAATCTGTGTCAATTCATGGCTATCCACTGTTCCCTTGTGTACTGTTCAATTCTTTCTCATACAAGAAATGTCAGATCCTATTTTCTAGGAATATTATAAAAACAAAGAAATATCGTAAATATGTCGTCTACTGAATTTACCCATAGCACTGTAAGTGTTAATTAGCAATATCTGCTCTACTTCTAATCGCTTCATATCTCTCTATCATTCTAGACATGATGTTTCCAAAGGCCTCTGTATTTGCGGCTTTCTCCGTTTTCTTTTCCATTAGCTTTGGATGGCAGTTCATGAATACTCTCACGGTTTTCTGTAAAACATCCAAAATATCCGAATATACCCGGAAAAAAGTTTAATGCCACAAGTACTTTTCAATTCCGTATTTCTCCCATACTGTCATTAACAGTGTAGACTGATTGGTTTCTTCCCATATCGTCTATTCCAATTTCGTCTTCTATTCTGACACTTTTTCCCATTCGTCTATTCACACATTCCCATTTCGTCTACTTTTGATATTTTCACACCTATGCAGCCTGTTCAAGATCACAATGTTGGAGTAAACCTATATTACATCTTTTATACGGAATCCATGGCAATCAGGCAAAGCAACCAGTGTAGACCAAGATCAGACTTAAGGAGGTTAGTCTGGTTCTAGCCTGTTGGTGTGCCTATTTTCCTTATTACTCATCCTCATCTATTTTGTACGGAAAGCATGGTAATCAGGTAACTCAACCAGTGTAGGCTCAGATCAGGACAATGTATCAATATTAATGGTATAAAGTATATCTGATTAGTTTTGATCCAGATCTTCGTCATTATATATACATATAAAAAGTAGACAAAATGGGAATTGCTTTCAGAAATGGAGTAGACGAAATGGGAATAAAAACAGCAGGCGAAATGGGAATAGACGAAATGGAAAGTTACCAATATTTACCTATAAGAGTAGACTGGCTCCAGTCTCAAGTGACTAAATATTTTTTTCTTAAAACCCTTTTTTATTAAACCTTTTTTATTAATCAACTAAAATAAAACCAAAGTAATATCATGACTATAAATGCTGGTCATAGTAATGATATTTTTTTTATTTTATTTTAGTGGATTATCAAACAGGATTATGAGAAAAATATTAAGTCACTGGAGACTGGAGCCAGTCTACCGTAAGGGGCCTGGATTTACCCTAATTTTTGGGACACCTCAATTCCTTGTTTTAGCAATATTCAGTCACATTAAAAATTAAAATCTCTTATCCGTTTTCTTTTACTAACGATTTTATTATAGATAATTAAAACGTAGAGTTTTTATAACTTATTGTTGACGTCAATGGGAATCATGTTTATTAAAACTTTAAATTCAACTTGTGTTACTAGAAAACACAACATAGAATAATGTTAATATTTGATTGTTTATTTATTTTATCGATTTGCTTATTGCCCCAAAACGTTTTAAAGAAGTATCTTAAAAAAATGCGCAACATTTTTTTTCTCAAAAATCCGGAAATGCATTGACTTTAACGGCGACGTCACAATATAACGACTACCTTTGTCTTTATACTAAAGGTAAATTTTACGTCCTTTGTTTTCAAAGGGAGACACTTTTTTACTTCTTGATTGCTTTCCTGTACACCAGGTCCCTTTCTGTAAAGGGGTCTACTCTAAAAGGAAATAATTTGCTCTCACGGGGAGCAAATTTCATCCTTTAAGGGTAGATCCCTTTTCAGAAGGGAGACAAGTTGGGACAGAGTTGCCTCTACTGAAAGTGTATTAATTCGCCTTATTCATGGCCAACGACATTCTTAAAGGTTTAGTTTTATTTTTTCAGAAAAACAAAAACGTCATTCATTTTCATTTTAGACGATTTACTTAAATCGTTGTCATGTTCGAAGCCACTTTGCAACCAGGAACTGTTCAGGGCTTTAATATAACAAGACCATACTTGACATTGCCGGGGTTTAGTGTAAAGTGAAAAAATGGCATTTGAAGACTTTAAATCTGCTCTCTCTCCCTCCCTCTCTCTGTGTGTCTCTCTGTCTGTCTGTCTGTCTCTTAAAAATGCATTCATCACAATACCAGCTTGGTATATGTACAACACGAAAACATGCCTATATAATATTGACCCCCTTAATCCCCACTTTTATATAGTAAAACTGGGGTTTACAGGGGTATACATTGTTTTTCTTATTTCTGCTGAAAAACATAGATTGTGGGTACTCGTTAGAACCGCCTCACCGAGGCGGTTCTAACGAGTACCCACAATCTAAAACATAGATTGTGGGTACTCGTTAGAACCGCCTCATCGAGGCGGTTCTAACGAGTACCCACAATCTATGTTTTGAGCAGAAATAAGAAAAATATCGGAGGTTTTTATCTGAAAAGTTTCAGTTTTTGGAGGTGAAATTTTCATTGCATTCGAATAGGCATGTTCTCGTAATGAAAAGACCATAAAGCCTAAACATCATAAGAATCAGCCTATCATGTCTTTAGGCAAATACAGTATTCTTCAGCTGAAAATCCAGTTCTGAAGTTGGCAGATTCTACAATGTATAGTGATTGTTTTAGGTGAATGAATACATTTCTAAGGGAGATCACTTTTGTCTGAAGATTTATGCCTCCCTAGCCATTATAAGTAGCGTTACTCTTAACTCTTAGAGGAACGATTTTCGGGAAGTGGGGTGAGGGGAGCTATCGCATTGGTACTGTTAAGAGTACTCCCGCGTCACTTTGGGATGAATGTACCAGGGAATCAAACAGTTTTCTCCTTTTGATAATGGCGGCAATTAATGTCAGCTTAAAATGCCTTAGACCTCATGCGTGTATCTATTCACTTTTTTATTATACATTACGAAAACACTATTCAAATATATTGAAATTTTCACCACCAAAAGCTGAAAGTTTTCAGATAAAAATTCTGATATGTTTCATATTTCTGCTCAAAACATAGTGGGTACTCGTGAGAACCGCCTCGGCGGTCCTGTAACCCCAGTTTTACTTTATAAAAGTGGGGTTTAAGGGGGTCAAAATTATGTAGGTATGTTTTCGTGAGGAGGATCTGCAGCAGCTACATGTTTCTTGTGACTGATTCTGAAATCGGAGATCTCTTTCAATGCAATTTTAAGAAAAAAAAAAAAAAAAAAAAAAAAAGAAAAAAAAAAAAAGAAAGGAAAGTGAAACTGACATACTTTTCACTTCTTTGCATCTATTGCTAAACATACACGTTGCTGTTAGAGCTTTGCGTGTTTTCATGGTTCACCGAATTTTATCCACTATTTTGCAAGTGAGTGGGGACTTTTGCAGATCGGGCGTTGCCTTCCGTGAATTTTCAATGCAATTTAAAAAGGAAAAGAAAAAGGAAAGTACATCTATTTACCGAAAAAAAAGACACTTTGCTGTTCGAGCTTGACGCGTTTTCATGGTTCATCGAATTTTATCCGCCATTTTGCAAGGGGGCGGGGACTTTTGCAGACCGGATGTTGCCTCCCTAGAATTTTCAGTGCAGTTTTAAGGGGAAAGTAGAAAGAAAAGTGAAAATGACGTGCCATCACGAAAACATGTCTATATAATTCTGACCCCCTTAAACCCCACTTTTATGTAGTAAAACTGGGGTTTATAGGGGTATACATTTTATTTTTCTTATTTCTGCTGAAAAACATAGATTGTGGGTACTCGTTAGAACCGCCTCGTCGAGGCGGTTCTAATGAGTACCACATTCTATGTTTTGAGCAGAAATAAGAAAAATAGCAGATTTTTTTTTATCTGAAAAGTTTCATTTTTTTTGGTGGTTAGTATTTCAGTATATTTAAATAGGCATGTTTTCGTAATGCTTTCCAATTCTTTGCATCTACTGTATTTAATAAAATACACTTTGCTGTTAGAGCTTGGTATGTTTTCATGGTTCATTTTGTCTCCCATTTTGCAAGACTTTTGAAACTTTTGCAGACTGGATGAAACCTATGAAAAAGTAGGCAATATTTCCATGCCAGAGTTATTTTACTTATATACGCATTACCTCCCTTAAAGTAGAAAGGCGTAAAGGCAAAGCAGAAACGTACAGGATTCACGACAATTATCTGGATATCTCTTTCGTCAAAGCTCTCTTGGATTAGATCCTTTTCATGGAGTTCCTTCAAGCATTTCAGGATCACAACGGCTGTTTTCAGACAATGATAGAAGGTCAGTCTTTCTGTTTTCAATACATCTTCCAACGGAAGCAGCTTGTGCACTCTTGTAGTCTTGGTTAAGAAGCATTGTGTTGTCCACATTTGTAAGACATTTTCAATTTTACCTGTAAATTGAGACGACCATTACATACAAAATTCCAAAGATGATGGCCAGGAATTTGCACATTTTAGAATATATCCTACCAATGACATAAAAAGAGTAAACATACACGAAACAAACAACGAAAATCAAGGCAACCAGCTATCTCCTGCCCAAACAGAGCGATCTGTTATCTCAATGCTCGACAGGACCCACCAAACACAATAATACGACACTAAACAGGGCAAACACGAAATACACGCCACAGCTAGTAGTCACAAGGCCACACAAAGTTTTATCTTAGTACCACAGTTCCAACGCTGCATTTAAATGCATCAGTATCTGGTATGATTACATTTTAAATGTGCAAGTACAACTAAACTTAATGATAAACGAGATGACTTGATTGGAAATTGTAACTTACCCGTTTTTGTATGCAGTACATGCTATATAACATGGGATAAATATATTTCAGCTTATTCATTTTGCTAGAATATCTATCTAATCATACTAATGACGGTACCTATCGTAATAAACTTCTAACTGCTGAAATTCTAGAACAAGTCTGTCGGTGTCATTTACCTCGTAAAATATTTTCAGAACGTTATTGCCAACATACTGGATTAATTGCTAAATACACTGGCTTGATAAACTACTTCAAAAGGGTCTAGTAGAAGCCGAATTTTAAGGGACGTACTTTAACAAAAGAGTTTTTTTTTTGTTAGTTGTTAATTAGTCTGATTTTTTTCAGAACGATTTAAAAAATGAATATTAATCGCATTAATGGTATAGGATACAATGTTGATGTTACGCGACAGATTGCGTGCTTAGTTGTTTACCCAAATCAATGTTATTGACCTTGCTGCTCTCTTTAACTGCACAATGATGGGTCAGGTCGAAGACTCATAGACGGCTTAACCCATTTATTATTAGTGTCTAATAAAAGGGACATTGGCAAAGAATATAGACCCAGATCAGACGCCACAGAACCCGGCGTCTAATCAAGATCTACCATTAAATACGCTTATTTCTGTAATACACAGACATTAATCAAAAAGTAATCAGCACCCTTCTATTGAAAATGGACCTGTCCAAAGAGGAGAGATCAAATACTCTTCTCGGCATAAAAGGTTTAAACCCTTCCGAGACGGCTTGTCCTTACCATACATGTCTGTGGGTTTACGAGCCGTTTGTTTTCTTTTGCTCTGATTACCAGTTTGTAGTTTGAACCTTATCCTGATTTCATCATAGTGGACAAAAGATAATTTGTATGTTTTTCAGTGTTTATTCTCTGATTAGTTAGGTAACGCCTGTGCAACCGAACAACTGTGTATTGCTGATACTGTATAAGGATTTAACTCTTATCCCTCATCCAGGCCCCGAAGTTAAATTGTTGACATTTTCATATTTATTAGCAGAGAAAATTTCATGCTCAGCTGAGTTGAGCATGAAAAACGTTTTATAACCTCGGGCCTGGTCAGCTTTAGAATTGACTGTTCTAAAACAAAGATATTTTTGTTATGCTACATGGATTCTCGGTGAATATTATACAACTATTTCATACCTTTCCGGGCGACAGTCGAAACTATCAGATCCGAGGTTCGGTGGACCACCTGATGATCGTCAATGGTCACAGCCGAGGGCGATAGTTCATCAGGTGGCCCATAGCACCGAGGGGCTGATAGTTTCGACTGTCGCACAGCAAGGTATGATATAGATGTTTTATTACACAACTCATATTTTAAAAGGGACTGTTTTCTTTGATTGCTATTATCAATAAATACTGGTAGCTATTTGATCACGCGGGAGATAGTCCAAAATATGATCCCGAGTGATAGTGTTCTGAGAACTGGTTCAGTCTGGCTGCCTTTTGTCACAAGTGAAGTTGCTATGTCCCTTCTTTGCATTTTAGGTGAACGGTAATGATGAATCTCGTCTTAGATTTCTCATTTCGCATATGGCTAAAGATGTTCTGCCAAGCCATGACTCATATCAATTACGTAAAACGTTAAACGAATCATTGGTTGCAATGGTAAGAATGTTGATTCTGTAGTTTGGGCAATACTGAAATTACCACACACAGGTATTCTCAAATTAGCAGACACTAAGGCTGGCTAATCAGAGCTGAAAATATAATCGATTATCAGTCCTGCCATTGTGATCGATAATCGATTAGTAATCACTGAAGATTTGGTCATAATTTTACCTGTTTGAGCATGACTCTTACCACATATTAAACTTTATTGTGAGCAAACAGTGTAGACCCAAACACAGCGTCTCATCAGGTTCTACACTGTTTGGACTCATCCAGCTATGTTAGACACAACAGTGGGTAGTCAATTGTACTTGTTCAAATTTTAGATTAAGTATGGTTAGGAGTTGAAGTGTCTGAATAATAAGGGTAAATATGTTAAAGTAACAAACACAGAAATAAAATGATCGATTATTGGCTCATCAGTGATGATAATCAATTTTGTGGAATTTATTGATCAATTAATCAATTATCCAATTAATTGTGCCAGCCATAGTAGACAGTGTAGTTCAAGAAACACTGAAATTACCACACACAAAAATTCTCCAAGTAACAGATAGTGTAATTTAGGCAACACTGAATTTAACACACACATGCATCCTCCAACAAGTAGAGTGTACTTCGGGCAACACTGAAATTACCACACATAGGGTATTCTCTAACTACTAGACATTGTATTTCAAAAAGCACTGAATTTACTACACAAAAGTATCCTCCAACTAGTGGACAGTGTAGTTCAGGCAACACTGAAATTAACACATAGAGGTATTTTCCAACTAGCAAGCAGTGTAATTCAGGCAACACTGAAATTACACAAAAATGTGTTCTCCAACTAGTAGACAGTGTAATTCGGCAATACTTAAATTACCACACACAACCTCGTTGTGTGTTGGGGCAATACTGAAATTATCCTCCAACTAGCAGACAGTGTAGTTCATGCAACATAAGTTACCACACACAGGTATTTTCCAACAATTATACAGTGTATTTCATGCAAAACCAAACGTACCACAAACACAGATGTCCTCCAAGTAACAGACAGTGTAATTAGAGCGACACTGAAGTTACCACCCACGGGCGTCCTCTAACAGACAATGCAGTTCGGGCAATACTGAAGTAGCCACAAACAGGCGTCTTCAAACTGATAGACAGTATAGTTTGGACTTGATTGAAGTTACCACTCAAGCATATTTCCAGCTAGAAGGCAATGTAATTTGGGAAACACTGAAGTTACAAAATAGAGTAATTCTTCAAGGAGTAGGCAATGCACTTTGGGCAACACTACCCTGACTACTGGTAAGGGGATCAAACTAAACTATACTGTGTACGAAATGCTTTGATGGCGGAATAAAAGAAAATATTGTGCACCTACCTTGTGAGAAAAGATTATCTTGCTTTTTGTCTGTTTCAGTCACATTAACATCCTGATAAAAAGAGAAGTTGAGTGTTACTTACTTTATATAAGTCACTCTGAAGAGTATACTTCTGATATTGTTCAGCCTTTGTATTACTTTGTGGCCGCAGATTGTTCTGCTATTTTTATTCCAACTATCTAAGGGACTTGTTCTTGTGTTTGTTCTTTCATGTGTAACTTTGTGATCACCTCACTTGGGATAAATGGGAACTTGTCGATAGACCTACTCGTTTAGCTTTACGTCCTGTCCTCAGATGGTACTCTTCGCTTGTTCTACATCTCTATATCAGCGGTACACAATATCTGTTATTGTGGTGATAAGAGTTGATAATCGCGGTACAAAATATCGTATGTGAAGCATCTGCTAACTTCGATCACTCGTATATTCCTTCTTTACAACAGTCAATTTGATCTTGCTGTGTTATGCTTGTGTGTCAACACAATACAATTATTTGTATAACCTTGGTAGACATTGTCTCCACAATGCTGTATACCAAGCTTTAGCCGTAAAGTTTTCAGTTCTGGAGAAAGATTGCTGAGGATTACCAAATTTTTGTATGGCGATTGCCTTGGTAGTTGGACCGCGGTCATAAGTACAATCATAGATTATGTATAAGATAACTGCTGAATATTTGTTGTTCGGCTTCAAAAGAATGTTATTTACAAAATGTTAACGGTTGGCGAGACGACTTTGCACTGCGGCAAGGACAGATAACCTCGTGGTATAATGTCTTGATCTAACTCAAGTGCAGGTTTTACTTCCATTACATGCTATACGTCTTTATATATATTTCTAGATAAACACTTTCCAACATCTTCTTTGAATAAATGGATAAACAAAATAGAAATATGTTACCAAGGAAATGCCACAATCACGAAGCGTAGCCTTGCTGAGGAACAGAAAAAGGAAGAAGTAAGATACAAAAATGTGACAAAACAAAACGACACTTTTGCAATAACCGACATACGAATAAAGAAGAAGTGCAACAGAGAATAATAAAAGTCAAAAAACATTGCCTTTGAAAACAAAGAACACACAAAATCACGAAAATCGGAGACTCTCTTCATATACAACACTGCAGTTTGCGAGGCTGCATACGCCCCCACTAGCGCCGGCTTATGCGGTATTCGATTTTCAAAATAACCAGGATGATCAATGATCCAAAAGGAAATAAAATACAACCTGCACTATGGTGATGTACGGGGAGAATTTTTACGGCCACCACACGGCACAACACCAGCTACAGTAGAGTAAAATAAAAGTCATCTTCGAACGATCAGTAGAAAAAAAAATACTGCTGGGGTTTAAGCTAGATTTACCCGCCCTTTAGTTCTGATACAGTTCCAGATGATGTAAATATATATTCGGTCCGCGTCAGTCTTTCACTTACGTGGGTGAGTTAACACAAAAACTAATATAATCACAAAACACTGCGACTGGCCAAACCAGTGGGTTCAATTACAATCTAACGCAAGAGTTCAATAAACTTACAAGTAGGACCAAGATGGGACCGACAACCAATCAAAACCATCTATAAGAAATGAGCCAATGCACAACAAAACCTACACTGAGACTTGTACAAGAGTTCAATAAACTTACAAGTAGGGCCAAGATGGGACCGACAACCAATCAAAGCCATCGATAACAAAATTTGTCAGCGCACGACACAACCTACAATACGATTTGTACAACCACAGAAGACTCAGATCAGCCTGGGAATCCGCCCAGTCTTATCGGAGTCTTCACTCAGCGCTCAATGGGTAGCTATGGACTCAACCTTTTTTTCATGCGGACAGCGAAGACTCTGATCAGACTGGGCGGAGGTCCAGGCGTACCTGAATCTTCGCTGGGCGCACATGCCATTTTATAGGTTTTGTCATGCGCCGGCTCAAATATATTTGACCAGAAGTTGTTTCTGCTGCCTGTCCCAAGGCGCTTCCTCTGTTGTTTCTGTATCGGTTATTGCAACTATGCCATTGTGACTTGTGATTAATTGTTTCTCATATACTCTCTCGGGGTCTCCTCAACGGTGTGATTCGTGATTACGGCCTTTTCATGGTAACTACATTATACATTTTACGTATAAAATCTTCGTACAATTAATATCCCCAACGCTATATGCAAACATTCCGCTTCAGTAATATCGAGGTTATAGTACAAAAGATATTTTAAAAGTTTAACTAAGGGCGAAGGTTGTGGCCACGTAAAATCGATTTAAGACTCCCGGTAATATTTTTACTGACCGTTCCAAGGCGGTGCGTCTGCTGTGGTTTACTATATCTGTCATTGTTTGTCTTTGCATGTTTGTCTTGGTGCAAATTTTATTTTGGATAGCCCTTTGGCCATTTCTGGGGAAGAAAATGTTGTTTTGGCTTTCTGCTTGTACTGTTTTGTTTGTGGTGCCGTTATTTTAAATGCGTCCTTCTTTCCCTTTGGTGTCTTGAAACGGAAGGTGTAAGGTAATTGTATCGATTCCTGATCATTATTTACTTTGACCAAATGGTGGACCGGATATACCCTACAAAACTCCAATTAAATAGAGCAAATTCTTCCGATACCGAGGCATTTTTTTTGGATTTGAATCTATGTATATCTAATGGTACAGTTTCCACCAAAATTTATGATAAACGTGACGATTTTGATTTTGATATAGTCAATTTCCTTTTTCTGGATGGCGATGTCCCCCGGCGTACCTCATATGGGGTATACATATCTCAACTTATAAGATTCGTCAGAGCTTCTTCAAATCTTAATGACTTTAACTACCGTAATAAAGCCCTTACTGCCAAACTTGTTAGGCAGCGCTATCGTTATTTTAAACTTTGTAAGGCGTTTTCGAAATTTTATCGCAGACACAGTGCCTTGTTAGAAAAATATAGCATCAGTCTGAAAACACTTCTGCAACAAGGTATATCGGAACCAGAATTTTACTGTGACTTAGTGTACAGCTTTAGAAAAATTGTAGGTAAATCTAACTTTTCGGAGCAATTCAGAAAGCTTATTAACCGTTATAAAAGAATTGGCTCTAGCCTGGATATTATGCGGCAGACTGCATGCCTAGTTGTCAACCCAATCATTATTGATGGCTTTGCGTCACTCTTTAATTGCACGACAGCGGTTCGGGCCTCAGACTCAAAGACGGCCTCTTCGTAAAACTTTAACCAGTGGGTTGGGGCTTGACGATATGTCTTTAGCTTGGCCCGCCGTGGTTCAACTATTGGTTTTCATTTACTCTGGCATACAGTAGAATTAGCCATGAGTACTCGTCTTTGTTTATTATAGTGATTAATTTGATTTTTATGTTTTCGCTTTGATGCATTGACTGAGTTGGGAGCCTTTATGCGAACCGAATTTTTATGTATTTCTGTATTAAGAGTAGCATCGGGACCCAGGGTGAAGTTAGCTAGCTGTAAAAGTGCTTTAAATCCCCCGGTGGTTTGCTCTACCGACCGTTCTAAGGCGGTGGTCCCAGTGTTAGTCTTACTTTTAGTTGCTTTGTGGTTTATTCTACGAGGTGATTTGTTGTATGTCTTTCCGTGTGTCATTTTGTTCTTGTGTTTTTCAGTCCTTTTAGTATTGCGATTACCTCGCTTGGGGAAGAGAGAGCTAATCTTAGTGCTTTTTGTACGTTTGTTCGGTTTGTGCCTGTTTAGATTTGTCGGTTTCCTCTTCCTCTTGGGGTCTGGGAAGGGCTGCTGTTTGTGATTGTGGCACTTCCTGGACTTTTCTCTTACCTTTTTTCCTGTCTATTTACGTTTACATTAGCAAAGGCTCTTGAGCCCTCTGATTTGTTTTATCACAGTATTGTTTGTTTCACTTTGATGTTTGCCATATAAGGTTGAGGACAGCTATGCGGACCGAACATATACTTGTAATTTGGCGCTGCATCTGATATTAGGACGAGGTTTCGAGCGAGTAAACTAGTTTAAGATCCAAGTAACCAACTGATCATTCCAAGGCTGTTCCTCTGCTGCAGGTCTTTTTTCTTTCTTTGTGCATCTGTGGTTTCATATATGGTGTCTGTGTTGTCCTTATTTGTTCCTCATATTTCCTCCCTTTGGTGCCTCGGGAGGACTGTGCTTCATAATTGTGGCATTTCCTGGGAATCTTCACTTATAGTTTTGGTAGATTGAAAGCGACCATTTTGCAATCTTTCTTTTCTTTTAACTGTTGGCTCAACTAGTGAAGCTTTATTCATAAGTGTTGGCCCAGTGTCATCAATCCAAGTCATTGGAAAAAATGTTAACAGACAGAATGATCATTACAGCAAGCCTTTTGCTCAGGTGAGCAAAAATAAAGTCCAACTTTCAATACACACAAATCCACTCGGCATAAATGGAGTAATACGGCTACCTGATTCCATTTAATAGTCGACAGTGTGTAGAGACAGGGATTCAGTGCAGAGTTGATCGGCAAAACAATCACTGCAGTCCAAGCGTAGACATCAGCTGATATCCTGTTTCCGATCAGAGCTAAAACTCCTAAAGAAATGAAATACCGTCAGAGTGGTTGAAACATATTTATTTTCAAATACTGAGTATTTTTTATCAACAAACGCATACAAAAACCATGAGAATATTCTACAATGCCGAACAATGCATTTATGCCAAGTGGACTCTTCTACATAAAGTCTTTTGACACGTCCATTTCCTATATAAGGGGTTTCTGGTTAGTTTTTATTATTACCATGTATTTTAGAAATTTCTGAACTTATCACAAACATTGTAGACCGGGATCGGACGCCGCGTTTCTGATCCGGGTCTACATTGTTTGCCAATGTGCCGTTTATGGGACGCTAGGCTTTAATGGATTAAGGAACAAGGAAACGTGTTAAAATCCAAATGTCAACAGCAGAACATTATTATTAGTTTTATAATTTTTAAGCAAAAAGAAGGTCTCATATATTATGCAATTCATCCGCAAGGCCGACGATCTTCATGAAATATTAAGCATTAAATCCTCTGTAAAACAAATCACTACATATTTAAAAATATCATCTACACAAGTTTGTATAGCATTTTAAGGGTTACGTAGCCGCAAAAGAACGCATTTTGTCTTAGTAATTAGCCCCAACAATAAGAAACAAAAATTGCCTACCTTGGAACATTTAATATCACAGAGTTTAGAGTGCTTAAACCTGGTTTTACTTGTTTAAAAATCGCAGTTTCAACTATATATGATTGTCCGGTCGCATAGGGTTACCGAAATCATCAGTGAATCAACGCAGAAAAACGTAAAGACAGAGCACAAGAAAGCCACAAATAGAACCATGACTTGCCCTACCAGAGACAAATATCTGACATAAACCGTCAGGCCATCTCTTAGTCTGCAATGTTCCCTGGGTTAATGTTGTCACCTCCCCTCGAGAAACGGTAAACGGTGTGCCACTTGTTTTTATTAAGCCTTTCAAACTAGAGTTTCTGAAATAGACTCTTTTATCATTAAATTCGGACACAGCAATTGTTGCCAAAAGGGTATCAATCATAAGTCAAGAACTGAATGGCTAACAGTGTATATCTTGATGAGACGGCTCATGATGAGTCGTCTCATCTAGATCTACAATGTTTGTAAAGGTGTCTGTTTTGGTCTAGAGGGCTGAAAGGGTTAATTAAATAGGAAAAAATAGCGGAAAGCAAATGATTACTACTTTGCTTTGGTCGATTAATGTCAGTGTGTGAGGAATAGAACTAAATAAACGAACATCTATATCTAATATAGCATATCTTAATTATGTTTTTGGATGTAATGAAAACAGAGTTGGATGAGTTGCAGATTCTAGAAACAATTTATACTCCTATATCTTAAATATGAGGTTAAGCGCTAAAGTGTAGTTATTATGTTTTTCTTTCAGAAGATGTCTTTGGACTACTGACCATACTATAGCTAATCAAACTTTTATGTTGATCTCAATAAATAACATACTGTAAGTCTGGTTATATGATATCACAAACGTTTTAAAAAATAGTCATGGGGAAGAATGAATACAGTTCAAGAGAGTCAACATTGTCATTGTTTTTGCATCCCTTCTGGTGAGTGGTCGACTGTTTAAGGAAAGAATCTGCTCCCCATGGGAGCAATTTTTACCGTATTGAGTAGACCCCCTTTTCAGAAGGGATTTCGTGTACAGGAAAGCAAACAGGATATCAAGAGTTTTCTCCCTTGTACAAAAGCAGATTATCTGTCGAGTTTATCATGTTCCCTTTAATGTCTTATCAATGATTCCACTGAGTAAATACAACATAGGACAGCCTGCCCGATTACTCAGCCTATTTCTTAGTTGAATATATCCCGAAGAGTTTGAAAACAATCATTCAATTCAACGTCTCGATATTTGTATGGCTTACCAAATATTGATAATGAGCATTCTGAGCAAATATATATTTGATATAATTCATCCAAAAGAACTACGGTTATATAAAACTAATACCTCTGATACCTAAACATCGTTAGTGGATTTTAGTTTAGACAAATTTTGATTTTGATATTGTACATTTTCTATTTTTGGATGGCGATGTCCCTCGAGCTACATCCTATGGTATATATTTTTCTCAGTTAATT
The DNA here is from genome assembly GCA_964016985.1 of Anodontia alba. Classification (NCBI taxonomy): domain Eukaryota; kingdom Metazoa; phylum Mollusca; class Bivalvia; order Lucinida; family Lucinidae; genus Anodontia; species Anodontia alba. The sequence continues at coordinate 45,626,376 of OZ024821.1, read as the reverse complement.
CGTTTTGCTAGAGCATCTAGTCAAATCAGTACCTAATGATCGAAATAAAAGCTTAAGTGTTAAGGTTTTTAAGCCAAGACACCGTTATCATAAACTACGTTAAACATTTCCTACGGTTTATCGCCGTCATGCTGAATTATTATCCAAATATTGCATTGGTTTGAAATCACTTCTACTAGAAGGTTTGTCCGAACCTGAATTTTACGACAACATAACCTACAAATGTAGAAAGATAGTTTGAAAACAAAAACGATTTTTCAACACAATTTAAGAATATTGTCGCTCGCTACAAAAGTATAAATACTACAAAATGTATATTCTGTGGCAAACGGCAGATATGCACATTGATTGATTGTGTTAGGGTTTACGACACGTCAATCCTTGTGGGTCATGTTGTGTCGTCTTCCAGAGAAAAGGGAGAAAAGAGATAAAAGTGATAGTAGAAGAGATGAAAGAGAGTAACAGGAAAGAAGAGGAACAGGAATAAAAGTGAAGAAACAGAAGAAATAAAAACATCCCCCATCTACCATTACCTGCTACAAGGATAGCAGGCCTTGCCTAACTGTTAGCCAATATCAGTTGGACGCCCCGGTGACGTAAGATACGCCTTCGTACCACCCGACCACCCCCGTATGCACATTGAACCCATCATGATTGATATTTTTGAACGACGGTTGGTCGGTTCCCTCCTCAGTCTGTTTTGGAAGGTTGGTGGCTGACTAAAAATGTCTGTGGTCAGGCCCATCGTGATTCGATTTTTGATTTTCTTGTGTTCTGGTTACCAACCGCCATTGAGCAATTTGCTTTGTTTCATCACAGTATTTGTGAGTACGAGTATATGTGTGTTATTGTGACGTTTCACAGATGAGGTAGAGGGCCCCTACGCGGATCAAACATATGTTTGTAATTTAGAATTGCATCAGAATTAAGGGTGAGGTTTCGCACGAGTTAAACTGGTTTAAGCTTGCTAGTAGTTTTTCTGTCGACCGTTACAAGGCGGTCTGTTGCAGTTCTTCTTTGTTTGTGCGTCGGTGTTTTGATATATGGCGTTTGTTTTGGCATTATTTGTTCCTTATTTCTCCTTCTTTTGATGCTTTTGAGGGGGGGGGGGGTGCGGTTCTTCGTGTTTGTAGCATTTCCTAGGTACCTTAACTTATATAATATATTATATTGCTAGTATGCTAAGAAGTCTATGTGAGGTATATCCCGATCCTCTAAATTATATAGGGGAAATATAAGTATACACAAAACATTGGATTTATAGTCTTTAAATCTGAGCCCAGTTGTTCAAAGCGTCTTTAGCTTAACGAGCTCTTTAGTAGTCAAAATGTTAATTTTTCTACTAAGTACAGTATCTAATTCACAGGTGTTTTTTGCTGAAAAAATGTGAGTAGCTTCATTTTTTTTTCAACAAAATATTAGCGTATATGCCATATTTAATGATCAGAGTTTTAACCATATGTTAACTAACGACATCGTTAGTTTTGAACAACTGAGCCCTGATTTTAATTTATTTTGTTGTTTCTATTCGCCTTTCATACTGCATAAATAGTCTTAATGCACTTAGTAACTGTCTTTTCTTTCTGCTCTGCATATTATTTGAAAAAAAAAAAAAAAAAAAAAAAAAAAAAAAAAAAAAAAACTCGCGTCTTACACAAGTTTAAGCTAGATGGATGTCCGCTATATATTTATGTTATTTCTCTGCAAGCACATATGTTGTGGAATTCATAAGAATCACCTCGGCGAGGCGCTTTTAATGACTATACACTCGCCTTAGGCTTAAATCCGGCACTGCGAAGACAAGACGAGATAAGAGAAGAAAAGAATTATTTCAAATCGGCACACTTCACAATAAAACAGATTTAAACCAACTGCAATTGTAAAGGGAAAAACGCTATTCATTTTCCTCAATACCCTAGAGCTCTATCCCGGGATCGGGCGTTTAAATAACTGACTGGTGCACTTTACAACATATGTACACATACCCTACATTACCAAAAAAACAAATGCCCTCAGCATCTAATATAAAAAAAATCACCACTGGAAGCAGATAGGTAGCTTTTTTCCTAAGTCTATATGAATATTACAGACACGGGATTCAAAATTGTTTAAACGATGTAACATGCACAAGAAAAGAAAAAAAAATGTCGTCTGGTTCACCGAATTTCCTTGAGTTTGAGTTTAGGTATAATGTCACTATCAACACTCTTTCAGCATTTATTAAGATACCTAAGGGAATTATATATATTTTGTTGCTCTTCAGCCTTTTTACAACGGAGACATTTTTGGCGTCTTTGTGTTTGTCTTTCTACATATCTACACCCTTCTGGAAAAGGTGCTTCTCCGAAAGGTAAGAATTTAATACCCCTTGTAAAAAGTTTATGTCCTCTTTGTATAGATTTTTTTCAGAAAGGTGCAGTCCATTTTGACAGAATTTCTTCACCTGAAGAAAGCGTTTCCTTGTTCAATATCTCAATTAAAAATAAGTAACAGAATAACAAATGGTAGATCCTGATAGGAGCCGGATCTACACTGTTTGCAAAGGTATCTGTATTGGTCTGTAGGGATGAAAGGGTTAAAATGTGTTTGCATTAGAATGAACCAGTATAATTTCCTGCTGTATACTGGAAGTTTGGTTAGTAATGTCTTGGTTATGATTTTTATCTTCGTATGCAATATTTTGGTCAACAACAAATCTGGAACATTTAAACTTACCCAGTGTTCCTATTGGGAACCAACACAGGAAATTAGTTGTCACAACTAAAAGCAGATTTCTTGTTACTTTCAAATCTGTACTTCGACTTGAATGCTGTCCAGCCAAAGTTTTCCTCGAGGCCTTAATTTCCATGTATATGAACCACTGACAGGCAGCAATCAATACAAATATGACAGAATTCAGTACAATGAAAATGAAGAATGAATATGCCCAGCCTGGCGGTCGGTTTCGTGTAAGTGGCAATGCTAAACAAATGCCGTTCTTGGAGTAAAACTCTCCCTTAAAATAAGGCGTGATTATCAACGGGAAAGCGGAAATTATTACGCCAAGGAGCCAAGCAACTGAAGCTAAGATATTACCTATAGTTTGTGAGATACGAATCTGTCCAAAGGGATATTTTATTACCAAATAGCGGTCCAGAGATATCAAACAAATAAAGAAAACAGTAACTTCAGTGGATAAAGAAGCACAAAACCCAGCAAATACACACCATGAACTTAATCTCCATGCTTCTTCTTTAAATATGTACATTCCCCGTAATGAAGCATCAGCACTAGCTATAATGATAAGAAATACACCCATCAGAGAATCTGAAACTGCAAGGTTAGAAACAAATATACCATATCCAAGTTTTAATCTTGCCTGGTCATATATTATACGGTAGATGAGGGAAGAAGCATTGGAAAGAAGTATGAACAAACCAACTAGCCAAACAAGCGTTCTCAAAACTTCGTGCCTCATCAAGTCGGAACAAGAAGAAAGTTCGTCTTCTTGAGGGTAACAGTTCTGAGAAGATAATGACACTGGTCGTACACAGCAGAATTTATATGAATCCGTAATAAGTAGCTGTATGTTTTCTATCCCTTGAAACATGCCGCTTGAAAAATCATGTATCCTGCTGGTATTCAAGAAGATATTTCTTACGTGCAGACCTGCAAACGCATCATCTTCTATAACGTCTACAATACTGTCATAAAGTGCAAAAGTTTCAAGTTCCATTGATACAAATGCATTTTTAGATAAGCGTCGAATGTTCAGTTTAGACATGACAAGGTTACGGACAGATACTAAACCCAAAAAGGCTTCTGGTTCTAATGTTAAAATATCTATATTCCCGTCTAAATATAAACTCTGTAACAATTTTTGATTTCTAAAGGTCCATGGAGCCAACCATGTTAATTTATTAAAACTAAGATCTAGTACCTTCAGGTTTGGCATATACTGGAAATAACTAACTGAAATATTTTCAATCTCACAGAAAGATATATTGAGATGGATTAGATAGTTTAAGGTTTGTTGATTCAGTTGAAAGAATTGAAAGAGTTTGGCGTTGGAGCTAATGTCAAGACGTCTAATGGTTGAGGAGAGCACGGCGCTACTGTTGGTACTGGGAATAATCTCTTGGTAGTCTGCTAGATCTGCTTGACTGCAATCCACGATCAATCCAAAACATGCGCAGAAGTCTGGGCATCTACATAACATAAAATTAATACGATACGATGTTGTTTATTAATAGAAACTTGAGCCGCAACGTCCTGACATGTGCTTCCAGCAAAGATTCAGATCAGCCTGTGCATTCGCACAGTCTGATCAGAGTCTTCACCAGGCGCATTTAAGATAACCAACAATGCAACGTTTCTCTGTGTGCTTAACAAAGACTCTGATCAGACTGCGTGAATGCGCAGGCTGATTTGAGTCTTCGTTGGGCGTACATGTCATCAGGTACCTTTTTCACGTTGCGCCTCACATATCGTCATTTTTGCAGATCAGCCTGTTTCGAACGACTGGGCCTCATACACATAAATTGAGATTCAGAGGAATGGAATCACTTTTAGGGCAATCGAATGCAGCCTGTCAATCTTTATAATTCTCGACCACATTCGAAACTGCTAAGACCAAACTCATAGTAAATTATTACTTACATTGAGGGGTAAACTTGTAAACCAACCAAAATATTGCCATAATAAAAATATTTACTCGTGTGCTGTCAGTGAATCCACCAGCACATTGTTGATGATAAGCATCTACCTCTTCATAAAGCTACAAACAAGAGCATCGTTATTTAAAATTAAGCATTTACTCTTTCATCCCCTTGAAGTTGAAAGCATTGCTTTTTTGTTGTTTTTTTTTTGTAAAAAGGGATGTTAAGCATACATCAAGAGCAGATTGGCAAACGGTGTAGATCCATATGACAGCACTGCCCAGCGAATTTTCCGATCAGCCTGCGCGTTCGCGTAGTCTGTACAGAATCTTCACTGGACGCATTTTGGACTGCGCGGATGTGCAGGCTGATTTGATTACTCATTGGGCGCACATGTAGGAAGGTACGCTTTTTCAAGTTGGGGCTCGCATTGCTTATAACTGCATAGCAGTTTTCCGACCAACATACCTGAAATTACACTGCCTTTCATCATCCCCATTGGGACAGTGTCGAAAGCCATCGCATAAATGTCGCTGGTTCAAACATATGCTGGAATTCAGACATCGATACTGAGATTCACAAATTCTCTCCTCTAAAAAAATAGACAAGTAAAGTAACAGAAATAAAACAAACAGTAGCCTGAATTTGTTTATTTTCAGTAAATGAAATCTATAAAGTTGCCCTTGGAAACAAAGACCATATGAAATAACGAAAAACCGCATTGAAACGGCCAGCAAAAAACCTCTGTGTGTGTGTGTGTGTGTGTGTGTGTGTGTGTGTGTGTGTGTGTGTGTGTGAGGGGTGGGGGGACGATGTCAGACACCAGTTTTAATTATATTTATATATTATTGCCGAATATATTATTTTTTCTTATATCTATAAATAGTATATTTGTTTTTGAGAACAGCATCATTTTGCGCAATACCATGTCCACAAACACGGTGAATAGTTGACAATTTAGTGTATAATAAAGGAATTTTCAAAACCTTTATAATCTTTGTATCAAAATATTTTTCATGCTCAAACTGTTCTTTGTTTATTTCTGACTTTTGCAAGAAGTTTTGTTTTCGATCCTGTATTTTATGGCCATTTAGTCTTTTAATTCAGAAAATGTGTTAGCAAAATATATATTCTTCCGTACAATTTAAAAAGATAGTCACTCGCTAAAAAAAGATAGGTTACGACATAAATATTCTGTGGTCAACAGCACGCAAGGTTGATAACTCAATCATGTTTGATAACTTTGCTTCCTCTTTAATTGAACGACTATGGGTCGGTCATCAGACTAAATGTCGGATCCCTCCTCAATCTGTTTCAGATGATCAGCGCCTGACTGTTAGTGTCTGCGGTCGGGCTCATCGTGATGCTGTTTGTGGTTTTGCTTGTGTTCTGTTTCAGATCGCCATTGAGCTGTTTGCTTTGTTTCATCACAGTAATTTTCATTATATGTGTTTTACTGTGATGTTTCAGAGATGAGGTAGATAACCCTTTGCGAGCCGAACATACGAGTATATTTGTAATTTGGAGTTGAGTCAGAGTTAAGATAGAGGTTTCGCGCGAATAAAACTGGTAAAAACTTCAGCTGAGGAATTGCCTTGGAACGTTTTATAGGAAAACATCGGGGGCTTAACCCCTCCCCACCCTATGCTTTCCTACTGGTTGTTCTAAGGCGATTACAGTTCTTTGTTTGCGCCGCGTCTGTGGTTTCATATGTGGCGTTTGTGTTGTCCTTATTTGTTCCTCATCTCTCCTTCATTTGCTGCATCAGGAGGGTTGTGCTTCGTGATTGTTGGTTTTTCTAAGTATCCTCACTTACAGTCGAACCTCAATAGGTCGAACACGGATGGCTCGTTTACCATCGCTAATTCGAACTCGTTTTTTAGTCCCTGTGAAATTCTTCCGATTTCTAAAAAAAAACAACAAACAAACAAATATTAAGGGACAATTTTCTTGTTTTATCATGAAATTGTATGCTGTGTGTACTCGTTAGAATCGCCTGATCGAGGCAATTCTAATGAGTACACTCAACATACACTTATTGTATAGAAAATCGAAAACATGTCCCTAAATTATCGCTATTTGCGTCCTGACCTGGCACCATGATTAACACTCAGTGGCTAGAACTATCCATATCTCGAACAAATAGCTATGATCCAAAACATGTTCGAGCCATTGAAGTTCGACTGTAAATTTTTGGTGCCTCGGGAAGGCTGTGCTTCGTCATTGTGACATTTCTTGATTATCTTTAATCATATTTTACTCGCTCGCGCCAAATATATAGAAACATTACCACAATTTCTTTCATCCTCTCCGTGTTCACAGTGAATTTCTCCATCACAAACAAATCGTTTTTCCAAGCAGAAACTCTGTTCACATTTGAAATATTCTTTTGGGCATTGAAACGAGCCTGAAATTGAAAAAAAAGAGTTAAAGGTTTGTTTCTGTTCAATATATAGGGAGAGGGTGGGGGAGGGGGTGTGGTCAATGGAATCCTTTTTGCAGGCATAACGCATGACAGATTCCACTCCAGGTGAAAACGATATACAAACTATAAGACATAATAGCACACCAGAAATATTACAATTATTTATTGATGGTATTTTATTTATAGAATGTTTACCATACGTACCGTACTTTACTGGTACAGGAAAACGTTACCAGTATATTTAAATCGGCCGATTCAAATTATAAATTTGTTGTCTAACATACACATAGTGCATACATCAGGCAAGTTACTAAAATGTGTTTTGTTAATATGTAAACTCTAAAAGGTTGCCTTTGGAAACAAAGAAGACACAATCGGAGACTCGATTTTCTTAGGTCTCTTTATTTCTGGATGGCTTATCATAACACATCGGGTATGTCACTATGATAGCATTAAAAGTGAGCAATATCTTAGTAATAGAGAAACATTTTTACGCACGCACATGCGCGCGCGCACGCACACACACATATACACACGGGCATATGCATGCACTAGAAGTCAGGGATCAAACATGGTTTTTCATGCATTAACATTCGCCAGTTCCCGTGGGAGGTGTCGAAAACCGAGGCCGAAGGCCGCGGTTTTCAATACCTCCCAAGGGACCTGCGAATGTTAATGCATTGAAAAACCATGTTCGATCGCTATTATTGCATAAAAACTGAAAACAATTGCTACGTTTCGCGTTATTTTTTGCACTATTTTGTTTCGCCTTTTCACCGATATCTCGCGAACGTAATTTCCACTGACTATGCTCGTTCTAGGGCCGGGCAGTACACATCTCGTGACGGCAGCAAATCTGTGGCCCCGGTACGATCATATTGAAAGTTGCGTAGCAGTGCATTAACAGCGCGTGAATTGCCTTCTTAATATACGGCTTTTCGCTGGTTAATGCACGGTGTTAATAACGTGCGGCACTGCTTTTTATGCAATTACAGTTTAATCATTTGTCTAGGCGTCAATATGGGAAGTGCACCGCTTCTTACAATTAAGCATGTGACTTATAGATATTACAGGGCTGCTAAAGGAAAGTTGGTACATCGGAATGATTTTGTCGCCATGTAGCTAGGGGAAAATTTTGCAAACAGGAAGTTACCATATAAGGCGTATTTATTCCCCTTAAAAATAAATAATAACAAAGATCCTGGCTTGACAATGCAAAAACATATAAGTGAAGATGCCCAGAAAATGCCACAGTCACGAAGCACAATTCTCCCGAGGCTCGAAAAGAAGAATAGATTAGGTAGTTGGCATTATTACCGAAAACAGTATATATGATTTATCACATATGCAAGTTTCTCGCCAACTGTGGTGGTCTACTTGATGATTTTATATTACCTTGTGTTGACAAATGTGGCAGTCTATTTGATAATTTTATATTACCATATCTTGACAGGTGCTCATATCTGCTTATATCAACACTGAGGACTCACCACAGCCTTGCAGATGCTCTAAAGAGCGGCAACCAATCATAGTCCTGAAGACGTCCTGATCGTATAAACATCTCCGTTCTGCTGATGTAGAAATCCCATGGCCACAAGATAGTTTAGGTACCGCCGGTTTGAATTCTACAATGATTACGGAAACTGAATACAACAGGTAAAATGTCGACCAGTTTAAAAAGGAGACAATTTGTGTGACTTCCTGTTTGCTTTCGCGACCCAAAGCACTTTATATAAAGGGGTCTAATGTAAAAGATAAGAATTTCCTCCGAATGGGAGAAAATCGTTCTTTTCAGAGTAGAATTCAATAATAAAGCATTGCACTTACAGCCAAATATGGACAAAATCGGTACGTCAGATTGCGCCGGAAATACGATATTTGTTCATTTGGGTCATTGAGTTTACACACACATATACCAGCTAAAAGTTCTAAACGGCCATTTACTATTTGTAGATTTTTCTTTACAACCAAAATAAATCTTACAATTCTAACTATTTCCCAAAATAGGCAGATGTGTCAGTCAATTTAGACAAAAAACAATTTGTATTTCTGTTGTAGTTCCGGTTCGATTGTCACTTAAACGTTACCCGGTGACTTTGGAAGGCAGAGTTCCTTTTATTGTGGTCTTTCCTGGGTATCCCCGTATTTCTTATTTCTTTCTTTCTAAAAGCAAGACCTGCGTTGGCGTCAAAGGCTTAAAATGTTTAAAGGGTCTGAGCAAAATTTAGTCAAACATTACCACCTAAACTAGATTGCCTATACATTAGTTGAGCCGCAAAGGGAGAACACATTACCTTCTGTCATGTGCGCCCGGCGACCCCTCCCAGTAGACAAACAACGTTGAAACAACGCCGTTTGAACGTTTTTAACGTCTGGACGTTGAATCAACATTGAATCGACGTTGTTTCAACGTTGTGTGCCTGCTGGGCAGCGCATCTTTACGAAGATATTTTGCTTCCCTTGCTGTCAAAAATACGCCAAGTAAAAATTCTTTTCAGACTGCACATAGGCACAGGCTGAGCTGAATCTTTGCTGGGCGCAGGTGTCCAAAGTTAAGCTTTCTGACGTTACCTGCAACACATTCAATGGGATTAAATTTCAGTCTCAACTGATTGTCCAGAAAGTATTGCGGAGATTTTATGCGGAAACTTGTAATGTAACCATAGTCATCATCGAACTCCATTTCAATGTCTGGCTCAACCCCATTCAATACCATTCCTTTATCGTTATAGAGGATACTCTGTGGACTGTCTTCACAGACCGTAATCCTGAAACGATAGTCCGCATAATATTCTGGTCCCGATTCTTCAAACAAATCGGATTAAAGATCGAGCTGAAAAGTTTTAAAATGTAATTTAAATAAGAAACGAATATATGTGTACCCCACGAAATATGTCTACGATAAAACATATAGCTCCTTTTTTTATGACATGAATTCATATAAGTCGTAACATGTACTTTTCAAGTTACATTGTATGTATGGTAATACAAAGTGTAGATAAATTACAATGGTTGATAGACTACTAACCTCGACATCATAATTGAAAACTTCAACTGAGCAATGATTGATGCAGCCAGTTCTAGTGCTTGTGCTTCCGCTCTGACTTTTAGTTTGTTGTTAAAAACACGTCACAAAAACAGACCCTATATAATTTTGACCCCCTAAAACCCCACTTTTATATAATAAAACTGGGGTTCACAGGGGTAAACATTATTTTTCTTATTTCTGCTCCAAAACATAGATTGTTGGTACTCGTTAGAACCGCCTCGCCGAGACGGTTCTAACGAGTACAACAATCTATGTTTTGAGCAGAAATGAAAAATATCAGAGTTTTCATCTGACATTTTACAGTTTTTGGAGGTGGAATGTTCTATATATTTGAATAGGCGTGTTTTCGTTATGACCTACAGTTCCCTAAAGACCGACCAGCTGAAGACACTCATGTAAACAAGAGTAAACTTGGTCGTTTGGGAAGAAAGAGCTGAGTGTTTTGCTTTTCGCTAATCTTAAATGTAGGCACTGGCCATCATTCTTAATTTATTCTTTCCTCTTGCTGTCAATGGTAGGCTAAAATATGATGTTATAGTGGCTCTATCTAGACATCTTCTTTATTCTCTCTCTCTCTCTCTCTCTCTCTCTCTCTCTCTCACACACACACATGCTTATCTATGGAACTGTCTATCCCATGAAATATTAAAGCCACTTTTAACCATAAAATAACAACAATAACATAAACAGACAAGTAAAAAGAACCATCCAAACAATCAAACAAAAACATATTATTCATAACAATCTATTAACCGATAACACTTAATAATACTTTTCTGTCCTAACACGGCCCTGTGTTTGCGTACCTGCATATTATTAAAACGCTTATGGACATGGGATTTGTGCAAAGCAAACTAGTGCACAAATGGGTCGCCGACTGATAAAAAGGCACTTACCCAGCTAGCATTCTTTATAAACCTATAGCTATAGATTTATAAAGAATGCTAGCTGGGTTAGGGTATACACGAATGATGAGTCTCAGACTAGTTGCACAGCTACGCGTCGGGTCAAGATCTTCGCTTTTAGTCCTCTATCTTTAACAAGGTGCCTATAATGTACAAGCGAACAACAGATCAGACCGCGGATGTACAGGCTGGTCTGGATATTCGATGTTCGTATATGTTCTAAGGTCCCTTTTTTGCCGCTGGCCCAAATGCAAGCAGCGAATTTCTGGTCGCTTTACATTGTGTCTGATTTAATATCAACGTTTATACAAACAATATGAATATCAACGTTTATACAAACTATGTGCTCTATCCGTCACGAAAACATACCTATATAATTTTGACCCCCTTAAACTCCACTTTTGTATAGTAAAACTGGAGTTTACAGGGGGATACATTATTTTTCTTATTTCTGCTCAAAAACATAGACTGTGAGTACCCGGCTCGGCGAGGCGGTTCTAACAAGTACCCACAAAATTTATGGTTTGAACAGAAATACACAAAACAACAGAATTTTTATCTGATTTTTTTTATTTTTGGTGGTAAAATTTTCAGTATATTTGAATGGGCTTGTTTTCGTGATGTTTATAACTGTTATCTATATTTGTGTCTGTATTATTATACTAATTAACTATTTATTGGAAAATATCCCAAGAGCACCTAACAAAGCTACAACGTTTATGAAAAGGCGCATAAAATACTCTTGCAATTTTAACAGTGTTGTCTGAAATGTACAAAGACATAAAGGTCTATGCAAAATATTATTTTTCTTTTGTCTATAAATGGTATAATTTCAATGGGAACCGTATAATCGTTTTCAGAAGAACCTAAGGTCATACCCATAAAAATAACTTCACCATAGTGCTGATTATATTTTTATCTCCTTTGGGGCCATTGAGCCCATAGTGTTTGAAAACCAAATACCACTTAAGCTGGTGCTAGGGGCACATGCAAACGCATTGCTGCATATGAAGAAACTTTATAAAACCGGGTTTCTGAATTTTTATCATTGGTGTCCTTTATTTCAAAAGGAAACCTTTTAGATTTTTATACAATAAACGGACTATAATGGAAGTGTCTTTGTGAAAAAGATAATTAGAATACTCACAATTAATTACGTTATACCGAATCCAAAAGAAAAGACTTTGTTTCTGGGTTTTGTCATTTTTTTCGTTCTTTCATGTGTTTTAGTTTCCAAAGGCAACCTTTTAGATTTTTATATAATACACAGAACATAAGGAAACTTTCTTAGAGAAAAAGATATGTAGAATACTCATAATCAATTAAATTATACTGAATCTAAATGAAAATAGTTTGTTTGCGGGTTTTGTCACAATTTCCGTGATGAACAAGAAAGGCAAATAATCAATCTTTTACGCTATTTCAGTTAATTTCCTATAATAGACAACATTAAGAAAACAAGCCTATTCAAACATACTGAAAATTTTACAAGCAAAAAATGAAAATTTTCAGATAAAAATTCAGTTATTTTTCATATTTTTGTTCAAAATATAGATTGTGTGTACTCGTTAGAACCGCCTCGGCGATGCGGTTCTAATGAGTACCCACAATGTATGTTTTTGAGCAGAAATAAGAAAAATAATGTATACCCCTGTAAACCCCAGTTTTACTCTATAAAAGTGGGGTTTAAGGGGGTAAAAATTATATAGGTATGTTTTCGTGATAAGAGCTATTCGTTTCACTTACCTGACGTCGCCAGAAAGTTGTTTGATATATCTTCTGCAGGAACAGATTTGACAAATTTGATCATTAGGATGAACATCCAGAGTCATTAATAACTGCCTTAAAGGGTGACAGAGTTGATCAATACTTTGATAACACTGTGTGCCGCTAGTCTTTGTAACGATGGAACGTAACAACTCTCCATTCCGATAAACGATCTTGTTGTAAGGTGCTTCAAGTCGAGCTTCACCGAAATTGCTACCGATATATCTTTCATAATCTATTGCGTGATACCGCGTTGTAATTGTTTCATTTGTAAATTCACAATCCATACCTACACCATCTGTTAAAATACTGTTGCCAATTACATTTTATCAAATAAGCCCATATACTGTCGAACTTCAATGGCTCGAACATTTTTGGGATCATAGATATTGTTCTAGATATGGGTAGTTCGAGCCACTGAGGGTTAATCATGGTGCCAGGTCAGGACAAAAATAACGATAATTTAGGGAACTTTTTTCGATTTTCTAGACAATAATTGTATGTTGAGTGTACTTATTATCAATGAGGCGATTCTAATGAATAAGAAATCTTCTCTAGATATTTGTTATCTGGAGCTATCTGAAGAATTTTGTAGGGACTCAAAAACGAGTTCGAATTAGCCATGGTAAACGAGCCATCGATGTTCGAGATATTGAGGTTCGACTGTATCATGTTAGCAACAAGTGTAGACTGGTCAGACTGTACGGATACGCAGGCTGGCGTGTGTCTACACAGAAATATAAGTGAAGACACCCAGTAAATCTGGAAAGTCAGGTTGCATATAACTTGTACATGGCACGGCATATATTTGCTAAAATAAATACGAACGGTGAGTAAATTTCAATCAAGATACCGTTTTTGATCTGATTACCGCGCATACTCCTATAAGCGCACAGTGAAGTAATTCCGTAGTCTTCAGATTACAGCCAGTGTACTTATTGTCGACTTCTTTAAAAAGCCCACTAAATGAGCACCCACAACATATGCTTCAATAAAGAAAACCAAAACAATACATGAAAAACATCGCATAAGCATCATTTGATGTTCTTCACTGATTGTTTTGTCATTGTCTGCTGCTCATCTTACCTTGTTTCAGTGCCCTACCTAATCTTATTTGGGAGCCTCGGAAATAATGTGCTGCGTGATTTTTTTTTTGTTTTGTGGGGTGGTGGGGCGGGGGGGAGGGGAGTGGGGAAAGGGGTAGACTCATTTTTATTTAGGCCGTGCCAAGCGAAAACGTGTCTTCGGTCACATGCGGACAATGAAGGCCCAGATCAGCCTGCGCATCCGCGCAGTCTGATCAGGGCTTTCGTTGTCCGCTTAACAGCATCATTGGTCTCTATAGTATAATCAATGGAGAGCAAATGCTTGGATGAGACTTTGCGTATGCGCGGGATGAATCTGAATCTGTGCATTTTGCGCATGCTTTCAAACATCTTTTCGCTTGGCGCGGCCCATTTGTAGATAAACCCTATTTTTTTTCAATCATAATGTTTGAGCTGTTAATCCATACTATGATGATCCGCTAATGAGTTATGGACCCCCTTCGCGGACCGAATGATAATATGTCGCTGGAATTGTATCAGGATAAAGGGCGTTGATTGGGTAATCATAAATCCAGGTGTAAGTCTGAACGCTTTTACTGTTAAAAGGTTAACACTCTAGGTAAATGTTTCAGTAGACGATATTTTTAAATATTTTTTCTTAGTTTTCCCAAGAAATAGGATTGGACATTTCATGCAATGGAGACAATCTACATGAACTGTCAAATCCTGTTTGCTGGATAAAAATAAGAAAAATATCATCAATTTGTCAATCTGCTGTATTAGTCAAAAGACTAGTTAAGGTTATACGATGTACATAAGGCGGTATTGTTTTTTCAGCTTATCTACGTCTTTTCATTTTCTCTTCGTTTGTTCTCTGTTTTCGACGAAGTGCTGTTTTATGAAGTTCTTTCAAGTAATTAAGCTGAATGAATATACTTTCAGTGGAGGCAACTACGTCGCTTTGATGTTTGGCTTCCCTTCTGGAAAGAAGTCTGCTCTTAAAGGAAATAATTTTCTTGCACACCGGGTAAGGAATTCCGGGATTTTACCGTAGGATAGAAATTCTTATCCTACCCAGGGTAAGATTAAAATCCAGAACTCTCGATATCTCGTGTTTGATATGCTCTGGTTGTAATGGACGTCACGTACGCCATCGTTAAGGTCACCGTCACTGAACTCACTGACGTCATTAAACGCCAAAGTAATGTCATTACAACATGGCGGATATCAGCAATCGAAGTGACTGCATTGCTAAAAAATCTACGTTCAGAAATGAAAGTCGTGCAAGAAAAAAAACCTATCATGGATGTGAGGGGTAGATAGAAAAATCCGTCCCTCGCGATGACAGTCTGACATCACTCTGCAAGCCTCGTGATGCCATACAGTGATCCACTGGACGGATTTTTCTCTCTTCCCCTCTCATCAAATATAAATCCTTATATGCTACCCCACGAAAGCAAATGTTTTCCTTTCAGACTCTTTTTCAGAAGGGGGCTTGGTGTGCTGTAAAGCCGACAGTAAGTCACACACGTTGGTTCCCTTGGAAGAAAAGTCGAAAAATCTATCAAATGTACCCAGTCACCTTATAATTTTTCCTGCCGGCCTTGGTGGCTCAGTCGAATCCGCGTCCGACTGGTGATCAGAAGGTCGCGGGTTCGATCCCTGCCGGGTCCGGCAGTATTCCTTCATGGAGATTGATTATTAAATATTTTCTATTGTCATTCTTTTCTTTCCGCTGAATCAAGAAGGGAATTTTCAGTTTCCGGCGAAAGAATATACACGAGTACCGGTTAACCGCTTAGAGGACTAAACCTTTCCAGTAACAATATGGATATGTAAACTGATTGGCTCGACATGACTCTAATGGGTGGACTCTCAACTCAATCAATCAATAAACACTTTTCCGGTGCCTTGAGAAGGGTTTTTACCGTGAGTGTGACCTTTCTGGGGTGACTTCTTACTGATACCGTACAAAATCACGTAATAGCTGGTCATGCAATTACATACCGCTACCATATAACCCATTTTCATGATATCCGGCCATCCACCACTCCTCGCAGGAAACTGGTAGCGCACAGCCTTTCTCGTCCATGCCATCTACACAGTCTTTATGGCCATCGCAGACAAACGAATTAGCAATACACTTCGAATCACACGCAAACATTACCAGAGTATTACAATACATTGCATCTGTAAACATTCATACAGTTATACCGAAATGTATCAGTCTAAACATTTTCAAAATTATTAAAAACAGAGCTGTGGAATTATCAAATTTTATTTCTTGTCCATGGACAAATAAATGGCCAAAATCTACTTTAACAATCAAGATTAAATTGGCCAAAAATTGACATTTGTCTTATTATTTGAAGAAGATAACATAATGTTGTGGACACTCATTAAAAGTGCCTCAGTGACGCGTTTCTTATGAGTACCCACAGCATATGTTTACTTCAACTAATATGAAAATATGTATCTCATAAACGTGACCCAGGACAAGTAAATTGAAACGTCATACTTGTTTTCAAAGAGACAAGTCTGGCATGATATTTCCACATCTCTGTAACATAACTCCAGAAAAGAGGGGATACCCACAAATATTTTTTATCTTATTTCTCCACGAAAACATATATTATGGGAGTGTATCAGAAGCGCCTCGACAATATATATTGTGGATATTCATCAGAAGCGCCTCGTCGAGGCGCTTCTGATGAATACCCACAATATATATTGTTTTTAGGGACATAAGATAAAAATACTTTTCTGTTGAAAAAGCACCTTATCCGGCACAATGCCTGTAAAGTAATAAATTACACAGAAAATAATGATAAAGCATAGTCTTCTAGTGTCACCGATGTTGCCACAGAGGAGCAAATGTAAAATAGTGGGTTTCCTTATCTGCTATTTTCCCACGATTATGCAATACCAGGTGTCAGGTGCGGAGCTTGGCATTTAAGATTAATGTGATCTGTTATCTTTAGTATTTGTTTAAGAACATTGTTTATTTTATTTAGTTATAGTTAGCATTTATTCAGGTGTAGGTTGTGCAATAATGATTGGCATAAGCTATTAATTATCTGAAAATGATTGACGTAAACCGTTAGTCATTTTGGCATCTTGTTGACAGATGTTACTTTATGTAGGATTATTGCACAAGCGATATGAATAGATAGGGGTTATCTTGACAAAGATTAATAGGTTTTGGCAAGCTTCCAAATATTTGGTGCCTGGGAAATTGCGTTGTTCACATGATTATGAGTCATTCCGGTCTGTTCTCATTGGTAGTTATTTTTAGTAACTCACGCATTAGGTGGCGCTGTAGGATTATTGGAGGACTCTGATTGGATGGGGATCATGTGATCAGAGGGCGCTGGCGTGAGTTGCTATCACATGACTCTTTGTGTATATAAAGAGAGGATGTGTGTGAGAGAGTTAGTAGTTTTTGGAGTTGGATTTTGATTTAGCTTTTGATTAGTTTTAGAACCGGGTTGTAAAAATTAAAATATATTATTGAAATTACTTGTTGAATTCATTAAAAATTCTAAATTGGGACTTTGCAAGTAAAGTAGAGAAAACACAACGCGTATTTGAGAAGAGAAACCACTGAACTGACTTCGCTACGTTACAGACGTCGTTTTGGTGCCTACAAGACCAGGATAAAGAACTTGTGTTGAAGTGGAAAACAGCGGCGACATTGATCAGAAACTCATCGATAAGGTAGGACGTGTTACATTTTTCTTTGAGTTATAGCAATCGGCTAACCTTACAAACAAAAAGAGTCATCATGGATATTGATAATGACGGTGCTGGTATTGGTCAAGTTTTTCAACAACTGGCGGTGCAAATGGCAAATGTTTCGTCTGCATTAAATGCATAGGGTATTTCGCAAATTGTTCAGGTTTTCGATGGTAATCCCAAGAACTTTAGGGATTGGATAAAACAGATAGAAAAGTATTGTAAGTTAACAAATTTACCTGAGGCAAGAAAGAAACTGGTTGCTTTTCAAGCAAGTAAAGGGGCAGTTAGTGGTCACATTCAGAGGTATATGGATGCATTTCCACAAAATACGTGGAATGATTTAAGGGGAGAATTGGCAAAGAGGTTTTCAGATGTAACTGATTCTCAGTATGCACTGAGTTTGTTGAGATCAGTAAGACAGAAAGTAGGGGAAAATATTCAGATATATGCAGAAAGAATTTTGTCCTTAGCGGAAGAAGCTTTTGCTGGACAAGGGGGTAATGCTGTGGAAAGACAGTTAATTGATACGTTTGTAGATGGACTGGTAAATAATGATCAGTTGAAAATGAAAATAATACGTGATAACCCAGACACTTTGCAAGGGGCAATCTCTATTGCAACTAAAGAACAAAATTTAAGGGCTCGTGTAAATCTCTCTACCTCCATTTCACCCACCTTATAAATCTGAAAGAAGGGAAGAACCTATGGAGGTAGATCATTATCGTCCGGTAAAATGTTTTAAATGTCATAAAACAGGGCATACAAAAAAAAATTGTAAAATTGTAAAAATGTAAATTCAGTTGATGACAAAACAGCGGCATCTGATATTAAAAGATTTAAGGGAAGATGTTGGGAAGAAGGACATATATTAAAATTTTGTAGACAAAATGACAGACAGACTAAAAGACCTAACATAGGTCATGGACAAAGACGAACAGAGCAGGAAAGTAGGTAGCTCTTTGCATGTTGAAGCCGATGCAAAGAGTGAGAATAAAAACATGACAGAAGATATTCCAACTTATAAAATTAATTTAGCAGGTAGTCCAAATTCTTGTATTATTAAAATTGGTAAAAATAAATTTAGATCTCTTGTTGATACAGGTGCAGAAGTATCTTTGATGCATCGTCGAGTTTATGACTCATTAAAAGTAAAACCTAAATTGCAGCATAAGAAAATTTATTTAAGTTCAGTAAGTGGTGATGCTTTAAAAATTGATGGTTGCATGAACCTTACTTTTACTATTGGTGGTACCGAAATGCAGCATTTATTTTATGTCGTGCGTGACATGAATCGTAATCTAATATTGGATACAGACTGGCTACGTCAGCATGGAGTCAGAATTTATTATGATCTCGGATGTCTCAGAATTGCGAACAAGACTTATGTGAATCTAGAGGAAGATATCCATGTTTCTTCGGTAGTTAGAATAAAATATACCATTTTGTTGAAACCTCATTCGGCAACCATATGTTATGGAAAGATTAGGCAAAATCCGGATATTCCAGTAAAAACAGATTATCGGGTTTCTGCTGTATGTAAAGGCTTCGTTCATAGAGAACCAGGTTTACAGGTTGTAGACTCTGTTAGTAGATTAAGGAAGGACAGAAGTATTCCTATTTTGGTGACCAACAATACGAACAAATTTATAAAGTTCTTTAGACATGGTGTTTTGGCAAAGGTTGAATCTTTAGTTAATCAAAATATGGCTGAGGTTAGTTCAGTAATGAAGGGTCAAAAAATTGATTCAAAGGTTGATTTGAAGGATCTACATGTATCCGAAGAATTTAAGGATAAGATTGAACCCCTTATTGTTAGAAATTCAGATTTGTTTGCGAGTAAGGATACTGAACTTGGTCACACTGATACTGTGAAAATGAAAATTGACACTGGGAATGCTAATCCAATAAAATTGAGGCCTTATAGGACGCCTCTCAACAATAGGCGTGTAATTGATGAAACTATAGATGAAATGTTAGAGTCAAATATCATTAGAAGATCTCGATCACCTTGGAGTTTTCCAGTAGTAATTGTTGATAAGAAGGACGGCTCTAAGCGATTTTGTGTTGATTTTAGAAAACTGAACCAGGTTACTAAGAAAAATTCGTATCCTCTCCCAGTGATCGATGACATATTGGCATTGTTAGGTAAGGCAAAGTATTTTACTTCACTTGACTTGAAAAGTGGGTATTGGCAAGTTTTGATGGATGAGGCGGACAAGGAAAAGACAGCTTTCGGTTGTCATAGAGGTCTGTTTGAGTTCAATGTCATGCTTTTCGGTCTTTCGAATGCTCCGGCAGTGTTCCAGGAGTTGATGTCGGTGGTTTTGCAAGGTCTTGGTGATTTTGCTATTGCTTACCTTGATGATATCTTGGTTTTTAGTCCGACGTTGGAAGATCATTTGAAACATTTGGACGTGATCTTTGGTAGATTGCGGAAGCATGATTTGAGGCTCAAGTTGAAGAAATGTAATTTCTTGGAGTTTGAGACAAATTACCTTGGTTTTATTATTGGTCGTGAAGGTATTAAGCCTGATCCTAAGAAAGTGGAAGCTATAGGATCTCTACCTGTTCCCACTTGTGTTAGAGAGGTTAGGTCATTCATTGGTATGAGTTCATATTATCGTAGATTCATTCCAAACTTTTCGGAAATTGCAGAACCTATCATAGCTTTGACAAAGAAACATGCACATTACAAATGGTCAGAAAAGAATGATAAGGCTTTCCAATATTTAAAAGAAAGTCTTTCGGTTGTTCCATTATTGGCTTATCCTGATCCTAATAAGCCATATACGCTCTATACAGATGCTAGTGGAACATGTATTGGTGCCTGCCTTACACAGTCTTGTGAGGAGGTAGATGATACTCTACCAAATGTTAATAATGAAAAGCCCATCTACTATCTGTCTCATAAATTGAGTAGAACGCAGTGTAAATGGTCAACTGTTGAAAAGGAAGCTTATGCTATCCATTTTGCTTAACAGAAACTAGATCACTATTTACATGGAGCACAATTTGTGATCAAGACAGATCATAAACCTTTAAAGTATCTGCTCGAGTCACCCATGCAGAATAAAAAGATACAATTATGGGCTCTGAGTATGGCTGGTTACAATTGTACCATTGAGTACATAGCTGGTACAACTAACACTTGTGCTGATCTGCTATCAAGGAAACCAGATGATGCAGATAGATGTCAAGAGGATTTGACAGATGAGGTCGATCTTGACGTTAATGATAACACCTTTGAGGTTAATGTCATAGATTCTAATCAATTTGAACCAAAAGAGTTCGCAAGCTGCGAGATTCCTTTTGAGGATTCCCTGGTGAAGCCAGACGAATGTCTACCAGGATTCGATATGGTTAATGAACAGAATAAGGATGATGAGATTGTTGAGTTTAAGACAATTCTTGTTCATGGTGAACCTAGTAAAGAAGTTCAGCGAAGGTACCTTGTGATTGATGAGGTTCTTTATTATTTAACGGATCCTGATGGTGACACTGTTTTGCGGTTATATGTTCCTAAACACTTAAGGGCAGTTGTTATAAGGCAGTATCATGATGATAATGGTCATATGGGTGTACAAAAGACTTTTGACTGCATTCGACAGAAATATTTTTGGCCAAATTTATTCAAAGAAATATATCAGTATGTTTCTAGTTGTACTTCCTGTCAGACAAGATCTTTGCAGAAAATAAGGCAACCCTTACAGGAAACGGATATTCCACCATATCCTATGGCAAAGTTGTCTCTTGATTTGTCGGGACCATATCCAACAACGTTGTCTAACAATAAGTATATTATTGCTTTTGTCGACTGGTTTAGTGGTTGGCCTGAGGCTTTCGCAGTCCCTGATAAGACAGTTGATACTGTTGCACACTTGTTGATTGAAGAGATTTTCCCTAGATTTGGTTGTCCATTACAGATTGTGACGGATAATGGGTCGGAAAATGTAAACAAAGTTGTTCGTGAAACTTTGGAATCTTTAAATATTCATCACGTTCTCACTAGTGTATATAATCCTCAAAGCAACGCTAAAGTGGAACGTTTTCATAGGACACTTCATGATGTCTTATCGAAAAAATTATCTGAAAATCAACAAACTTGGGATTTATATCTGAATCAAGCTTTGGCTGCAATAAGGTTCAATATTAGTGTATCTTCAAAATTTTCACCTTTCTTCTTGTTATACAACAGAGATGTTGTTTTGCCCATTGACAATTTGTTGAAACCTCGTAGAAAATGTCAGGGTGAAGAATTGCATCAGATAGCACTTCAGGAACAGCATAAATCGTTTACTTTAGTCAGACGATACTTGAAGCAAGCGAAGAAAAGACAAGCCAAATATGCTGATAAAGGAACAAAGCAGGTTGAGTTTCAAATAAATGATCCTGTATATTATAAGAACAATCAGAGGAAGGGAAAGCTTGATTGTAAATGGAAACCTTTCTACAGGATAATTGAGAGAAAAGGTCCTGCGACTTATGTGATCAAGAATCAGCTGGATGGATCAACATGTAAGGTCCATGCGGAAATGCTAAGAGCTGCTAATCTTGATGAATGGAATATACCAACAACCCATGATGGAAGACCAATGCGAAGGACAGCATATGCTATTCCACCAGAGCAGTCTTCAGATGAAAACGGTAGTAATTCTGAACAAGAGGGTCCGTATGAGAAGCTCGCCAAGAAGTATCAGAAAGAAAGAGAAGATTCAGACGATGAGGACAACATTTCTTTAATGGAATTGTCTAAACGACTGAAAGCTAATAAAGCCATGGACCAGCAACAAAATGAGGATTCTAGAGCGGAGGAATCTGAGGGTGTTATAGAGGAAACAATGGATTTCGAACCTGCGACGGATTCTGATTCGCTAACTGAGACTTATTTTGATGAAGATGCTGATAATGCTATGTCTGTGAATGAAATTAAAATATTAGACCTATTTGATAAAGCATCTCCAGAATTGTCGAACAAATCAAAGAAAAAGAAAAAGAAATTGACAAACACCAATAGTTCGAACAAAAAGTTTAAACGATTGCTTCAAGCAATGGCAGATATGTTTTAATGTTTTAAGTATTAAGGCTTCAGAATATAAACAATTTGCATAGGTGGTTGGTTATTTAATTATATTCTGGCAAATTGTTTAAATAGGTGATATTTCCTATGGTATTATATTTATATATTTTTACTTTGTGTGTGTTTTCAGGTTGTAACAGATGCAAAGTTACAACATGGGTTACACATTTTTGATCGTGTGTGCATTAATTAGCTATACCTCAGGTTTAGTTGTACATGAAAATGTAGTTTTTCATAAAACCAATGAAGTATCTTCGAATCATGCTCGTTGGTTAGTGACTTTTATACATGATTTGCGACCTTACGAGGTCTTTATTGATAAAATAAACAAGGACTTGGACATGACACATGAAATAATGAAAACGTTGACGAACTGGTATAGACGTAATAATTTTACAGGGTATGTTTTCACATTTGAAAGTTTACATGATGAAATAGGTATGTTAAATGATACTTATCAGACAGTTAAAGATAATTTTATTGATTATCAATCTCTGAAATCTGATCAAAGAAGATCAAAACGATCATTGTTACCAATCATTGGACAAGCTATGAGTCTGTTATTTGGGACGGTTTCTGATGTAGATTTAGAGAATATCAGAAGATCAGTTGAGGATCTTGCTTTAAATCAAGAAAGTATAATACATAACCTTGAACAAAGTATGACGATTCTAAATTTATCAAGAGTTGAAATAGCTGAGAATCGCCGTGCTATCATGGATTTAGTGCAATGTGTACAAGCATTAGATGATAAAATTAAGAAATTAGAAAGTGCTTTTTATACACGTTTTTCTAGACTTGAGCAATTCGTTAACACTTATTTTCAGTTCAAACTTATTTTAGAAGAAATAAGACAGTCTACTCAAAATGCTATTGTTTACTTAGAAAATCTTAGGACAGAATTAAACATGTTATCTTTAAATCATTTGTCACCAAGCACAATCTCACCAAAGAATTTGAGAGAATTACTATTAGATATTAGAAACAAGTTACCTGCATCTATAAAACTTCCTGCTGACCCAGTGAATAATATTTGGTATTTTTATAATACTATAACTTGTAATGCATATCTTGATGGTCATAAAATCTTAATTGTTCTTTCCATACCTTTGTTAGATGATAAAGAAAGTTATGAGATTTATAAAATATACAACTTACCATTGTCTAAGCATGGTACGTCGACTTCGAAAGATAAAAATTTAGGTCTAACAGCTAAATATGATTTGTCTGTAGAGGCATTGATGATTAACAAAGAGCGGACTAAATATGCATTATTGTCCTCAAATGACTTTGATGCGTGCAATAATCGATATATGCCGTTTTGTAATCCAAAAAGTCCAATTTATCAGATCAATTTAAGTAAATCTTGCATTATTGCATTATTTTTGAAAAATGGAGAAAATGTAAGAAAATACTGTAAAAGTACAGTGTATTTTGATTCACAGTTACCTGTTGCAGAGTATATTCATTCAGGTGTATGGGTTGTAGCAACGTATGAAACTATGAAATTTACCACAGTATGCCAAGACCAGTCTGAAATGCAGCGTGATATTACTGTCTATCCACCCCTGGGAATAGTTAAATTAAATATGACGTGTGGTGCAGCGAATGATTATTTACGTCTGCCGCCATATTATGAAAAGGAGGTTAAGGGTCATATTTCAGATACATGGGGTTCTCTGTTGAAACTTAGGAATATTACTCAGTTTTCTTTATGGAGAAACTTTAGTTCTGTATTTCCTAATGTAACTTCAGTAGAAATTACGGATGATCTTAAGAATTTAAAACAGGTTTCTATGTCGTCTTTTATAGATTACGTTCATAATTATAGAAAGGTTGATGTGCAAAGCAAGTCAATGTCTGTTTGGACATATGTGATAATAATTTTCAGTACCTGTGTTGCATTAGCAGTGGTTATTTTCATGTACAAGAGATATTTTCATAAGAAAATGAGTTATAGTTTTAATAAAAGGTTAGCTGGTTGTTGTAGCGATAAGAATGGCGTAGCTGGGTCCTCGACCATTGAAGAGAAGAGGTCGGTGTCGTCTGAACCGGACGAGATTGTTAGTCACAAATCTGGGAGGCAGATAACTTCCACACCAGACCAGAAGGAAGCAAGGGTATTAATTGCTTCGTTGATGAGGGATACAAGGAAATGAGTGGTCCCTGTGGCGCCAAATGTTTAAAATAGTACGCGTAAAATATTAAGTCCATGGTGTTGCCCTCAAGGCAGCGCTGTGGTGAAGACATATTTGATTTTTGTAAAGAATGACGTTATGTAGAAGTCCAGCATTTAACCCTAAAGGTAGAGCGTTGGTGAAGATGTAAATATAGACTTTTGATGTAATATTGCTTGATTTGTATTGGAAAATATAACACAGTAAGGTACATTTTCTACCCGAGTGCTTATTGGACCTATAAATGTAGGACTAACTGTTAAAATTTCAGATATCATCCTGTTTAGTGACAGACAGAAGTTCAAATCCAAAAGTTGTTGACAGATGGATCACATGTGCCAGTTATTCTATGGAGTGATGATAAAATGTCATAGTAAATCAACCCTGATAAATATTATCTAAATATATAAAATGTTATTACAACATGCCAACACCTAGTAATTTTAAGCTTGGCAGATATGAGTATTATATATACCCATGTTTTTACATCACAGTCATAAGTCGAAATTGATTTCATACTAAGAAGTTCTCTGAAGTAATTTAAAATACAAAGTATAAAAAAAAAAAAAAAAAAAAAAAAAAAAATGAATGCCATACGTATAGTGACCGGCAGAGAGTTAGTGGAGGAGTTTGGTGCTGAAAGAAAATTTTATATTTTGGACATTTCTCAGTCTTTAGAATTGGTGTCAAACCTGGAAGGAAGAATGGATAGACTGTATTACAATATTCAACATAATGTTGAACAGTCTGAAGAAAAAGATATTGGGTACCAGCTTATGGGTAATGATAATGTATCTATCGATTTGGGGATGAAACTGCCACTAAAAATTCCAGAAGATAATAACAACACCAGCGGCGAGGATTTATCTTTAGATGAGCCTGGACAAAATGTGATTCAAGAGGATGAGATTCCGACGTGTGAAATGGGGGACGATGAAGTCTTTTATAAGGGTACGGGGACAAAAGAAGATCCAATGGAGATAAACTGAATTGATCGACATTTATAGACAGTGACATTTACTGGCAGTGAATTTGGCGGGGATATAATGGTCTTACTGTGCTGTATATATATATATATATATATATATATATATATATATATATATATATATATATATATATATATATATATATATATATATATATATATATGTGACTGAACTGTTTGTTGTTTCAGATTTATATTTTGGATAAATGTATGTATTTCATGTTTCTTTCATGTTATCATCTTCATTTTGTCATTAAAATGTGAGTATAAGGGAATCAGTGGACGTGTAGATTTGGTGTATTGGAAAACGTCTCGTTTATATATAGTGAATTTAAATGGCTGATTTCCTTATATGTGTTGCTTCACACACCTACATTTCTGTATGGGTATTATGGACGTGTATGGGTGTGCGTAGTTAAGGTAATATTTTAAATGATTCATTTGTTGAAAATGTAAATTGTAAATTTATGAATAGGGAGAGAGAGTGAGAAAGAAATGTTTTGTGAATTTTACTAAATATTATGTAGTAAAATTCTTTGAGGACAGGGCGGATGTAAAATAGTGGGTTTCCTTATCTGCTATTTTCCCACGATTATGCAATACCAGGTGTCAGGTGCGGAGCTTGGCATTTAAGATTAATGTGATCTGTTATCTTTAGTATTTGTTTAAGAACATTGTTTATTTTGTTTAGTTATAGTTAGCATTTATTCAGGTGTAGGTTGTGCAATAATGATTGGCATAAGCTATTAATTATCTGAAAATGATTGACGTAAACCGTTAGTCATTTTGGCATCTTGTTGACAGATGTTACTTTATGTAGGATTATTGCACAAGCGATATGAATAGATAGGGGTTATCTTGACAAAGATTAATAGGTTTTGGCAAGCTTCCAAATATTTGGTGCCTGGGAAATTGCGTTGTTCACATGATTATGAGTCATTCCGGTCTGTTCTCATTGGTAGTTATTTTTAGTAACTCACGCATTAGGTGGCGCTGTAGGATTATTGGAGGACTCTGATTGGATGGGGATCATGTGATCAGAGGGCGCTGGCGTGAGTTGCTATCACATGACTCTTTGTGTATATAAAGAGAGGATGTGTGTGAGAGAGTTAGTAGTTTTTGGAGTTGGATTTTGATTTAGCTTTTGATTAGTTTTAGAACCGGGTTGTAAAAATTTAAATATATTATTGAAATTACTTGTTGAATTTATTTAAAATTCTAAATCGGGACTTTGCAAGTAAAGTAGAGAAAACACAACGCGTATTTGAGAAGAGAAACCACTGAACTGACTTCGCTACGTTACACAAATCTGCAACAGTTCACATATTCTGGAAGTCGTATTCAGGTGGAAGAGGCAGGAAAGGCAGTAGACATTTCAAACGGTAGCGTTTTAACAAGCTTACACGATACATGTAGTTCAGGTATGCGCAAGCTGACATTCCGTCAAGTTCCCAAACATATATTCTCTGTACCATATTTTTCTTTTTCTCCATAAAAATGTATATTGTGGGTACTTCTTAAATTACTCAGAATATACGATTTTATGGAGAAAAAGAACAATTAACTTCTTAAGCACCCACAATATACCTGTTTTATGGAGAAAAAAGTTCCCTGAATTATCACAGAATAATCCCATCAGCTGTTCCTCGGAAGAAAAATATAACAGTACAATATTCCGAGCAGATTAAAAGTTACAGCGACTTTTACAAACTAATTACGGATGGATGCGGACATACCCGACAAGGCTATTTATAAAGAAAGCTTTCATTGGTTAGATCTTGTTACTATGTATTTGCATGCCAAACTTTATTGTTTTATCGCTGTGATCCAGAGCCCTAAGAACCTTTAATGTTTTCTCTCTTATCTGAAGCACTGAAACCTCTATTACACATTAATTATACCTAGTTGTATTCGACACTTTCATTGTTAATAAGACTCGTCAATATATGTGCATGCAAAACATTATCAAAATATTCCAAGCGATTTAAAAGTATTAAGATTTTTACAAACTGATTATGGATGGACAAACACGCCAGGGCGAGGCTATTTATAAAGAAATCTGGCATTGAAAATTTCATTGGTTAGATCTTGTCAATATGTATCTGCAAGCCAAACTTTATTGTTTTATCTCTCTTATCCGGAGCCCTGAAACCTCTAAATTGTTTTATAAGTAGTAGCCATTAATTACACCAGGTTGTATTTGACAATGTCCTTAGGTAGGTCTTGTCAATATGTATGTGCATGCCAAACATATTAAACATTTTCAAAGCGGTTTAAAAGTTAGAACAATTTTTACAAAATAATTATGGACTGTCAGACTGCCTCACTGAGGCTATTTATAATGAAAACTGGCATTTACCTTGTATCTGCATGCTAAACTTTATTGTTTTATCTCTCTTATCTGGAGCCCTATGAACTTTTAATGTGTTTTTTTTTATCTCTTATCGGTAGCACTGAAAACCTCTAAAGTTTTACAAGAAGTACACATTAATTATATCCAGTTGCAATTAAAAAGTTAATTGGTTAGGTTTTGTCAATTTGTGCATGCCAAAAATTATCAAAAGATTTCAAGCGGTTTAAATGTTATGGTTGTTTCCTCAAACTGATTTCTGACGGAGCGTCACGTCTCGGAAAGGCTATTTATAAAGAGATTTCGCATTTAAAAAATTCATTGGTTAGATCTTGTCAATATGTATCTGCATGCCAAACTGTATTGTTTTAGTTTCCATATCAGGAGCCCTAAGAACTTCTTTTCTCTCTTATCAGCAGCCCTGAAAACCTCTATTGTTTAATGAATCGTACATATTAAGTATACCCAGTTCTATTTGAGAATTTCATTGGTTAGGTCTTGTCAATATAATATGGGCATGCCAAAAATTATCAAATATTCCGAAAAGATTAAAAGTTATAGCGATTTTCGAAAACTAATTACGGACGGACAGACATTCCCATCAAATCTATTTAGAAAGAAATCTGATATAAAAGAATTAATTGGTAGGATCTTGTCACTATGTATCTGCATGCCAAACTCTCTTATCCTTTTTTTTCTCTTACCTGGACTTCTGGAAACCTTTATTTTTTGATGAGGAGTACAATGTACACATCAATTATACCCAATTGCATTTTGACAATTTAATTGGTCAGGTTTTGTCAATATGTATCAGCATGCCAAAAATTATCAAAATATTCCAAGCGGTTTACAGCCTATCAAGATTATTTCACTTTTTCTGAGTCATCTGTCAATCGAAAGATGAGGCAAAGGAAGGTCCCCGAGAAAACCCACCTGACCATACACAAGCAGAATTTAGCTTGTCTCATGTCACTCAGTCGTGAACCAAGCAAGGTTTAAACCCACAGCAGTGAGATGAAAAGCGATTTAGTGCTCTTAAAAGTCTGGGCACAGTCAATTAAACACAGAAGGATATGTAAGAAATATCTTGTTTTGCTCGTATTTCTTCACAGAACATACGTTTTGGATATTTGTTAGAATCGCCGCACTGAGGCGATTCTAACAAATATCCAAAACATATGGTTCTTTAAAGTATTAAATAAAATATTGGCATAATTTGTGACAAATTGTAACCCTACAAGCGAAGGTTTCGTGACAGTCAAACTGTCATTATAACGAATTTTGTCGTTGTATCGAGTGTCGGTATAAAGAGGATTGTCTGTATCAAAAATGTTGCTTTTGGAAACAAAGAACACATTTAAGGTAGAAAAATGGAGTATAAGTTCGGAATCAATTTGAGAAAATCGCTATTACTTTAAAAAAAAAGAAAAAAAAGGGTAAAAGAAAAGTCCAGGAAGTGTCTCGTCGATGGGGTTCTAACGAGTACCCACAATCTATGTTTTGAGCAGAAATATGAAAAATATTAGAATTTTTAATTTGAATATGTTTATTTTTAGTGGTAAAACTTTCAGTAGATTTGAATAAGCATGTCTTCGTAATGCGGAAGAGATTTTGTGATTGCGCAGGATAATCTAGATCTGCTCATTTTGCACATGTCTGAAAGCACTGGTTCGGATGACGCGGCATGTATAAGCCAGCACATGACAAAACTGTCAAGGTGTACTTATAACAAATCAACCAACAAAGACTCAGGCGAGCCTGCGCATAAGTGCAGTCTCGCCAGAGCCCGTGCTTTCACAGACATGTAGAAGAGACGTTGAGAAACTATCAGGCAAAACAAATATCTAAATAGCCTAAATAGATGACTGCGCATGCGTATTTCAAGAACTACAAACCAAAAAAAAATCATAAGGTCCTTGTTTTCGTATGGTGTGTCAATTATTGTCTACGAACATGGGCGTGAACGATTTACGGTTTAGTTCGGACACAGAAGTGATTCAATTGTTGACCAACACTGCACTATTGACCTTATGCGTTTTGTTTCCAAGTAAAACCCGAGACTAGAATAGCACTGAATAGAATAGAATACTATTTAAGTATTTTGAATACCTGCATATACACAAGGTGTTCTTCTTTCGCGTGCACTTTTCTCGGCACACTGTTTTAATGCAGATATTCTATTCTAAAAGGTCACCATTGTATCCCATTTTCACAGTTTATAGGATATACATTAATCTTGACAACTTCACTTCTTAAAGTGAATGGATGCATTGGTATTGTTAAACGCAATTTATAATATTCCCGGGACAGCGCCACAAACATTTGGTATTCTTATAACTACTTATTTTAGTTTTGATGAGGTAAGCCTAAAAAGCGATGTGAAATCGGCTGTAATTATTTTTAATTTGAGTTATGGTCGACCTCTCCAATTCACCCTTTGCATTTTGAAATTTAACCGATTTAGCCAAAATTTGAATACAAAGAACCCATTACTATTAAAATCAGTGTTAACATTTATGTATGCAGAGCGTAGACCAAGCTCTTTGTGAAAGCTTATACTGGTAACGTACCACAGTCAGTCTCATCACTGCCGTCCAGACAGTCTAATTGGCTATCACAGCGTTTGAGTTGGTCTATACATTCGTAGTTTCTGCACCGAAACTCCTGTAAACCACAGGGAACAAAGTCTGAAAAAATCCCAAATGAACTATTATGTAATTTTACCGTACCTACCCTGAATATTTGGACATTTCAACTCCCTACTTTACTTACCATAAAACCTGAACAAGCCTATTAGACCCTCTTATAATGTGCCTACATTACTGACGAAAAGGCTCAGTGTAGACGCTGATCAAATGGGACCAGATTAATCTTGTATTATACTGTTTGCGCAGGCCCCTCTGTCAATTTCTTTTGGGTAGACATGGCAGTAAATATGCATTTAAGGTTCTTTTGTTCGTTTGTGTTGAGGTTTTACGACATAATAAACCCATTAGGGCCATGTCGAGCTCGGTCACTTTACCTAATTACACTTTTCCTGGGCAGGCTTAGTCCTATAATCGGTTAACCAGTACTTGTGCCAATTATTTCGCCAGAAACTGACAATCAGCAGTAGGGAAAATTACCGTAGAAAATATTTCATGAACAATCACCACGAAAGAATGTTACCGGACCTGAAGGAGATCAAACCAGCGACCTCTTGATCATCAAATGCATCACGAAAACATGCCTATATAATTTTGACCCCCTCAAACCCCACTTTTATATAGTAAAACTGGGGTTTACAGGGGTATACATTATTTTCCTTATTTCTGTTCAAAACATAGATTATGGGTACTCGTTAGAACCGCCTCGCAAAGGCGGTTCTAACGAGTACCCACAATCTATGTTTTGAGCAGAAATATAAAAAATATCAGAGTTTTTATCTGAAAATTTTCATTTTTTTGGTGGTAAAATTTTCATTATATTTGAATAGGCGTGTTTTCGTAATGGGACGTGCATCCGACTGAGCCACCGAGACCGGCTTAAGGTTCTTTTACAAAACAAAATAAACGTTTAAAATAACTAGCAGTGCTAGACAAAGCAAAGGGGGCAATTTTTAAATATTCAGTAATGTCCGAACGTTTTAAAAATCAGCCAGCATATGAGAAAAGGGTACTCATCACATAGGAGACAAAGAAAGGCTCAGGCAAGCGTGGCATAAGTGCAGTCTTGCCAGAGCCTTTACTGTTCGCAGACATGTAGTGGAGAACTTGAGGAAGCTTCAGGCAAAAACGCATTTCTGTAGCCACAATTGGGAACTGCGCATGCGCATTTGAAGAACAACAAAAACGCATTTCTGTAGCCCTAATAGGCTACTGCGCATGCGCATTTGAAGAATAACAAACATGAAAATGAACATGAAAAACTCTCTTTTATCGAGGCTGTTCATGAATAGAAAGTTAATGTGCAACACTATTCCCACTATTCACATCATATAGTCTTATTTTGATGTAAGTCAAACTAGAGACGGTATTTTTGAAACACTATGCCCCCAACTACAAGTCAGAATAACGTGCATAATTTGATCAAATATTTATAAATGTCTACCAAAATTTAATCGGTTCATCTACCCATTAGTTCCAAACTGCTTGCAAAATTTCATAACAAAAGAAAGAAATATTGCCTTTGGAAACAAAGCACACATTACAGATAGAAAATGGGAGCCTCGGTTTATTGAGACTCTTCATAAAGAATAATGAAGTTTGCAACACTGTTTACGCCCTCTACGTATGCATGAGCAGAACTCCACTTTCAAATGTACCACAATGGGCCCAATGATCCCAAAGGAAACGAAACATATTCTGCACTATGGTGATGTACGGGGAGACGTTCTACCGCCGCCACACGGCACTAGTAAAATAAACGTCAAAAGATTGCCTTTGGAAACAAAGAACACACTACGGATTACGAGTCTGAAAAGGTTGAATAATTTGACCAAATATTTATAAATGTTCACCAAAATTTAATCAGTACATCTACACATTGGTTCCAAACTGCTTGTAAAATTTGATCAGTCTAGCTCAAGTGGTTCCTTAATATTTTACAAAGCGTATACGAGTATGTATTTATGAAATTTTAAAATCCTAGCATACATGGTTCCAAAGTTATGAGAGGTCTCAAAACCGTGCGAACGCACGGACGAACGGAGGGACGGACAAACCGAAAGCAATATGCCCCCCCCCCCCCACCCACATCTGCTTCGAAGTTGGAGCCATAATAAGCTCAGTGATTCCAAAGGACTAGAAAATATAAACTACACAAAAAATGAAGTAAGATGAAACTTTAAGCCTCATTTGTGTTCACTGAGGGAGTTCATGTTGCACACAAGAAAATACGTCTCACCAATCCCTGGTCAAATTCAACAGACAACAAACTGATAATTTGTTTTTTTATTCCTCAGTAAATAGTCCTCGACCTTTCATACAAACTGTCTCAAAAGGAGACAACTTTCATGAAATGTTAGAGCATATTTTCTTTGGAGCCAGTTTGCGTAAAATATCATAGCCTTTTTTCTGGGAAAATAATACTAATAATAATAATAAAAATATCAAAATGTCATCTCTGCTGAAGTTCGGGCGCAGCGTGCTAGGTTAACAGGATCAAAAAAGCATTTGAGCCGGCACACGAACAAAGGGACCTTATGGTTTCCCATTGTTGTGGTTCTTGAAATGCGCATGGGAATTCCATTGTTTGGGCTACAGAAATGCGTTTCCGCCACAAGCGTCTCAATGTCTCTACTATATGCCTACAAACAGCAAAGGCTCTGGCGAGGCTGCGCTTATGCGCAGGCTCGCCGGAGCCTTTGCTGGTCGCCTACCCTTTTTTCGTGTGCTGACTAATTTAGGCAAGGGCGATTCGAGTAGTATTCATGACATAAATTAGAAAAATACCAACATACCGCAGTTTTCATCAGAACCATCAACACAGTCTATATGATAATCACAAAGAACACTGACTGAGACACAATTACCACCATCACTGCATCTGAAATATTAAAAATAACCGCAATGTTAGAAAACATCCCATCATGCACTCAGCTTTGCAACAACATCGTTTTAACGTTGATTCAACGTCTGTTGAATCAACGTTTGAACGACATTGTTTAAATTTCGTGTGACTTATCGGACTTATGAGATGTGTGCGAAACGAAGACTCAGATCAGAAGGAGCATCTACAAAGTCTCATGAGAACCTTCACTGTCTACCGTAGAAAGTCTTGTGTTTTTTTTTTTGTTTTTATTTTTGCTTCTTTTTCTGCTGTCTACATAGTACAAAGCAAAGATTGATGAGACTGGCGTATGTCAAAAGGTATATTTTCTGACGCGGTGTCTCATGTGGTCCATGCAAATACAAAAAAGTTCTTTCAAGGAAAGTATACATTTAAAGGATAGCAATTCTATTGAAGTTGGTTTTGCCTCTTTTGAAAAAGGGTCCACTCCTAAAGGAAAGAATTTACTCCACATTGAAGCAAATTCTTTCTGTTTAGAGTAGTCGCCGTTTTAGAAGGGCTATGTGTGCAGGGAAACAAACAAGAAATCACCAAAGCTATACCTATATAAGTTTGACCCCATTAAACCCCATTTTATGTAAAACTAGGGTTTACAGGGGTATGCATTATTTTTCTTTCTTTCTTTTTTTTTTTTTTTTTTTTTTTGCTCGAAAACAAAAATTGTGGGTACTCGTTAGAACCACCTCGCCGTGGTGGTTCTAACAAGTACCGACAATTTATGTTTTGAGCAGGAATATGAAAAATATCAGAATTTTTAATCTGAAAATTTTCTGTTTTTGCTTGTAAAATTCAACATATATGAATAGGCGTGTTTTCGTAATGAATGACAGAATTCTGCTGTATATTTCCAGTCACCTTATAATAAATGAAATAGAGAGACCCTATTTAAAGCAAGGAAGGTACTTACTTTCGTGTTAGAGCTAGCTACCCTGGAGGGGTACCAATTCAACTGAAGGTATTAACGGACGTCCAATTCCCAGCTCAGCCTGTGCGTACAGTGAACTCTCGTTACAACGACAGCATTTGTTCTCAAAGACGTTGCCATTAAAATGAATCCGCTGCTGTACAGAATACTTAATGAGAAGATTCTTATGTAAGAAAGGTTTTGTTTTGTTCTTATTTCCTCATAAAGGTATGTTTTGGATATTTGTTAGAATCGCCTCACATTTGTTTCTTAAAAGTTTTAAATACAATATTCTTGCATAATTTGTGACTTATTGTTACCGCTTAAGCGAAGGCTTCGTGCCAGTGAAATTGTCATTATAACGAATTATGTGGTTGTATCAAGTGTCTGTATAATAAGACCTGTCGCCTGACAGGATAGCTCACCGGAAGTCGCGCTTTGACTTTATTGCGCAAAGGCAAATTTTCAGACCCATAACAGAAACAAACTCACAAAGAAAGAAATTATTGGGGATCATGTATGATTCAAATCTGTATGCGCTAGAACGATGACAAGGTTCTCTAAAAATAGACACAGTGACCTTGAGGCCATGACCTTGAAAATCAAACTCGCTCAAGATATTATCGTAGGCAACATTTGTGTGAAGTTATATTAAAATCCATCAATAAATGTAGGCGCTAGAGTGATGGCAAGCTTTTTCAAAAAATAGCCACAGTGACTTTGACATTTAGTCCATGACCTTGAAAGTAGAACTCGCTCAAGATATTTTAATAAGCAACAAAAGTGTGAAGTTATATTAAAATTTGTCCATAAATGTAGGCGCTAGAGCGATGACAAAGTATGTACATACGCACTACGCACGTATGTTCGTACATACGTACTTACGTATGGGATAAACGCGATATACCCCATCACAACTTTGTTGTGCGAGGAGATAAAAATTGATTTGCTGTAACTTCTGTGAGTGATATTTTTATTTGATCTTAATATGCAATATGTTTACTGGTTTTATACAGATTTGTATAAAATTGTTATATATATATTTATTTTTTTTGCCTTTGCAAATACTTTTGTTGATCTCAATTTAAGAAAATTAATGCGAAACAAAAAAAAAAAAAAAAAAAAAAAAAAAAAAAAAAATAAAAAAAAAAAATAAAAAAGAAGTTTATGCTAAAATAGCTTGCTTTGTATCCTATAAAAATGAATTTGGGGACAGGAATTCCTAAGATTCGCATCAGTGTCATTCATAAAGTTAATGCAGATGATTAGTCTAGTGTCTAACGTCGGTGCAAATATGCATGAAAACCTTAAGAAAGGCCATGTGTATCAGTATATAAAACCATGTGTTTTCGAAATGAAAGGCAGAATCATCTTTTGTATCTGCATAAGAGTGGTGTCACAGGAAAACATCAATTACTACATTTGCAAATTATAAGTTATATATGACAGCAACTGATACAATCAGAAGCCATCCCCAACCCTAAACACCTATAGGGAAAAAAGCAAACAGCTACCTCCAGAAACAATTGGAAAAATTAGCTTGCCAAGTCAGCAACTGTTTCCCAAGCAGCTGAAGTCTCAATTGTCCAAACATTACTGAATAAGAGTCACACACATAATGGAAAAATGCAATAAAACATCAACAACACAAGCACAGAACAGTAATGAAACACAATAAAAGAACCAATTCGGAAAATTCAGTAATAAACAATTGTGGATTTAAATGCACTCTACAGGATCCCAACCCCTGCCCCTTCCCAACAAGGCCCAGCATGCACAAAAACACTAATCCCGCATCCCATATGGAGATTTTCTACCTATCAATGAATCAACACGGGCAACAAACAGCAAATACAAGGATAGTAGAACCCTTTGTTAAGGTAAGCTAAAAAGTATGTCTGTGACCTTGAATTTGACCCCAAGGTGACGGTCATGGGAGCTGATGCTGCTGATAAAATTTTTAGACAAGTATCTCTGACCTCAGCAAGTATGAACTGACTCCATGAAACGGTAAAGAAGAAATGAGCTCCTAAAAACTTTAACGCAAAATCTTTAACATTAAAATTTTAAGTCTGTGACCCTGACCCCAAGGTCATGGTTATAGATGCTGATGTTGCTGATAAAAACTTAAAGCAATATCTATCACCATACCAAATTCATCTAAAGGCAACCAAGTAATTATCTAAAATCTTTAGTGCAAAAACTAACAGAAAAGTTCTAAGTCTGTAACCTTGACCCCAAGGTTATGGTCCTGAGAGCTGATGCTGCTGCTAAAACTTTGAGACCAGTATCTATTACCATACCAAGTATAAACTAAATCCATCCAAAGGTAAAGAAGTAATGCTCTAAAAATTAAAAAAACAACGACTTAACATAAGAATTCAAAGTCTGTGACGTTGACCCCAAGGTTATGGTCATGAGAGCTGATGCTCCTAAAACCTTGAGACCAGTATCTATTACCATACCAAGTATAAACTAAATCCATTCAAAGGTAAAGAAGTAATGAGTTGCTAGAAACTTTAACACAAAATCTTTAACATCAAAATTCTGTCTGTGACCGTGACCCCAAGGTCATGGCTATAGGTACTGATAGTTGCTGATAAAAACTTTAAAGCAATATCTTTCACCATACCAAGTCTCCAGTAAATTATCTGAAGGCAAACAAGTAATGATCTAAAATCTTCAGTGCAAAAACTAACATAAAAGTTCTTAGTCTCTGATCTTGACCCCAAAGTCACAGTCATGTATGATGATGCTGCTGATAAAAACTTTTGACTAGTATCTGTCACCATACCAAGTATGAACTAAATCTATTGAAAGGTAAAGAATTAATGAGCTCCTAAAAACTTT
Source organism: Anodontia alba (assembly GCA_964016985.1). NCBI lineage: Eukaryota > Metazoa > Mollusca > Bivalvia > Lucinida > Lucinidae > Anodontia > Anodontia alba. The sequence goes on along the minus strand of OZ024821.1, from coordinate 45,588,913 downwards.
AACACAAAAATTTTAGCATAAGAATTCAAAGTCTGTCACCTTGACCCCATGGGTTATGGTCATAAGAGCTGATGCTGCTTCTAAAATTTGAGACCAGTATCTATTACCATACTAAGTATAAACTAAATCCATCCAAAGGTAAAGAAGTAATGAGCTCCTAGAAACTTTAACAGAAAATCTTTAAAAGTCTGTGACCTTGACCCCAAGATCACGGTCATGGGTGCTGATACTGCAGATAAAAACCTTAGGCCAGTATCATACCAAATATGAACTCTATCCATGTACACATAAAAAGTAATGAGCTACTAAAAATCTTTAACACCGTGGGTAGTAGAATAGCTTGCCGGAACGTTTTGTTCCAGTGAGCTAAAAAGGGTTGTCTGTATTACAGACAGTGCATTTACTATTGTTGATGATTTCTACAGCATTCAGTTCTTATCCTCGTACTGCTTGGATATGCAAGCTTATTTAGATCTTTCGATGTCTGCTATTGTCATAAAATCCTTTTTCTCAAGACATGACCTAATACCATTTTAAAAGTGGGTGTCTAATCATACTTCATTACTTTATTTGGCTGAACCATTTCTACTACAAATTCAGTAGACTGCAATTTAGTGATATTTTTCTCATTTTTCCCAAAAATAGACTGTGATGTTTTATGCAAATTGTCTCTTCAGGAAACCTCAAATCCATATTTTCTGAAAACCCGTCATGACCCATTTTCTGAAAGATCAAAGCTTATTTTGAAATGTCAAAAAATCATTTTCTGGGAAAAATAAGCAAAAAAATATTTGAAAATGTCGTCAGTACACTTTTTTATCCAACATACTAAGCGTTACGGAATAGATATAACTAAAAGATTAGGACGCCATTTAGCGAAGAAAGACCACTCTTGCCGATAATGAATTGCTTCCCTAGTTACGGAGGTAACCCTTGCTATGCTGAATAAATTAAAATGCCACGCCCATTTCTAATTTTCAGCCATACAAATTCACATGATGACAAACAGTACAGATCAAGATCAGTTGGCTTCTGAAGGAGCCAACTGATCTGGATCTTCACTATTTGCAAATGGCAGGGCATATCCGGGGTCAGCAGGATCAAGGTGGGTTATAACCTATAATAATCATGGCTGAACAAAATTTCACTTTAAATAATTGCGCCTTTTTCAGATGTGGGCAACAATTATTTGACAGATGCCTCTTTTGAGAGTGTATCTTTTCCCCTTAACCTCCACAAAGGCTAGTCGGGACCTTCGAGCACGTAGTTAGCAAAAGACTTGTCTCATATTGTTGTGCGAATCGGTGTTATCTCTGCGAGGTAACAATCGAAGGGTGGGAGTGGGTGGGTGTGCAATCTTCAATACACCGCATTATAGAATAGAGGTCCTCGAAGATAATACATGGGAACATATCAATTAAATACAACACAATAAAAAAAAATAAGAAAGAATGAAATCGTCTTCCTTAAGGGTGTCAAATTCGATTTTATTGCTTTGTTTAAGTAATATACTAGTCGAACTACTGTGGCAAAATTGTCGCATATTCATTTATAATGGGTTAATTCGTAAATTGATATCCAAGAAAAAAGTATGAACGGGTAAAGATGTTTTTGTTTTTTACTCTATCTGCCATGTGAAACTTGATGGAAATCAGTTACATCAGTTACAATGTGTAAAACGTATTTATCGGAATAATACATTAAAAAAAAAAGAAAAAAAAAAAACAAAAAACACAACAACCTGACATTCAGTGAATAAGAAAATACTTCAAAACGTCAGAAGGCTTATTAAAACTACTTTAAATTATCGTTACCTATTTCATCAATGCATCAGATCGGCTAGTTGCCCCATCGTTTGAGTGCATATACGTTTTCGATTTTTCAATTGAAGAGCCCTCGGTAATGGAAAAAAACAACATGGAAGGGTCTATTTTTATGTTGTAAACAATGAAGTGCGCGAAACAACGAAGACCATCGACAGCCTGCAGGTATTCTGGATTACATAACAGAGGGGCGTCCCAGAAATTTATGACAGTACTTACTAATAAGCATTGTGTAAACTCTTTCAACCCTTCAGACAATACATATACCTTTGCAAACAGTGTAGAACCAAGATGAGGCAGCTCAGAACGAAGCGTTTTGCAGAATATACACAGTTTCCCGTCCAGGCTGGATTTTAAACGACACCCCTATTTACAACAATAAATATTTCAAAAATAAAAATAAGGAGGATCTACTCCAGAAACTCAGGAATGGAAAGGCTAAAACCCCTATGTGAAGTATATACGCCATGAGCTCCATAGCTGAGGATAAGGCGCCTTAAAAAAAACAACAACAACAAAAAAAAAAACATATTATTTTTTTCTAGATACCCTCGTGCCTAGAGCTATCAAACATTGAAAGTGCCTCTACATAAATCTAGAAGACAATGACGACTCTGATATCAAACATATTTTGAGAGATATAGGCATGCATGCAAAGGATTGACAAATGTTGTAAATATATTGAAATTTCAAATTTGCGTAATAGACTTGTTGGCGTAATGATTTCTGTCCGAATGGAAACCTTGTCATGCTGAAAAATAATTAAGATGCCACGCCCACTTCTAATTTTCAGCCAGTCAGATTACTTGATACAGATTTTTATACAAATCCACATATTTAATGACAAACAGTGTAGATCTAGATCATTTTGGCTTCTTCATCTACACTGTTTGCCAAGACAGGGTATATCCGGGGTCAGCAGAACCAGAGTTAAGGGCAAATAATATGCTCTGTTAATATCTACCTTCTTAAGTCTTGGCAATATGCATGCACTGAATAGACCGTGCGTACGTAGAATTTGCATGCGTCCCGAAACACGTTTTAAGATTTGCTCAAGGAAATCTAAACAAGTAGAAATAGTTTCTTTTACCCAATTATGTCTCAATATCTACTATGGACTCTTCCATTTTGAATGTTGGAATGATCTATTATATATTAAAATGTGTGTTACACAGAAATTCTTGTAAATGTTTTTTTATGATTAAAAAGGCTTTTTAAAGTTATCGAAAACAGTAAAAACCCTGATCAGATGCCACATCCTGCCAAAACCATATGCCGCGTTACTGTTTGCCCATACCTTTTAACCTTTACCATTCCTTTGGCTAATTCAGTCCACGAAAAATCTGTTATATTATTCTTACTTTTCCCAGACAACAGGATTTGACATATCATGCAAATTATGTCAAATCCTGTTTTCTGGAAAAAAATAAGAACGAATGTTTTATATGTCGTCTATTGAAAATTTTACCTAGAGTACTAAGCGTAAAGGGACGACAACCATTCATTACGAAAACATGCCTATTTAAATATACTGAAAATTTTACCACCAAAAACTGAAAATTTTCAGATAAAAATTCTGATATTTTTCATATTTCTGCTCAAAACATAGATTGTGGGTACACGTTAGAACCCCCTCGCCGAAGCGGATCTAACGAGTACCTACAATCTATGTTTTTGAGCATAAATAAGAAAAATAATGCATACCGATGTAAACCTAATTTTAGTATATAAAAGTGGGGTTTAAGGGGGGTCGAAATGATATAGGCATGTTTTCGTGATGAATAGGTTTCTATCTTTACCTACCGAAATTCCTCCATCTTGCATGAAGCTATAAATAAAAAGAAAACGACACCTAGGAGTGGTATGTACAGTATGTTACATAAAGAGTACAAAACACACAATAAGAAACAGCACAAACATATAAAACTGTGCCTGACCACATCACGAAAATAAGCCTATTCAAATATACTTAAAATTTTACCACCAAAAATGAAAATTTTCAGATAAAATTCGGATATTTTTCATATTTTTGCTCAAAACATAGATTGTGGGTACTCGTTAGAACCGCCTCGATAAAGCGGTTCTAACGAGTACCCACAATCTATGTTTTGAGCAGAAATAAGAACAATAATGTATACCCCTGTAAACCCCAGTTTTACGATATAAAAGTGAAGTTTAAGTGGGTCAACATGATAAAGGCATGTTTTCGTGATGATAAGAAAAGCCAATATTCGGGAAATTGCCTACGTATGTATAATTGCAGACTTGCGTTCCTCGGATTTTTTCCGTATGTTATAGTTTAGATTATATTAACACTAATTTAAAGCGATATGTAAAGCGTCGTCAACCCTACCAATTTCATATATCATCCTGTAATTACTTCATATATATGACATGTTTAACAAATCATGATATTCAATTTATAGAGAGCGTGAAAATTATTGACGAATCATTTCTATTTAGCCTAAGCAATCTATGAAAAGCGAGTAATTGAATTACGTATACAAGCAAATATCCCTGGTGAAATGTTGAAAAGGCACAAATCTTCATTCTCCAACACTTATCGCATGATTCGGTCCAAAAAACAGACAAATTACAGCTATAGTTCTTTACAGGTAGGTGCACCTGTCGCAACTTATACAGATAAATTAGTTTAAACTTGCAAGTAACATTAGAATTCTAGTTCCATCACGAAAACATACCTATATAATTTTGACCCCTTAATCCCCACTTATATATAGTAAAACTAGGGTTTAGAGGGGTATACATTATTTTCTTATTTCTGCTCAAAACATAGATTGTGGATACTCGTTAGAACCGCCTCGCCGAGGCGGTTCTAACAAGTACCCACAATCTATGTTTTGAGCAGGAATATGAAAAAAATCGGATTTTTTTTTATCTAAAAACTTTCAGTTTTTGGTGCTAAAAATTCAGTACATTTGAATAGGCCTGTTTTCGTAATGAGGATAATGGTCAGCTAATCGAGAAATCGAACGCGCTGGTGTTAACAATTGCCTTGTGTTAATGCACCTAAGATTTGTTGCAACGTACTCGCGATATAATTTATTAGGTACGCTCGTTTCCGTCACTTTTGGTTGAAGACTCTTCAAACTTTTGGTTGAAGACTCTTCAACCAAACTGCTTATCCTCTGTTGACCAAAAGTTTTATCTCTATAATCAAAATGGTATTTACAAATGTTATTATTTTATCGTGACCTTACTTAATACTCGCGTCCAATTAGTCTTGTAACTAAATATGGGTAAGTCTAAAACAAGACCTATTTCAAGGATGTTTTAAACAGAATTTAGAAAAAAGCACAATTTTTCTTCGATGAATTAAGTACCTTAGAAAAGGTAACTTTTAATCAATTGAAACACGAAGTTTCAAAGGTCAAGCTGATATTTTAGTTTGAATCAACAAAAAACATCAGCTGTCAGCCTCATTTCTTAAACCTTTGAATACATATTTGTTAATGGTACATGTATATACTTCTTAACTTTGTTTCTGTCGTTTGTGAATCAAATTTACAAACGGCGATTAACTGGCTATGCCCCATGTCAAGTCAATGAATTACGTAACAAAAATACTATAAAATTGTATAAGGCATGCGCCTGTTTCGTGAAATCGATAAAGCCATTTAATACAGTCGACTCTCGTTATCTCGAATTCCAAGGGACTCTCTGAAACACTTCGAGATATCCGTACCTCGACATATCAGAGTTGCGGAAGTGAGGAAAACAATAATTCGAACAATCACATTTAACAAATGAATATGTAATTTGACTCCTGAAGTTAGAAATATATATATAAATATTGTGGAAAAGAGGAGAAATTGCTCCTAGGAGCAATTTCTCCTCTTTTCCACAATATTTTGTTACCTGTTCTTAGATTTCCATGTTAAAACAGGACCTGAATTTTACTTCGACATAAGCGGTTATTCGAGATAAGCGAGTTTGAGATAACGAGGGTCGACTGTACATTCAAATGAGTTGCAATAACTGACATATAAACAAAACTTAACCGTGGTCGGTTAGCAGAAATAACCACTCTAGGGCGGAGATGCTTAAACTACAATAACAAATGAATATGTAATTGGACTCCTGAATTTGGAAATTAATTCAGAATGACACTGATAAAACCTACAAAACGTTTTCACAGATTATGATAGCGATACCCCTGTTTTAGAATTTTAGAAGTTAAAAGTTCGTTCCGATTATGTAGTCACTGACTCGGCTAGCTTTTCTAGAGAAACAAATCAATTGAGAAACACATGTATATACACCACATGCTGTAGCATGAGGTACACTGCCATCCAAAGATGGAAAATTAGCAATATCAATATAATAGTCATCCACCATACCATAATGCTATAGCGGTCATATCCATTACGAAAACACGCCTATTCAAAGATAATGAAAATTTCACCACCAAAAACTCAAAGTTTTCAGATAAAAAAATCCGATATTTTTCATATTTGTGTTCAAAACATAGATTGTGGATACCCGTTAGAACCGCCTCGCTGAGACGGTTCTAACGGGTACCCAATATCTATGTTTTTGAGCAGAAATACGAAAAATAATGTATACCCCTGTAAACCCCAGTTTCACTATATAAAATTGGGGTTTAAGGGGGTCAAAATTATATAGGCACGTTTTCGTGATGACTAGCAATAGATAAAATATAATTCTAGAATATAGGCCTCTGTATCAGAGGCATTTCCTTCAGAGGCATTACCTTTGTTTATCCAAAGCTATGTTGGAAAATTATTATAAAGCTCGCGTTTTGCTTTCTTACATAAGCCAAAATATACCTGGAATGCTAACCTGCTAACCATGTACATTTTTACTGATAGATTCTAAAAAGAATGACCCTTGAGAGCAATGCACGTATTCACAAAACTAAAAACAGCGGAAGATTCAAGTTTTCTGGGCCATCCTATCTAGTTTGGGCAAATCAGGTCTCATCAGTGACCCTTGTTTAAATTTTCAAAAAACGGAAAGTCCATTCTACTGGCAAATGCCTCTGTTGTCAAAAAAAAAAAAAAAAAAAAAAAAAAAACACTTCTACATACTAATATCGTTTTCGCAGCCTTTTTCATCGTCTGCATGAAAACAATCGATGACACCATCACATCGTCCCAGTGTTGAAATCGTCTCACCATCTTGGCACCGGAAGTAAACTGACAGATCTTCAGTTCTCACGTACGAAACTGTCAGAGAGTCTTTATCAGCAGTGTTTTTCACCACAGTCGCTGATAATACAAAACGCATGTTTAAGCCTTTCATCCCTTAGTTTCTGCAATGGACACTTCGCTCTTTGAATTAGGACATGTCGAGTTTTAATTATAGGGATATAAGTAAAAAAAATCTAGATTAGAATGGAAAACGGTGTAGACCCTGATGAGACGGCTCGTTACCATCCATCTCACTCCGATTATGCCTGCACTGTTTGCATAAGTATTTGATTTGGTCTACCAGGCTGAAAGGGTAAAGGACAAATGATACACTTTCAAGATAGGGAGGTAACTCTGTGAAAATGACTCTGCTTTCTTTTAAAACAGGTATGCTCTAAAACGAAAACAAAACATTGCTCAACTTTGGAACATTTTTTTTCTTGAATTACTGTAATGACAAACAAACGATGAGGAATCGAAACAGAAATGCCACCTTGGACCGGAGAACAGTAAGACGGTTTTGGGAACCTTAAGGAGAATGCATACGAAGAACTGTTCTGTCTTTCCTCTGAAAAGTGGTCTCTTCTGGAGAGCAAATTCTAGGGAATTCTCTATTCTGAAAAGCAAATAGGAAATCACAATGGTTGCCTCCTTTTTTTCCAGATTGGCGGAAAATCTACCAAGTGTAATCAGTTCCATAACCCATCTGTCCCTGAGTTTCTGAAGTGGGTTCTGGGATCCTTTATGCGAACCGAATTTTTATGTATTTCTGTATTAAGAGTAGCATCGGGACCCAGGGTGAAGTTGGCTGGCTGTAAAAGTGTTTTAAACCCCTCGGTGGTTTACTCTACTGACCGTTCTAAGGCGGTGGTTCCGATGTTAGTCTTACTCTTTGTTGCTTTTGTGGTTTATTCTACGAGGCGATTTGTTTTACGTCTTACCTTGTGTCATTTTGTTTTTGTGTTTTTCAGTCCTTTTAACATTGCGTTTTACTCGCTTGGGGAAGAGAGAGAGAGAGAGAGAGAGAGAGAGAGAGAGAGAGAGAGAGAGATAATCTTAGTGATTTTCGTACGTTTGTTCAATTTGTTTGGATTTGTCGGTTTCCTCTTCTTCTTGGTGTCTGGAAAGGGCTGCGGTTTGTGATTGTGGCACTCCCTGGATTTTCTCTTACTTTACTTGCGTCTGTGAATTTGAACATATCCACGACGTAAATAGGGGTTCCGGTCTAAAACACAAGATGGCCATATAGCCTATGATCGCTCACCTGAGCTCAAGATTGCTTGTGGAAGTGATGGTGTCATGGCTCGAGAAATGTCGAATAAAGGTGGCCATTGTGTTTGGTTACCATTACAAAACTTTAAAGTAGGAAATTTGCAAAGCACCAGCAGGAAAAAAGACCATGTGAAGCACCAGCAGGGAAAGCAGACCCTGTGAAGCGCCAGCATGGAAAGATGATCGTTAGAATTATCAGCAGGGAAAGAAGACCTGCAGAGCTTCTCATGTCAATGTTTAGGTCTGGCGGCCATTTTTCAGCCGACTGGAAATAAAGGGGCATAAAAGAAAGATTTCTGGGAAATTATTTTGAAATTGGGCCATTGACCTAGCAGCAGGTGTTGTTGAAATATTTTCTATTTTTTAGCTCTAGTGGCCATTTTGTCTAGCCGAGTGGAACCATGTTAGCAATTTTTGTACATGGGCATAGGTAGAAGATTTCTATAAATTTATTTTGAAATCGGGCCTTTGGTCTAGGAGATGTCGTTTAAAGGTTTTACCATTTTTAGCTCTGGCGGCCATTCTGTTCAGCAGAGCGGAATAAATTTAGCAATTTAGGTTAAGGGTCATAAGAGGAACCTTTCTGTGAAATTATTTTGAAGTTGGGTTATTGGCCGAAGAGGTGATGTCGTTTTAAGGTTTTTCTGTCTTTCAGCTCTGGCGGCCATTTTTTTCAGTGGAGCGGTACCATTGTAGCAATTTTGTTAGTTGGTCACCTAAAGAACATTAATATGAAATTATTTCAAAATCCATTTACTGGTTTTGGAGGAGATAACATTTAAGTAAATTATTGATGGACACCGCACGACGACTTACGACGGACATAGCGGTATCACAATAGCTCACCATGTGAGCACTTCTTGTTCAGTGGCAAAAAGTGTAGATCCTGATGAGACGGCCCGATCTGGATCTAGACTGTTCGCAAACGTCTGCAACAACGGTAGGAGAAAAGTCCAGGGAGTGCCACAATCACAAACCGCAGCCCTTCCCAGACCCCAAGAGGAAGAGGAAACCGACAAATCCAAACAAGCACAAATCGAACAGACGTACGAAAAACACTAAGATTAGCTCTCTCTTCCCCAAGCGAGGTAATCGCAATACTAAAAGGACTGAAAAACACAAGAACAAAATGACACATAAAAAGACATACAACAAATCGCCTCGTAGAATAAACCACAAAGCAACAAAGAGTAAGATTAACACCGGAACCACCGCCTTAGAACGGTCAGTAGAGTAAACCACCGGGGGGTTTAAAGCACTTTTACAGCTAGCTAACTTCACCCTGGGTCCCGATGCTACTCTTAATACAGAAACACATAAAAATTCGGTTCACATAAAGGCTCCCAACTCAGTCAATGCTTCACAGCAAAAACACAAAAATCAAATTAATCACTATAATAAACAAAGACGAGTACTCATGGCTAATTCTACTGTATGCCAGAGTAAATGAAAATCAATAGTTGAACCACGGCGGGCCAAGCCAAAGACATATCGTCAAGGCTAAAAAGGGTTTATTTTTATTATATATATATATACTCAGCCTATACTCTCAATCCTGATACAATTCCACCCATACATATTCAGAGATAGGTTCAAACTGATTAAATATATTTTTGTCTTTAACCTCAGGCCACTGAACTATCACACTGTAGAGACTAAACCAGAAACTGCATATTGGAAATTGGAACTTGCCTATCAGGCTGTGCAGCTTGCACAGTTATATTACAATATTGCAGGCTTTCATTCTTCATATGCAGTAGTGTAGTTTGCAGCGCTGCATATGCATCCCTCCCGCTAGCATCGTCTTAAGCGGAACTCTATTTTTTCTAGAAGATATGAGAATGGGCTCAATGACCTCGGTGAAACTAAAAATATAAACTGCACTATAATGAAGTACAAGGAGACTTTTTACGGCCGCTACACGGAACTTAACGTCAGCTGCAATGAAGTCAAAACAAATGTATAAAGGCTGCCCTTGGTACCAGAGAACATAAAAATAAAGAGAATCAGAGTCTCGGTCTCATTTAGACTCATCGTATGCATAAGTGCCGTTTACAGGCTGCATACGCCCCCTAGCACCGGCTTAAACGGAACTCGGTTTCTCAAGATATCAGCATGGGTTCAATGATCCCAGTGAAATAAAAGTATACACTGCACTATTACGACAGAATGTTTATAAAGCATAATTAACTATTTGCCGAAACACTGTTCCATATTGCTGTTGTGACATTGTGTATTGTGCTGTGTATGTATTCTTCTAGGTGTTACATGTTGTCATTCTATAAATGGATACAAAACAGTCAAATCTAAATAACTTGAACATCTTTTGGACCATGTAAATTTGTTAGAGACATGGGTAGTTTGAGCCATTGAGGGTTAGTCATAGCGCCAGGTCAGGAGGCAAATGGGCATAATTTAGGAATCTCAATTCCATCTTCTATAAAATAATGGTATGTTGCATGAACTCATTAGAATCGCTTCGATGAGGCGATTCTAATGAGTATACACAACATACATTTCATGATTAAATAAGAACAATTTCCTAAAATATTCATAAATATTCATAAATTTTCATAAATATTCATAAATTTTCTTAAAATATTCATAAATATTCATAAATATTTGCTTTCTTGGGATAACAAGAGAATTTCTTAGGAAGTCTAAAACGAGTTTGAATTAGCCATGGTAAACGAGCGTCCGAGCTCAACTCATTGAATTTGTCTTCGGGCATATGCGGACAATGAAGGCACAGATCAGCCTGTGCATACGCGCTGTGATCAGGGCCTTCGCAATCTGCTAACAGTCTCTGGATACTATACAAAATAATCAATGTATCAATGGAGAGCAACTGCCCGAATAAGACTTTGAGCATGCGCGGTATGAATCTGAATCTGTGTATTTAGCGCATGCTCGAAGACAACTTTTTGCTTGGCGCGGCACATGTAATGTTACGTTTCAAATATTTTATTTATTTTTTTTTATTTGATAATGATTATGCGATTTTTTTCTGATTTTCTTTATAAAGGCATATGTTGTGGGTACCCATTTGAATTGCATCGACAATTCGATGCAATTCAAATGAGTACCCACAACATATGCCTTTATAAAGAAGTAAAGAAAAAATACACTGGCTGTAATCTGAAGACTACGGAATTTCTTGACTGTGCGCTTATAGGAGTATTTTATTTTTTTTATTCTGAGCAACCTCCTCCTCGACAGAACTGGCCATCAGCATATGAAACCGATTATATACCTGCGAAAATCTAACGCTATCAGTCAGACTTCAATATTTACCACTCTCTTGACTAATTCAGCTGACGATAAATTGGATGACACGTAGAAAAGTCGATCAGTTCGACCGACTGAAAGGCTGACTTTCGAAACATTCCAATAATCACCTTGTGAGTCCGTTTGTCCGTCCGTGGGGAATATTTTGATATTTTTGGCATACTGATAGATAGTAGATAGTGACAAGATCTAACCAACGGACTTGTCGCCAAATGCCACTATTCTATAGCCACGATAGCGCCGAGGCCAAAATGTGAAAATACGGAAATTTCCGCAGGTCATTAACAATATGGTACATTTTGATAAAAGTTTGCATACACATTGATACTTACAAGGTCTACCCAGAGAAATTGTCAAATGTCACTTTTTATTGACCGAAGCAACGCTGATGCCAAAACATGTGACAGTTAGCGAAAATGGACTTGAATGGGTCTTTGACCATACGGGGTAATTTGATAAAATTTTGTATACCCATTAATATTGACAAGAGGCGGGCCGTGTATCTTAGCGAAGTTTAACTGGGTGATATATGGACGTCACGTACGCCATCGTTAAGGTTTACGTTACTGAACGCAATAACGTCAGTAAACACCACACTAAAGTCATCACAATATGGCGCACATCAGCAATCGAAGTGACTGCTATATTAAAAATGTACGTTCATAAAAAAAATGTGTGCAAGAAAAAGAATCTGTCATGGGTGTGAGGGGTAGACGGAAAAATCCGTCCCTGTCGATTACAGTCTGGCATCACCCGACAAGCCTGTTGATGCCAGACAGTAATCCTCGGGACGGATTTTTCTATCTACCCCTCAGACCAATGATAGATCCTTATATTATATACCTTCCGTTTCTACATTACCCAACGGTCGTTCGCATACACCTCGATCAGCCGCATGTTTGAAACATGATATGGATTCCCATTTGTTTGTTCCAGTGTTCTCCAAGTTAAGTCTTGTACAAGCTTTATCCGTGTCAGTTGATGGCATATTGAGCTCCCTGAAATAAAGAAAAACTCCGCTATTAAGACCACTCCACTGCCGAACTGAAGAAGCCAACTGATCTGGATCTGCACTGTTTGCCATCAAGTATGCAAATTTATAGCAACAATCTGGAGCAAGTAATCTGATTGGCTGAAAATGAAAAATAGAAGTGGGCATGGCATCTTAATTTATTCAGCACGCCAAGGGTTAAGACCACTCGAAAATAAAACCATTGCTACCAGCTTTTGCCAGTCCCAAATGGGTTTTATCTTGGTTTAAAGAAATATATTTTATATTTCGCTACATTAACATTAAGACATACAGTTAAGTTATATACATACACTGACAGAAAGAGGATATTGACGGAAGCTTTAAGCATTGAATCCGTTTCTTCACTGATAGATATTGAATACATACAACAATCTCAACTCGGCAAACATGAACATGTTATCTAAACATGCAGAAAATGACACGTTTTATGAAGAAAAATATAAAATAAGTACGAATAACAGATGAAATATAGATATGAAATAGAATAATAAATTAAAAACGTAAGCGTAAGGAAATAATTTAATCTTTCCCAAGGTCAAAAACAAGAGAGAGAGAGAGAGAGAGAGAGAGAGAGAGAGAGAGAGAGAGAGAGAGAGAGAGGTTTCGCTTCCTATTGCCCACCCCAGTCTTGGTCAGCCATTCATTATAAAATCATTATTGCCTCTAAGGTCCTCAATGGTGTCCGCCCAGAGTTCGTAGGACGTAAGGTAATAATATTACGAACAAAATATATTTTAAGTTTGCTTCATTTTGAGGAAGTATTGAGATGAACTATCTCAAACGTCATGATTGTTGGTACCATTGTTAACTGCATTTGTCGAAAATTGTTTGGTTGCAGCAATGTAGAGTTGTACGTTCTTAAAAGTAGTATTACTTGCGGCAGTGGTTTTCACCAGGTATTCCATTTATAAGCACATATATTGTGAGATGCTAAGGTAAGACGAAATGATAACATGTCATAACTGACTATTTTTCGTGCACTGCAGCAGAAAGTGAATCGGTGTTTCCTTTCTACCGCAAGAACAAAGAGGATTGTCTATCATTTTTATAAAGATGATAAAGATGATTCTGGTTAATATTTCTTACTATTCAGTTTATGTTTGAAGCTGTTAAGCGAAGGTGAGTTTTTAGTTTCCTAATTTAAGTCATGTCCGTCTTTCAATGCTAAAGACTCAAACGGAAAATGGTAGGTAGTTGTTTGAGAGGCTGACATAAAGAAATTTTGTGAATTTCTAAGTGGATATCTACTTAATTGGTGGACTCTTTGTGATATCAACTATTTGATAATACTTAGGAACTAGGCAATTTATCAATTTATAAATTTTGTACAGGTTATGTTATGTTCGTCGCTGTTATTATGTTTCCCATTTTGTTTCGTCATAGAGCGTTTGGATACTACAGTTTGGTGCCGCCTGTTCCTAGTCTAGCAGCCTCCAATTGTATGTTTTCTAGTGAACGCTTATTTTCAGGCGTATAGTTATCCAATACAAGGTTTCCTATTCAAGGAGAGGACGGATAAAATGTGTACATGTTGTTTTTTTTTTTGCTAAGATACCCTATCAAGAAGGTATTTATATCGCCTAAAGTATCATCTCTTCAACGCCTTTCTAGAGATGTTGCTTATATGACTAGTCCATGTAGCATTAGGGGCAAAAACAATTCCAAGGTGTTTTGGCTCTTTAACTTCTTGAATATTTAGATTGACCATAGTGAGTGGTGGATGATCATGTTTTATTTGCATTTTACTGATGATGAGAAATTTAGTTTTAATGGCATTAAAGTCGACAAGCCATTGCTTTGCCAAAGCAAATATGGTTTAAAGGTCAATATTTAGCTCGTTTGATGCACGAAAGGACGCTTTACAATTTTAACAAGCCTGGTATCAACTTCCAGTAATCTTATAATGCGTCTTATACATTTAATAATGTCGTAGATAAAGATTAGGAACAAGGTTGTTCCTAACACGGATCCTTGAAGAACCCCATATATACATATAATGACAGAAAGAGGATATTGACGAAAGCTTAAGCATTGAATCCGTGTCCTCACTGATAGATATTAAGTACATACAGCAATCTCAACTTAGCAAACATAAACATGTTATCTAAACATACAGAATACGAACAGACATGACACGTTTTATGAAGAAAAATATAAAATAAGTACGAGTAACAGATCAGATATAGAAATGAAATAGAATAATAAATTTAAAAAAGTAAGTGTGAGGAACTAATTTAATCTTTCCCAAGGTCAAAAACAAGAGAGAGAGAGAGAGAGAGAGAGAGAGAGAGAGAGAGATAGAGAGAGAGGTTTCGTTTCCTGATGCCCATCCCAGTCTTGTTTAGCCATTCATTATAAAATCGTTATTACCTCTAAGGTCCTCAATGGCGTCCGCACAGAGTTCGAAAGACATAAGGTAGTAATATTACGAACAAAATAATTCTAAGTTTGCTTTATTTTGAGGAAGTATTGAGATGAACTATCTCAAACGTCATGATTGTTGGTACCATTGTTAACTGCATCTGTCGAGAATCGTTTGGTTGCAGCAATGAAGACTTGTACGTGCTGAAAGATATTTGCGGGTAATTGCCATTTTGTGTAATCCTCAAAAATGAAAGCTGAGCCAGAGTAAAAACGTTTCTGTTATTTGGTACAAAACTGAGTAAATTTAGGAATTGATTTTTCTTGTTTTAGCACTGAGTTTGTCAAATTTGGCTTCGTCAAATTTGGCTATAAATTTGAGGAAAATAATGAAAAGTACATGTTTGGATTTTTTTAACGTTTTGCCTTTATTCAAGATCTGATCAAGCTGAATTGTTTCAGCCTTTCTTAAATGATTTATTTCAACGTACAGTGTATCCCCTGTGTTAGTATGCATGTAGTGTTTGCCATATCAACAAAGGATAAGGCATCCTTTTGGAAATTTTATTTATACTTTAGTTCCTGAATTTATATATGGGGGTAGGGGAAAGTTTATTTCCTATAAAAATGAAATTAGCACGATGACCCACACTTTTCTTTTAGTATTCTGTTGTATATTACCCCCCTCAAAAGAATAAACCTTATTTTGTGAGATTTCCAGTTTAGCAATTTTCTGTAAAGTTCATAATACGGAAGAAATGGATTTATTTTAAGGATTTTTAGGAAGTGTCGAAAATTGGCATCGCAGATTCCTGTCCCATCTTGTCAAATGAGCAGCAGACGTGTATCAATATCATTTCCTGTATGGTTCTGCTCAAAATTATAAAATTAAAAGTAAGGCAAATGCTATTTTTGACATACAATCAACAAACAGAATTATTTGCACACATTTCAGGAAAACTGTTGAGGTGGCGTTATTCCAGGTCAGACTGTAAAAGACTTAGCACGATGATGTATCATTTTTATTTTAAAAATAGTGCGTTAGCTTATGAGACTGAATATATGCAAAGTCTTAAGCAGTTTGCATTGCAGGAAGTATTTCCCGCATATGTCCTTTTATAAACACATACATCGTGAGATGCTAAGGTAAGGTAAGCTTAGTGTCGTAACTTAATGTTGTTGTTGTGTGACAACTTTGTTATATCAATACTCTAATACAAGAACTTGGTAGTACCAAAACATATGAACGGATTTCTACTGACGAGAGATCTATTGTCAATACCATTCTATTGATATTACTGCTAAGTTTGCAGTGAGTATTAAAGAAAAGCAAGACAGACTTCCTACGTTATATTGGTTACCGAAACTTCATAAACGACCTTGTAAAGCATGTTTCATTGCTAATTCTAGTTCATGTACGACTACTGTTTTGTCCAAACTGCTAACTTTGCCTTACTGCTGTTATAAAACATTGGATTAGATACTATGATACTGTTTACGAAAGGGATGGAATTAACTATTTTTGGACTATTAAAAATTCTAATGATGTTCTCAATAAATTTATATCTAAAAACTTTCAGGCTTCTAAATTGTCTACATATAATTTTTCTACACTGTATACTACGTTACTTCATCATCTGATAAAAGATAAACTTATTGATTTAATTAACCGAACGTTTATTCGGGAGAATACCCAATATTTGGCTTGCAACGAAGAATGTGCTTTTTTCACTTCTGATGTATACAATAATCACAATTTATGGTCGTGTCAAAAAGTCTGTGATGCCCTTGTTTATCTTTTGGATAATATTTTTATTAGATTTGGAACTAAACTTTATAGGCAAATTATTGGTATTCCGATTGGAACTAATTGTGCTCCTCTTGTTGCAGATTTGTTTCTTTTTTGTTATGAGAGAGATTTCATGAAGTCTTTGTCAAGTGAAAATCTGGCTGACATTATTGAGGCTTTCAAATCAACTTCAAGATACCTTGATGATTTATTAAATATTGACAATATTTACTTTGACCAAATGGTGGACCGCATATACCCTACAGAACTCCAATTAAATAGAGCAAATCTTCCGATACCGAGGCACCTTTTTTTTTATTTGAATCTATGTATATCTAATGGTACAGTTTCCACCAAAATTTATGATAAACGGGACGATTTTGATTTTGATATAGTCAATTTCCCTTTTCTGGATGGCGATGTCCCCCGGCGTACCTCATATGGGGTATACATATCTCAACTTATTAGATTCGCCAGAGCTTCTTCAAATCTTAATGACTTTAACTGCCGTAATAAAGCCCTTACTGCCAAACTTCTTAGACAGGGATATCGTTATTTTAAACTTCGCAAGACGTTTTCGAAATTTTATCGCAGACACAGTGCCTTGTTAGAAAAATATAGCGTCAGTCTGAAAACACTTCTGCAACAAGGTATATCGGAACTAGAATTTTACGGTGACTTAGTGTACAGATTTAGAAAAATTGTAGGTAACTCTAACTTTTCGGAGCAATTCAGAAAACTTATTAACCGTTATAATAGAATTGGCTATAGCCTGGATATTATGCGGCAGACTGCATGACTAGTTGTTAACCCAGTCATTGTTGATGGCTATGCTTCACTCTTTAATTGCACGACGGCGGTTCGGGCCTCAGACTCAATGACGGCCTCTTCGTAAAACTTTAACCAGTGGGTTGGGGCTTGACGATATATCTTTGGCTTGGCCCGCCGTGGTTCAACTACTGGTTTTCATTTACTCTGGCATACAGTAGAATTAGCCATGAGTACTCGTCTTTGTTTATTATATTGATTAATTTGATTTTTATGTTTTCGCTTTGCTACATTGACTGAGTTGGGAGCCTTTATGCGAACCGAATTTTTATGTATTTCTGTACTAAGAGTAGCATCGGGACCCAGGGTGAAGTTAGCTAGCTGTAAAAGTGCTTTAAAACCCCCGGTAGTTACTCTACTGGCCGTTCTTAGGCGGTGGTCCCGGTGTTAGTCTTACTCTTTGTTGCTTTTCGTCCGTTTGTGCGATTTGTGCTTGTTTGGATTTGTCGGTTTCCTCTTCCTCTTGGTGTCTGGAAAGGGCTGCGGTTTGTGATTGTGGCACTCCCTGGACTTTTCTCTTTCCTTTTTTTTTACTATATTTCGTGCACTGCAGCAAGAGGTGCATCGGCGCTTCCTTTTTACCACAGGAGCAAAGAGAGTTGTCTATCAGTAATTGTCTATCAGTGTTTTTTTTTTTTTTTTTTTTTTTTTTTTTTTTTAAAATATGATAAAGATGATTGTGGTTAACTGACTATTCAGTTTATGTTTGAAAAAAAGGTGAGAGAAAAGTCCAGGGAGTGCCACAATCACAAACCACAGCCCTTCCCAGACCCCAAGAGGAAGAGGAAACCAACAAATCTAAACAAGCACAAACCGAACAAACGTACGAAAAGCACTAAGATTAGCTCTCTCTTCCCCAAGCGAGGTAATCGCAATACGAAAAGGACTGAAAAACACAAGAACAAATGACACACGGAAAGACATACAACAAATCGCCTCGTAGAATAAACGACAAAGCAACGTTAAGTAGAGGTGAGTCTTTAGTATCCTAATTTAAATCATGTGTCTCTTAATGCTGAAGACTGAAGCGAAAAATTGTAGGTAGTTGTTCGAGAGGCTGACATAAAGAAATTTTGTGAATTTCTTCTAAGTGGGTATCTACTTAACTGGTGGACTCTTTGTGGTATCAACTATTGTAAATAGGAACTAGGCAATTTATCATTTCATAAATTTGATACAATTGATGTTATGTTTGCTGTTATAATGTTTCCCATTTTGTTTCGTCATAGAGCGTTTGGATACTACAGAGTTTAGTGCAGCCTTTTCCTAGTCTGGCGCCCTCCAATTGTATGTTTTCTAGTGAACGCTTATTTTCAGGCGTACAGTTATCAAATACAAGGTTTCCATATTCAAGGAGAGGACAGATAAAAATGTGTACATTTTTTTTTTGCAAAGAAACCCTATCAAGAAGGTATTTATATCGCCTAAAGTATCCTATTCTCTCCAAAGCCTTGCTAGAGATGTTGCTTATATGATTAATCCATGTAGCATTAGGATAAAAACAATTCCAGGCTGTTTTGAATATTTGAATGGACCATAGTGATTGGTGGATGATTATGGTTTTTTTTCGCATTTTACTGATGATGAGAGATTTAGTTTTAGTGGCATTAAAGTCAACAAACCATTGCTTTGCCAAGGCAAATATGGTTTGAAGATCAATATTTAGCTCAATTACTGCAGAAGAAGGACGCTCTACAATTTTAAATAGGCTAGTATCAACTTCCAATAATCTTACGTTGCGTCTAATACCTTTAATAATGTCGTAGATGAAGATTAGGAACAAGGTTGTTCCTAACACGGATCCTTGAAGAACACCAGTGATTATTTTCAATCAAGCTGAAGTGTAGCTTTTTACACAAACACGTTATCTTCTTTTAATAAGGCATTTGCAAGCCATTCTGAGATATTCTATGAGACTCCGTTAGCCTTTAGTTTAAAGACTGACCCATATACCAAACTCTGTTAAACGCTTTACTGACGTCACATAACACTACCATTATCTCATTATGGTCATTAAGTGTTTTCATGAATGTATTGTTAAGGTAGACTTACTGATTAATTATGGGATCTCCACTTTGAAATCCAGACTGGTAAGGAAATAGAATGCTACTTTGGTTTAGATAATTGAATACATGTTTATGCAGACATCGTTCAAAAAGTTTACCTAAGTAGCTGAGTAAAGTTATTGGCCTATAACTGTTCAGTTTACTAGCACTGTCTTTTTATAATTTGGTACGACATTAGCATCTTTCCAGGAGTCGGGAGTCTATTTATAACGATAGGAATTCGTTAAATAACTTTCTTTGCGGAACAATCACTTGTTTTTGTCATTTTTTAAGAAGTGTCAGGTTTATATGATCCGGACCTGGAGATTTATTTAATTCAAATGTGCTTATAGCATCCCAAACATCTTCTTCGGTAATAGAAATCGATTCCGGGGCTGGATAACTAGGTTGCTCATAGTTAGGTAAGACAGTATTACTGTCGTCTACAGTTGATTGTATGATAAAGTAGTTATTTAGTACTTCGGCTATTTTCTTCTTAGATTCTGCTAATTTATAATAACTTTCGTGTAAGCAAGCGTAGTCAAAATGACACTGAAAAAGTGACATGATTAAATGTTTTTGTAAGAAACTTTATAAACTTCTGTTTGCGGTACAACAACTTCAGTCTAGCATTTGTGTGTGTTTTCTTTGTTTTTTTTTTTTTTTTTTTTTTTGTGCAAAACTGAGTTGGCTATACCTTCACCACTCAGATATTGATCTAATACCACAACCAGGTATTTGACGTTATATTTTGGTTCAATAAAACACCTTTACATTCAATACATAGATCAGATTTTGACATAGGTTTGCATTAGCAACAGAGTATATTGATTTTGTCCTGCCAAAGTGCAAAGAAAGTTTGTGATCGATAAACCAGTCACTAACAACATCAAGCTCACTTTCAGGTACACTTTCAATTTTTGATATATATTTGTCTGCCCACCATAATTGCAGTCATCTGCGTACAAAAGAAGTTTATTACTCAACTCACTGCACCAGACATGTCGTTGACATCAATTAAAAATAAAAGGGGTCCTAAACTGACCATTGAGTTACCCCACATCTAATGTCTGTACATAAGGAAAATGTTCCAGAAACGTCAACAAGCTGTTTTGGGTCAAACATATACGAGTGAAACAATCTAACTATATCCCGACTTACACCGTGCTTCTGTCTTCAACAATAAAATAGAGTGGTTTATAGTGTCAAAGGCATTTTGTAATTCAAGTAAGCCCATACCAAGCAAATTACAGTTAACCATTTAAAACAAGATGTGTTAAATGTATTAGACAGGTGTCCGTTGAAAAACGTGTTCAAAAACCAGCCTAAAATTTTTATAACACTTTCAATCTGATCATACACTACTCTTTCAAAACCTTTTGAAACAATACTCAAAATTCACAAAGGACGATAGTTTCCAACTTCAGTTTTGTATTTTTTTAAAAAATAAAACAACTGAATGACATGGTACGAAGGACAAGCAATACTTTATACAATGTTTCCAACAAATCTCGCTGGTCTGCCGTCCAGACCGGAAGCGCTTTTGACACTTAGATTGTTCTAATACTTCAAAACTGTATTTTGTAACACGAGAAAAATAAATAAATAAATAAATAAATAAATAAATAAATAAATAAAATTAAAAATAAGCTTTTTGGTTTAACACCTTTCAAACGATAAAAATGGTCAACAAAATCTGTTCCAGATTCCTATCTCTTTTGGGATATGGTTCAACAAGCTTTGAAAATACTTTTCTACTACTTTTAGTTTATCAAACCAAAGTTCTCCTAAATGTTCAGGCGAATACTACTAACTGCCATTTTGCCTTTTTGGACAGCATACTAAGTTCTTTAAAAGAGTGTAAAAAGTGATTTTGAGGCATTTGTTTTTCATTTGCAAGTTTTTCTTTAAAATTATCTCTTTAAGCTTTATAAATCGGGGTTGGCGTTTTATGCAAAGCTCTTTTAAAATCGAATAACTTTTATCAGACCTATCATTCTTATCTGCTTGAAATGCTATATCTGTTCTTGATAGATTGTAAAAATATTATAAATCCTAGGTTCTTTCCTTTGTTTGATACGAACTTCTTTGATAGAAGAAAAAACATCACTAGCAGATACAAAAAAAATGGATTTAAATTTCTCCAAAGCATCAGATACATTGTCAGAACATAAATCTGTGCTTCAGTTTACGTTTAAATGATTCATATGAAAAGTTTCCTTATTATATTAAAACTATTTTTCTGAAGTAGTCAGTACATTAGCAACCAAAATGTATTTAGACCAA
Organism: Anodontia alba; assembly: GCA_964016985.1. Classification (NCBI taxonomy): domain Eukaryota; kingdom Metazoa; phylum Mollusca; class Bivalvia; order Lucinida; family Lucinidae; genus Anodontia; species Anodontia alba. The sequence goes on along the minus strand of OZ024821.1, from coordinate 45,567,014 downwards.
ACTCTAGCTAGCTTAATCTTTACCACTCTCTGGGCAAAATCAGCAGACGACAAATTGATGTTAGTTTTCTTATTTGTCCCACAAAGTAGGTTTTGACATTTCATACAAATTGCCTCCATTTGAGAACATTTACATTCAATGTCATATCCTGTTTCCTGGAAAAAAACAAATACTTATTTCAACATTTCGTCTGTTGAAATTTTTACCAAGAGTGCTAAGCCATAAGAATATATACGCACAGCCTCAAAACGCACCAAGTGAAATACGTATTATATTTTGAAAATTTAAACACAATTTCTTTTATAAAAAGGTAAGAACATCTATTTTTTTCGCATATTACTCATGTGAACCAATTTCAAATGGACGCAGTGTAGAGTTGGTCTGGATGTTCTCCGTTTTCTACCCGTTCCTTGACGGACGTTCAACAAACGTGATGTAGTTTTAAAATCGCGTGAGATCATATCATTAAAAGCGCGAGGCACCTGAGGGGCATTCAAAGACTACAAAGATAAAAAAATAGTTGCCTGTGTTCAAATCTCACCTTAAATACTGTAGGTGTCATCTTAGAACCAGACTGATGACAAATTCAACAAGCAACATTCTGAAATATTCTTTTTATTTGTCTCAGAAAATAGACTAGGAGATTCCATGCGAATTGTCTCCAAATTATTTTTCCCAGAAAATAGACTGACGCCCCATGCAAATCGTCTCTTTTATTGGCATGGAATGTCAAAATCTATTTTCTTGGAATATAAGAAATACAAATGTTCCAGAATTTTGTACTCAGCGTTAAGCTCTTCTAAGGAGACTAAGGATTATAAATGCACGCTTTTGTGTTAAATATCATTCGCGCTTTTGATATGAAAATTTCCCCATTTTCATAAATAAAAGCTCTGCGCTTTTGATATACAGGTTCGTGCTTTCATCAAACCTGAGCTGTTACAACTCACAGCTAGAAGATATCGGTTCGATATGGGCTTGCCAAAAATAATCATACTCGTAATATTTACCATTGTGTAAAGGTAATAGGACTTTTGTCTATCCATTTATGCCTGTAGACATTTTGTGTTGTCATCTCCCTGCGCAATCCTGCAATAATAATAATAATAATAATAATAATAATAATAATAATATAAACAAATGAAAAACAATAAATATAAAAACAGAAAAGAAACAAATACAATACAAGAAAAAAATTGCAAGAGATGAGATGCATATTGCCCTGTTGTTGAAAATATATCTTAAATTAGACGTTTTTTTTTTAAACTTTTGCACTCCGTAGGCTTAATCTCTAAATAAAATTTTGGGAGCCATTTCACATCCTTGTAAAAATGACGAAATATCTACCAAGTGTATCTTTATCCCTTTGAAGGACACCAAGTCTCTGAGAGGAATCCTTATTCATCGTTTAAAAGGGAAAGAAAAACTTTCAGGGGAAGTAAGGTTGGTTTGCCGTCCTTCCGAAAATGAGTTGAGTCTAAAATGTAAAGAATTTGCTATCAGACGGAGCAAATTCGTTCCTTTAAGAACAGATACAATTCCAGAAGTACTGTCGAGCAGAATAGCGAACAGTAATTAAAAAAGTTGTCTTCCTTGGCGAAAATGGCAGAAAATACATCACGTGTATCAAACCCTCTACAACAGCTTGTAAACAGATATATCTGACTGTTCCTAATATGCACACAACGTTAAAACAACGTCGATTCAAAGTTAACATCAAGAGGTTTAATCAACGTTGAATCGATGTTGTTTCAACGTTTTGTATCCGATGGGTTGTTACGAGTATATCTTTGTGGTATCTTTGAAAATGGAGTTCTGCTCATGTATACGCTAGAGGGCGTAAGCAGTGTTGCAAACTTCATTACTGCTTATGAAGAGTCTCAATAAAACCGAGACTCCCATTTTCTTATCTGTAGTGTGTTCTTTGTTTCCAAAGGCAATCTTTTTTACGTTTATTTTACTACACTGCAGCTGGTATTAGTGCCGTGTGGCGCCGGTAGAACGTCTCCCCGTACTTTAACATAGTGCAGATTATATTTCATTTCCTTTGGGATCATTGGGCCCATTGTGGAATCTTTGAAAATGGAGTTCTGCTCATGTATACGCTTGAGGGCGTAAGCAGTGTTGCAAACTTCATTACTGCTTATGAAGAGTCTCAATAAAACCGAGACTCCCATTTTCTTATCTGTAGTGTGTTCTTTGTTTCCAAAGGCAATCTTTTTGACGTTTTTTTGTTACGAGTATACTTATCTCCTTCTAACATCTTTTGGAAAGTCGTTCTTTTTTCGGGGCACTTACACAGAAGTAATTTTGCAAACTATTTCCACTTCATTTAAAACCTTTTGTAATTATGTATACATGAAAAGTTTTATTCTAGCCATTGTTTTTTAAGGAAATATTTTTATTTTTTCGATAGTAACAATGGATGCAAATTATTCAGAAATCGGTAGAATAGGTAAACCTGTGGTGGGTTTTCAACAAGTTCCTCTTGTTCAAAATTTCTGAAAATCTTTCAATGCTGTAATGAGACATAAGTGATTAAAATTACCATAAAAACTAAAAAAAAGTAATTCTCAATTGTCATTTTACTATAAAAATTGCATAGGTCAGACCATTTCGTCGCCATAAATTTAATTTGGGGTAAATATCTTAGAAAATCAACATAGAAACAGAATGACAAGCAGGTCAATTTAGCAATGAAAGATGTATAAACAAGATGGTAACATTTAGAAGAAATAACATTAAACCAAACATAGCTGGCAGCAGAAATACGAAGTAGGCTAAATAAATTCTCAGGACCAATTACAACTCTTTTGTCATTATCAATTACAACTCTTATACATGGTTCAATACCACCAGTTTGGTTAGAATAATGAAATGGGAGAAATGATAAGGTTTATAAATAAAGAATTGCAAACGGAAAATCATTTTTTTTATAAACTTGAGGTCGAATATCTTAGATTTTATTTATAGCCTGACGATATGGGTTTTTGGAGGAACAGGGTTTAATGACCTACCTCCCAGAAAATTGTAAATAAATGCGGTAAGGATCTATTTAAAACTGTGCACACAAACTATAACATTCACAGCAGTGGGCAGTTAATTTGCTTGTCTGAAATATACTTTGAGAATAATCTCACGCTGATTCATACACAGCAGGGGCCTGTCAATTTGCTTGTCTGAAATATACTTTTGAGAATAATCTCAAGCTGATTCATAGTCAGTGTGATTACGGATATTGTACCAATGTAATCACACTTCATATTTTAGAGATTTTGCCTACAGAGGTTTAACTGTACAGAGTAAAGCGACTGAACATGAATTGCCAAGGTAAACAGGTAAACACTAGGGGATGCTCATTCTGTTAGAAGACAATTAGCTGCCAATGTTCAATAACCAGTTTTGCATTATCTTACACCGGACATATATCATTCTGTAATAAAAATAATATAGAAATGGAAACGTATTATCCTGTGATTCTAGGTGTTTTGGTAAATTTCTTACACCACGCGTACCTTACTACGCTAATGAAAAGTGTTTCTTTTTAAGATCCGATCAAAGTACTTTTACTGAAATTTAACATATACAAGAGGTTTCACAACTTATTGCTGATGATAAAAAGCGTCATTTAAGCATTTAAGCAAAACAGGCTAAAAAGAACGAAATTATTTATTCAAAAAAGTAAAAAGTAAAGTCCAGGGAGTGCTACAATCACAAGTCGCATTTAATCCCTGTCACCAAAAGGAAGATGAAAGATACACAAAACAACACGCGCAAAACAAACAAACGCACGAAACGCACATACATAGACCATCTCTCTCTCTCTCTCTCTCTTCCCCAAGCGAGATATTGCAATTGCGAGGTACTCAGACGTTGCCTAAAATAGTGGCAGAAGATGGTCGATATTAATGATGGATAGTCGAAAATAAATATTTTGACATTAACTTCTTTTGGAACTTGTATCCTTCATACCACAATACTAGGATACATTTGGTTTAAACCGCGGGTAGTTACTTCTGCTATAGTGTTAATGAGTAGGGCGCATGCATAAAAAGGTTGCAGATTATAATAGCAATAGACACAAGATTTAACTGCGCACCCTAAATTTGACTTTTCTCTACCATTATTGTACTTATGTTGCACGTAACAGAAGGGTTAAAATGCGTAGATTCACCGTTAATTCGCATTAAATCATGGTCATTGGAATGGTATTTTCATACACCTAATAGCATAACCAATTTAAATATTCTTTGGTCCTTAAAACCGAACTTGAATGTAGAATGGTCTGATTTTAAGGTATTTAATAGAACTACGGGTCAACATTTGTCAGTTCCAAAAAACATAGGTTTAATTTTAGTTGACGCATAGTTTCTATTTAAGATTCTAAATGGGAATTTTTAGATGATATCTATTTAAATGGTAAGAGAATAAAAGTGCCATTTGGTAGTAATACAGCATGCGAAATAAATCCTAGTACCGCAGGTACCCTGGTTTGTCAAATGCATACTAAATCTATATTTCATTGTAAAAGTGTTTTAAAGAGATGTAGTGGAACCAGTCAGGGGTCTGTTGTGGTGAAACTGGAAATCCGTTCATTGTCACAGATTTGTTAATAGTCCTCAATTCATAGCAAGCGAATGGATGATTATGTACATTTATGTAGGAAACTGCATTATTGTTCTGAAGTTGATATATGCTAATTTGAAAATATGTAAAAACGTGAGAATGAGAGTATGGCATGATTATTTTCGCCTATTTTTGAAACCTAAAATTGTTTGTCAGGTATCACAGGGTATACATTATATATCACATTATTAAGGAAAAAAGTGTCAAAAGAATATGTAATAGTGGAAAAATATACTATTGATAAATTGAAACAACATTGAATAAACTTATTTTAGATTATTTTACAATATGCTTTCTACAAAGGTCAAATTGCATCAAAATGTTGTTTGGAATAAAGAAATCCCTGTTTATATTGAACTTGTTTTACCACAATCAGAATCGTTTTCCGATTATGAAACGTTTTCAAAGTTATTTCTGAATGTAAGCTTTCTTTTCCAAGGTTATTAAGCCTTTTTAGATGTCTACAGTATTTCTATTTTAGCAGATTTCTTTTGTGTGGGAGAATGTTTATTGAAATATTTATTTGTTATATACACAAATTAACTCTATTACCGGGTTCTTTAAAAATTGGGGTCCAAGTCATGACTCCACTCTTAGTTGTTATAATGTTTTCATTCCACAATATATTCTCACTTTCTATAGATTAAAGTACATAAAAACAACGATCTTAAAAATTAGCACGAGGAAAAGATAAACAAAAATTTCAATTCCACCAAAATTTAACACAGGATGCCTGCTATTATTGTGCTTAAAGTATTTATTTTATGACAGATGAACAAATTTGTTAACGTACGGCACTACTAAATTGTTATTCTTACCTTGTTGCGCCACAGTGATACATCCTTAATGTATAAGATACATGTTAATTCCAGGTCCCACGACAAACAATGTATTAGATATTAATCTGTACTCCATATATGCGTATCTTGAAAAACAAGTCTTCAATTATTACCCGGAAAGTACCACACTTAAATTTTTGCATATGGAATGGTCGATCATCGCCTAGAATGAAACCACTGTATAGCAATTCGTTGCGTCTTGCAAATTGTAAAAAGAACGCACATTTTATATAGAAAGCTTTTTTGCCGTGAATATCATAATGGTGACAAAAACATTTTGTAAACTGTGCAATTAAGTCAACTTTGCATACATTGTGCCCAAACTACTAAAAAGTTACAGAAATATGATTTACTGGGAGGTAATTACATTTTATTATGTCCCCGCTATTCGAAAAATGGTTTAAAGGCATTAAGTTTCACCCTTGTCCGTCCCCGCATACCCGTCAGGCTCATAACTCCTAAATCGTATGGAATATATTCATGAAACTTCGCAGATGACTTAATGTGTCACGAACTAGTAAGGCAACTGGTTAATTCAGTGTCTTTCGGTTTCTTGGCCATAACTATTTACCCCTGTCCATCCGTCCATGCCTGCGTGCGTACGTGTGTACGTGCGTGATGAAAATTGTGTGGGCCATAACTCTTAAACCGTATGGAATATATTCGTGAAACTTGACAGATGCCTTTATCAATTCGAGACAATGTATCGCTAACACGGAAGACAACTCTGGCTACTTCGGTTTTGAAATTACCACCCCCACCCACCTTGTAGTGTAAATGCTTTCTTCGTGTCCGGCTCATAACCCCTAAAACATACGATATATATATATTTTGAAATTTTACGGATGGCTAAATCATATCAAGATACTATGCCGTGAACAAGAAAGAAAACTCTGGCTATTTCGGTTTTTGATTAAATCTCTTTGCCAAAAACCTCATTTAGTGTTATGCTGCAGATTTATGTCTAGCTTATAACTCCTAAAACATATGGAATATATTCATAAAACTTCACAGCTGGCTTAATCATATCGAGACAATGTGTCGCAAACAAGAACGACACCTCTGGCTAATTCACTTTTTTTCAATTAACTCCCCTTGCCTAAAATCCATGTATTGTCTTGCTTATAACTTTTAAATTGCATGGAATGTATTCATGAACGATGTGTCGGGAACAAGGAAGACAACTCTGGCTAATTCAGTTTTTGCATTAACTCCCTTGCCTAAAACCCATGTAGTGCAATGCTTACTTAATGTCCGGCCCATAGCTCCTAAAATCATATGGAATATATTTATGAAATTTCACAGCCTTATTTTCCACCGGAAGTTGGGCTTTTCCCATCCCCATTGAACATCAATGATGAATTCAGTTGTCGTACCTACAAGATCTCTATTGTACTGTTTGCATTGTGTCTCTGGACCAACACTCTTGGCCCATAACTTAAGCATTGCATGATGCAAAGGGCACCAGGCGAAGGCATCCGTGGGGCTTTTTGTAGAAAGTCACGAGGCTGGAACGTCATTTCTGCGACAGTTGCTTCTACACATACTTTTGAAAACTTCTTTATTTTGAAAACTTCTTTATTTATTACAGTTTTTAAATAATTTTCAGCGCCGTGAGAACGTTTCCAAAATTGCACGAAAAACACACACGAAAACACAGGAATAGGAAATACGAACATGACACTGAACATTTACAGAAAAGCCACCGGAAATAGGTTTTCGTAATTGAAAACGATGGCAGCCATACTGGATTAATAATCGCGTCATTTTCAGCGCGAATGTGTTCTTTGGACAGTTTTGCACTCGTATCTGAGGAAAATGTTGGCTCTTGTCAACTCATGACACAGGAGGAAACAAAATACAATTTTTCATGTGTTTATTAAGGGTACACAAGATCATTTGTGTCTAGCTTTAGTACGTAAGCTTTAAAGATAAAAATGAATGTAGATACAGGATGCACATAAAAGTTATCAAAAGTTATTTTGGTTTCCGTAGAACCACGCATTAACAAAATAATAGAGCACGTTTAAACGCATATATGCATATGTCAAGTATGGGGTACCGTATACTTGATCAGCTTTTGCAACGTTATGC